>OY755252.1:32014424-32614424 GCA_963576725.1 Azorinus chamasolen | reverse complement strand
CAATGGAACCTTGAAATTCATCATCAAGAAGTTTTGTATAGAAAGACCAAGGGACTGGGGCAAGTTCATTGCTCCAGCTCTATTCGCATACAGAGAAGCGCCGCAAGCAAGTAGTGGCAGGTGCACAGTAAATGTGGCAATTCTTTAAAAAACAGTGTACATGTTCTTTTCTCTAAAGATTCAATTTACAAGAGAAACGCAAGTTTACTATTTTTATCTATAAGGAATTCTGCAGGTGTGCTGAAAATTTCAAGCACGCATCTTTATCCGTTATGAAGTTATGCAACATTTAAACGCAAAAAAGTGCCTAAATTGGCTGTAATGAATTAGCATCACTTTTTTGCCTATTTTCAAGTCATTATTATTAGAATCTGAATAGTAACAGGTTATGAAGTACAATGTTATCAACAGAAGAATTTGTTTCTGTTTAATTTGATATATAATGTAAGTATATTGCTTTCATGAATATGACGTTACATGCAAAATAGCAAGAAGCGTGTCGATGTAATGGTTGCTAAATGGTACAAACCCTATCATCCTATTATTGACATAATTTCAACAAAAATAGTATAATTAATAATAATAGATATTACTGATCATACAACTGATAACATCATCCAAGTATACCAATTTATTTTCCATAATGTGTACTTTTGTTATATTTTTTGTCAGTTTTAGTATCTCATTTAGGTTTGCGTCAAAAACCATGTAATGTCCGCCCCCCCCCCCCCCTCTTACTGTTTCAGAAAAAACATATCTATGTAGTGTCAACCATTTTAACATAAGCCTAGTAGATGCCTTTCATCAATTCACCATCAATTTTTCTTATGACTGCATATTAAATGATGTTTTTCCAGCGTAGTATAAAAGTTATCTGTAATGTCCGTCCCCTGTAATGTCCGTCCCCTCTCCAATATGTTTCATTAGAAGACTTGTTAGCCATATTAATTACATACTATAGCTAAATTTGAAATTTATTTTAGTATAAATAAGTATACTGTTTGTAAAAATATAGTATACACATACAGAAAGTGTTGTTTTCCCAAATTACATGCTTTTAAAGATATTGCCATGTGAAATATTAATAAATTTTCATTTTAACTTTAAACCTAAAATAAATACATGGATGTGTACAATAACCACATTCAGACTACTACTTTAATGTTAAAAAGTCTTTATTTAAAAAACAAATCATCAAATCAAAAAATTACACAATATTTTATATTGGGGGACGGACATTACAAGTCGGGGGACGGACATTACAGTGGACCCATTACAGTAGTGTCTGTATAACAGTCCAGCACTATCATAGATAAGTTACCATTAATCTCAAAGTAGTTGAGAACTTGACACCCTGCTGTTTTGTTTTTGTGCCATGACCTCCAAATTTAATTAGTAAGAACTTGTTTATTCAACACCTTCTGCATATCAAAGAGGGGCAAGGGGCCTAAGGCAGGCAGGAAATGCGCTCAACCGGGGGGAAATAGGGGTACCGACATCAGATATATCACATTAGTGACAAGTTCAAGAAAAAAAGCTTCAGCTTTAATCGAATTTCTTTCCTCTGCAATTAAATTTAGACTTTCAATAGCCACAAAGATAATTTAAATATAAATTTGATACAGCTCGGATAGTGGTCAGAAACTGTTCATAAATATTGGCACCAGTAAGAAAGATTGTATTTTAACCATCTGTTCCGTTATTAATATTAAATGCCTGATCTGGGTCCTTACCTTGATAAAGTCACTGAAATTGTAAAGTTCAATGTCTATTGTCTGACCGAAAGACCTGCGTTTTAGTCGAGATAGGTGATTACACCAAAATTATGTCTGCAAAATAAAACAATGCATGTACCACTGGGCTATTCCGAACAAATTGATCAACAGTTTACCTATAATAATTAATGTAATTATTGACTCTCAAATGAATAAAAGTGAATAAAAATTAAAACCAAATCATATATCAATGTACATCTTAGCAATAATTGCCATACACAATACTTATGTACCTTCAAAATCATGTTTTACATTATGCCAGGAGAATTGAAATGTCTGGTCCTGAAAAGTGTAATGTCCGTCCCACCATGCAAAAAGGTTGATAGAAAACATTAATCTGTATTTATGTTTAAAATTTAAGATATTTTCATTTCATCTACATGAGTTTATGTTATCATACCTGTTTTAAGGTCCCTGACAACTTAATTTTAGGAAACATATTATAAATACACAGAATGAAAATATTTTAATTCAGTTTGCACTTTAAGTGTTAATTAGATCCTTCACAAAAAACATACTTTTCACTACTATTTCACATGAATGGAAAAGTAGTAAAGTCAAGCAGGCAAAGCCACATGCAAGACGCAACCACCACCAAAACACCGATAGACAGCATGACACACACACACACACACACACACACACAAACGCACATACACACACACACGAAATGAACACAGAAAACACCAAAAGACACACAAGAAACAGGGACAAACGTTCCACAACATGAACAAACCACAAGCACAAAGACGCAAGGCAAACAAAAGGAAGGGTGACAAAGAGAGTACCGCCTTGGCACGGTCAGCAGCAAAAACACCACTGAGGGTTTAAACCGGTTTACGGACGTCCTAACCTCACACTTCTCTCAAAGTCACCCTAGCTTTACAAATATTGTAAATAAAGGTATCCCCGCTGGACTTACCCACAACATAGACGACAGTGAACACAGGACAACATGTAAAACATAGCATAATAACTGTGACAAACCGTCAAATATGTACTCAATGACTTTGCTGAAGTCAGAGCACCTGCAGGTAAGCCGTTAAGGGCACGACAGGGAAAAAGTAATACATGAGTCTGGTAAGCTCCTCCTGTATCCAAGTTTAAGAGTATACCATCATAGAGTACTACCCTCGGCCTGTCATCGCGCAGGCAAAGAGGGAAGCGTAGCTACCGACTGTAAAAGGGTCGATAACCACACATGCAGAGTGTTGCAATATAATAGGATCATAATCTTTCTTTTTAAATGTTTTAATGCGTTTTATAAACAAATCATGAAAATGGATATGACCCCGAATTTTCCTAAGTTTGTAGATAACATCCCCATAAAATTCTGGTTGGGAAATGCCTTGTCGCAGTAACGTCCGTAGATTGCAATTATATTTACTAATGAGAGGTAAATTTCGATAATAAAATGTAGAAAAGGTTTTCCGAAGTTTGTGATATCTGTAACCTTGCTTAAGAAGTTTATCAGTTATAACTAAATTACGTCTGTTAAAATCTTCAAGCAAATAACAGGCTCGGGCAAACCTAATAAGTTGAGAAATATAAACCCCATAAGATGTAGAACGTGGCACATCCCCATCTAGAAAAGGATAATTAACAATTTTAAAATTAAAATCTTCTCTTTTATCGTATACTTTGGACGAAACTTTATCATTTGTAATTGAAAGATTCAAATCTAAAAATGAAGCATTAATGTCAGATTGATTAGCTTCGTTTAAAGACAGTTCTTTTGGGTAGATTAAAGAAACCATAGTATCAAAATAAGGATTCTCTAAATTCAAAATATCGTCTAAATACCTTGAAGTTTTATTAAAAGCATTAACAATATCGGTCTGTGTATCAGGTTTTAAGCTTTTTGTTTGAAAGAAGACAGATGTGTATGTAAGTCAGTGAAAAATAAAAGCTGTTAAACACACCAGGTGGTCAGTGAATTTAAGATATAACCTTGTAATGCATTTAGTTGTAATGTCCGTCCCCTTGTATACCTAGTGACAGACACATTTGAAAATATAAAACTATGGGCAAAAAGTTATCTTTTTAACAACTGGACATCGCTTTATATATATTAAGTCATATAAAAATTGATATAATGAACAAATACAAGAAACTTTTTTTGGACCCAGATGCTAACTTAATTGGCACATTTACTGTGCACCTGGCCTACTGGGTTTTCACCTTTTGAACTTTTTTACGGAAGAACAGTCAGCGGGCCATTGATGATTCTGAGGGCGCTAATGACGAAAGATCTGGAGGAGCCAGAAGTGTGAACGGTATGCCAATATGTAGTAGGCTCGAGAGACCGCTTGAAGATACCAGGAAGGTCGCAACCGAAGAGCTCAAAAGATCCCAAGAGAGATACAAGAAAAATTGTGACAAACGAGCAAAGTCTACGAGCATGCAAGTCGGAGACAAAGCATTAGTACTGCTGCCAACAAATTCAAACAAGTTGTTAATGCAATGGAAAGGACCATTCGAGGTTGTGCAAAAGATTAGAGCAGTGGACAATAAACTGAAAATGCAAGGGAAGGAGAAAGTGTACCATGCAAACATGCTCAATAAGTACACAGAAAGGAATGAAGGTTCAACTGACCAGCACATGGCAAATGGGATGAATATCACCAATGTGGTGGAAGATGAAGCTGGAATATTGTTCCACTTAGGCGCAGCTGTCATTGATGAGGATGTCATTGGTGACAAAGGCACTGAGGGTAATGCCGCCAATGGATTAAAAACATGAGACAGAGATAGAGTTTCCGCAAACACAGCAAGGTGAAACAGAAAAGAATGTTGTCAACATTTGAACTAATATTGATAAGGATCAAAGAGAAGAGCTAGAACTAATGCTGAACGACTTCGACTTTAAAAACATCCTAACAGACATTCTAGGCAAGACGAACTTGGTTCAGCACACTATCAAAACAACTTCAGGAGAACCATTTCGAGAAAAAGCATATCCAGTACATCATGCAGTAAAGTATACAATTGACGAGGAAGTTGACAAGATGCTACAAATGGATATAATTGAACCATCTGAGTCACCATACAGTAGTCCAGTGGTGGTCGTCAGAAAGCCAGATGGCACAAATCGTTTCTGTGTTGACTACAGAAAACTTAATCAAATCACGGAATTTAATGCTGAACCAATGCCAATCCAAGACGAAATATTTGCGAAGCTGAATGACTGTCGTTACTTCTCTCTGATTGATCTGTAAAAGGGTTATTGGCAGATACCTTTTGCCGAAGATACCAGAAAGTATACCAGTTTTGCAACACATAAGGGACTGTGACAATTCAAACGAATGCCATTTAGATTAGCTACAGCACCAGGAAATTTCAGCCACATGATGGGAAATTTGCTAAAGGGTGTCACTGGAGTTGATAATTTTCAGAAAGACATCCTAATCTTCTCCAAGACATTTGAAGAACACATGCATATTCTAAGAGAGGTGTTCAAAATGCTTAGAAGTGAAGAATTAACTGCAAGGTCAACCAAGTGCATACTGGCATAAGTTAGATTTGCTTGGCCACAAGATAAGTGGAGGCCAAATAGATCCTAATCCAGAAAAGGTTGATGACATCCTGAAGGCAAACAGACCAACAACAAAGGATGAGGTAAGATCGTTTCTTAGCATGGTAAGCTACTACCGGAAGTTTATTCCAAACTTTGCTACCAAAGCCTCCTCATTGTCGGATCTCACCAAAAACGGCTAACCGAACAAAGTGAGATGGAATTCTCAACATGACAGGGCATTTAAAGAACACAATGATGACCTTACAAAGGCACCAATTCTTCGCATGCCAAACTTAGAAAAGCACTTCATAGTGCGAACAGACACTTCAAATGCAGGTATCGGTGTTTTTCTTTTGCAAGAAATAGATGAATGTAAGTTTCCGATAGTATATTCAAGTCGGAAGCTTTTACCTAGAGAAGTTAACTATTCTGTGGTAGAAATGAAATGTTTAGCCATTATCTGGGGTGTGCAAAGATTTCACACATATCTCTATGGTAAACATTTCCTTCTTGAAACAAACCACATGCCACTTGTCTATCTGAACAAATCAAATGAAAGCAATGGTCGACTGATGCGATGGGCACTACTGTTGCAAGCATACTACTTCACAGTTGTAGCCATCAAAGGGAAGGATAACGTAAGTGCTGATTACTAGAGTAGAATAGGTAAAAACTAAATGGAAAAGTAGTAAAGTCAAGCAGGCAAAGCCACATGCAAGACGCAACCACCACCAAAACACCGATATACAGCACGACACACACACACACACAACCACACACCCAAACGCACACACACACACACACACACAAAATGAACACAGAAAACACCAAAAGACACACAAGAACCAGGGACAAACGTTTCACAACATGAACAAACCACAAGCACAAAGACGCAAGGCAAACAAAAGGAAGGGTGACAAAGAGAGTACCGCCTTGGCACGGTCAGCAGCAAAAACACCACTGGGGGTTTAAACCGGTTTACGGACGTCGTAACCTCACACTTCTCTCAAAGTCACCCTAGCTTTACAAATATTGTAAATAAAGGTATCCCCGCTTGACTTACCCACAACATAGACGACGGTGAACACAGGACAACATGTAAAACATAGCATAATAACTGTGACAATCCGTCAAATATGTACTCAATGACTTTGCTGAAGTCAGAGCACCTGCAGGTAAGCCGTTAAGGGCACGACAGGGAAAAAGTAATACATGAGTCTGGTAAGCTCCTCCTGTATCCAAGTTTAAGAGTATACCATCATAGAGTACTACCCTCGGCCTGTCATCGCGCAAGCAAAGAGGAAAGCGTAGCTACCGACTGTAAAAGGGTCGATAACCAAACATGCAGTGTGTTGCAATATAATAGGATCATAACCTTTCTTTTTAAATGTTTTAATGCGTTTTATAAACAAATCATGAAAATGGATATGACCCCGAAAGTTTGTAGATAACATCCCCATAAAATTCTGGTTGAGAAATGCCTTGTCGCAGTAACGTCCGTAGATTGCAATTATATTTACTAATGAGAGGTAAATTTCGATAATAAAATTTAGAAAAGGTTTTCCGAAGTTTGTGATATCTGTAACCTTGCTTAAGAAGTTTATCAGTTATAACTAAATTACGTCTGTTAAAATCTTCAAGCAAAGAACAGACTCGGGCAAACCTAATAAGTTGAGAAATATAAACCCCATAAGATGTAGAACGTGGCACATCCCCATCTAGAAAAGGATAATTAACAATTTTAAAATTAAAATCTTCTCTTTTATCGTATACTTTGGACGAAACTTTATCATTTGTAATTGAAAGATTCAAATCTAAAAATGAAGCATTAATGTCAGATTGATTCGCTTTGTTTAAAGACAGTTCTTTTGGGTAGATTGAAGAAACCATAGTATCAAAATAAGGATTCTCTAAATTCAAAATATCGTCTAAATACCTTGAAGTTTTATTAAAAGCATTAACAATATCGGTCTGTGTATCAGGTTTTAAGCTAAGCATAAAATCCCTCTCGTAGCAATACAAAAACAAATATGCAACAAGAGGGGCACAATTTGTACCCATGGGTATACCAACAACTTGACGATATATGGTATCCCCATAACGCACAAATATATTATCTAAAAGAAAGGTAAGAGATCTACAAACATCAAGGCAAGTCCACATTGTGTAATGTTCAACTTCTGAATTCGAAAAGAATGAACGTTGAACATTACAAGCAATGAACATTTTGTTTTCTCTGGCAAAGGTTTTTTCTATTAATTTAATAAGTTTATCCTTTATAAGATGGTGAGGTAGAGTAGTATAGAGTGTAGAGAAATCATAAGAGCTCAGTAAAGAAATGTTATACTGTTCATTTTCAAGTTTTGTTAAAACATCATTGAATTTTTATGGACCAAAAAACATTAATACCAGAATTTTCATATATTTTATCACAGTAGCGTTTAACATGTTCTTTGATCGTAGTAAGACAGGACGTCAAAAGTATAGATAATTTAGTAGTGGTACAACAGCTAGAGTTGGCAATAAAAAGTTTAGCTGCATAAGTGTAAATAGCTACATGTATTATAGAATGAGATAGAAAAGTTATGTTTCCATCTTAAGTGGGGGATGTGTCAGAAAATTCAGTTGGATGTTAAAGGTTTAAATCCCGTGTAAAGTTCCCTTACCAGAGATTCTGCGGCCATTAAATTCTCTTAAACAATTGGCAAACCAGTCTTGCGGACGATTGCTAATCTGTAACTGACAACTCGAAGAGAGAGTTTGCATGTGTGGATAATAAGCTTTATGAGTGGAAGTCAGACGTATGAAAGAGAAAAGTCATGAGAATCCAAACCGTTATCAAATTAATGCAGCTTCTGTTTTGACTAGTCTAATTAAGGGATAGTGTTTGTGTGAGAGAGACTGAGAGAGTCAGATGCTAGAAAGACACCAGACAATTAACATCGTAGTGAAAGTTTGTGAGTGCAAAGGGAAGGAAATACGGAAGATAGAAAGATAAGAAAGGACGAGTACGTGTGACAAGAACATGTTACTGACGAATGGGGTATGTTGATAGTATTCATTCATAATTATTGTTTTCAATAATGTATTACATGTATATCTTACTGAAGAAATAATTAACAATTTATAACTGCTGTTTTAGAAATTACAGTTAATATGCATTATATAACAAACAATAACAGGAGATGTAAACTGTGTAGGTATCTCATATATCTAGCAATTCATGATTATGTCTATACTTCAGATAATACTTTATACTGTTGACTGAAACTGTTGACGGTCAACAATTGTGTCGTCTGCTGCAAATTTTATGTAAGGTTTAGGGATAAACATATGGTAAGGGCTAATTAGGTTACAAGCCTGATCCTCAACGAAGGAAAGACGACGGCCAGGGACTATCGTTGATGAATGTTTGGTGACTGGCAGTTGGCCAGGGTTTAGAGTGAACAAATAGTGACTGTGATTTGAGTTTTATCACTCCAAGTGCTTTAAGAGCAAACTGTTAAATTCATTACCAACACCTTCGGTCAAAGAAACAGAGAGACAGCAGCAATATACCACCTTAATTTAGATCTGATAGAACAAAAATTGTTGTAACATATTATACTTATACGGCAGCATCGTGACATAGTGTGCCTGTTCATTAGCAGTAATGAAACGTGCATCACTACTCATGCCACTAGCACCGGCTTAAAAGATATTTAATTATTAAAACTAATAACAATAACATTAATGACCCCGAAGGACCACAACTTATAACAACATTGAGAATGAAATACACAAAGCTTAAATCGCCAATAGCCAATTGTTTGGCAATCTGACTTTGAGAGAAGTGTGAGGTTAGGACGTCCGTAAACCGGTTTAAACCCCCAGTGGTGTTTTCTACTGACCGTGCCAAGGCGGTACTCTCTTTGTCACCCTTCCTTTTGATTGCCTTGCGTCTTTGTGCTTGTGATTTGTTCATGTGTGGAACGTTTGTCCCTGGTTCTTGTGTGTCTTTTGGTGTTTTCTGTGTTCATTTCGCGCGCGTGTGTGTGTGTGCGTTTGGGTGTGTGGTTGTGTGTGTGTGTGTGTGTGTGTGTCATGCTGTCTATCGGTGTTTTGGTGGTGGTTGCGTCTTGCATGTGGCTTTGCCTGCTTGATTTTACTACTTTTCCATTTACTTTACAGATTACTGTAAATGCGTCGATAGCGTTTGTGTTATACACAGAGTATAACAGGGAAACCGACAACAGGTCAGATTAGGGTCAGATTAGGGTGTTTACCCTTTTACTCAGATAATCGCCTTTGGTCGTCATTGCAACCAGAGTAACTCATACCAGACGACTTTTATATGAGGTAAAATGTCAGTCTAGTTCTACTTTTGAACGTGTAAAGGGCTCAATGCATTGTGTGGCGGCCGTAAAAAGTCGCCCCGTACTTCATTCTCAGTGTTGTGATATTTTCTGGTCCTTCGGGATCATTAGTTTTCATGTTATTAGTTTTGAAAATTGAATACTGCTTAAGCCGGTGCTAGGGGGCGTGAGTAGTGTTGCACTGTTAATTACTACTCATGAACAGACTCAATAAAAGCGAGTCTGCAATTTTCTCTTTTTGCATTTCTACTTTTGCTTTCGAGGGATCACCCATTTTCAGAATATATGTGCTGTCGTAGTCTAGGGGCTTTCAAAATTACTTAAGGCCTGTATTTAAATTCTGAAGAGAGGTGATCCCCCGAGAGCAAACATTGCAACACAAAAAGAGAAAATTGCAAAATCGGTTTTATTGAGTCTGTTCATTAACAGTAATTGAAAGTGCAACACTGCTCACGCCCCCTAGCACCGGCTTAAGCGGTATTCAATTTTCAGAACAAGAAGTACTGAAATTCATTAAGTCACAATATGCTTTTAAGGGCATCGATTCATATAGTAGTCGCTGTAGTTGGGTTTTAATGTACCACACATGCCATTTTCATCATTTTTTGCCATATATACAAACCTGTGGGACTTTTGTAGAATGTTTTCCATCCAGCTGAAACTTTCGATTGCAAATGTTTACCATCACTTTCATCCGCCAGTTCACATATTTTTGTATCTGTAAAAATAGTTGTCTAGTATGTTACTAAATAAGCGTACAGTGTTATTAGGCCATTCATTTACAAATCTAATACTGCATGCAAGAATGTAATTATATTAGAAATGACCCGTTGTTATCTTACTTAATTTTCAATGATGATATTTTCAACTTAGATAACCCTTTGATGATATGTTCAACTCTTTGTTTGATGTTTTGATACCTACCATTCACCCAAAAGAACTCAAATTGAATAAAGCTAACTATTCCGACACTTGTGCAGCTTTTCTCGATATAGACCTGAGAATTGACAATGGAATTATTTCTTCTACACTTTATGACATAGGAGATTCTACTATTGTACAGTTCCCTCATATTGATGGAGATGTTCCCCTTATTCTATCTTAAGGGGTTTATATATCTCAAATTATTCGTTTCGCTAGACTCTGTTCTTCTATTGACGATTTTAACAGTCGAAATCTGATTTAAAATGACATCCTGCAAGGATATATATATATATCATAAACCACGAAATCATTCTCTGAGTTTTATAAACGAAATTTCTAAATTATTTGCAAGTACAATTGTAATCTCAAGGCACTCCTGCGACGCGGTGTTTAACATCCTGCATTTTATTATGTCTCCCCCCCATATTTATATGGGGGAGACATATTGTTTTCGTGAGAGTTGTCTGTCTGTCCGTCTGTCCGTCCGTCCGTCCGTCCGTCTGTCCGTCTGTCCGTCTGTCTGTCACACTTTTTGTCCGGACGATAACTTCAATATGCCTGATGCCAGTTGATTGAAACTTCATATATGGAAAGAGCATAATGAGAGGAAGTGTCATGCACAAGGTCCATAACTCTGGCTTCACTAATATTGGAGTTATTGCCCTTTGTAAAAAAAATCACACTTTTTTGTCCGGACGATAACTCCTATATGGCTCATGCCAGTGGATTGAAACTTCATATATGGAAAGATCAGGACGAGAGGAAGTGTCATGCACAAGGTCTGGCTTCACTAATATTGGAGTTATTGCCCTTTGTAAAAAATATCATAAATTTTTGTCCGGACAATAACTTCAATATGCCTGATGCCAGTTGATTGAAACTTCATATATGGAAAGAGCATGATGGGAGAAAGTGTCATGCGGAAGGTACATAACTCTGCCTTCACTAATATAGGAGTTATTGCCCTTTGTAAAAAAATTCACACTTTTTTGTCCGGACGATAACTTCTATATGGCTCATGCCATTGGATTAAAACTTCATATATGGAAAGATCATAACAAGAGGAAGTGTCATGCACAAGGTCCATAACTCTGGCTTCACTAATATTGGAGTCATTGTCCTTTGTAAAAATATCATAATTTTTTGTCCGGACAATAACTTCAATATGCCTGATGCCAGTTAGTTGGAACTTCATATATGGAAAGAACATAACGAGAGGAAGTGTCATGCACAAGGTCCATAACTCTGGCTTCACTAATATTGGAGTTATTGCCCTTTGTAAAAAAATCACAATTTTTTGTCCGGATGATTACTCCTATGTGACACATGCCATTGGAGTGAAACTTCATACATGGAACGATCATGATAAGAGAAAGTGTCATGCATAAGATCTATAACTCGAGCTTCCATAAATTTAGAGTTATTGCCCCTTGTACATTTGTTTAATTCTTTCTTGTCCGGACGATAACTCCTACATGGCTCTTGCCATCGTATTGAAACTTCATGCATGGAAAGAGCATGATGAGAGAAAGTGTCATGAACAAGGGCCATAATTCTGGCTTCAATACTTTTGGAATTATTGCCCTTTGTTACATTTTTTTGGCCGATCAATAACTCCTGTTCGACTGGTGCTATTGGAATGACATTTTATTTTTGGAAAGAGCATGTTGAAAGTAAGTGTCATGCACAAGGGCCATACATCTGGTATCAGTATTTTTGGAGTTATTAGCTGTTATCATTTTCTTCTTGAAAAATGTAGTGTGGAAAACGCATAATGAGGGGAAGTATCATTCATCAAGACCATAACATTTTTAGTGATTTCCCTTTACATATTGTTTTTATTAGAGGGGAGACATCCGTTTTTGTGACAAAAACCTCTAGTTGTGATATGATTTACAAAAAGTACAAAAATGAGTCATGCAGGAAACACCACATACAGAACAAACAGTCGCCCGAATAGCAACACAAGGAAACAGCAAATGTACATAACTATAAAACAACAAGAGACGCACAAAGACAAAACAAACATGCAATAGGGGGAAGATGGAAGTCACTGGGGGTTAAACCGGTTTCTGGGCGCCCAACCTCACACGTATTCCATCCCCACCCTAAAACACAAACAGTGTAAATAAACGTATACCCTCTCCGACTAAACTACAACAACCGCGACGGCAAATACAGTGGTAAAGTGCATGTATAACGAAAACATTTAAGTGAACAAACTGTATCAACCTATCGCTAGTGTACTCAATGATTGAGCTGCAAACAGAGTAACTGTAGAAAAGTAATAAAGGGTACGAGAAAAACGAAATAGTACAGATATCCGACGTTCTCCTTCCATTTCTGTATTTAAGAGGTCGCCTTCATAGAGTACTAAACCTTTCGTGTCGGCGTACATGCAAAGAGGCCAGCGTGATTGCCAACTGTAAAAAGGTTCACAACCAAACATGCAGTATGTTGTAGTACTACAGGATCATATCCCTTTTTAATGAATGTTTTAACATATTTGATGAACAAATGTCCAATAATTTTACGAAGTTTGTAAATCACATCACCATAAAATTCAGGATGTGAAATACCGTGTCACAGAAGCGCCTTGAGATTACATTGGTACTTGCCAATAAGCGAGAGATTTCGATAGTAAAATTTAGAGAAAGTTTTTCTTAGTGTATGGTATCTATATCCTTGTTTAAAGGTCAAGTAAACAGATTGGGTTTTCGTCAAATTCTGATAGTATACAGTTAGTTAAACACCAAGCTGTAGAAAATTATTACCGTTTTTATCTTGTTTTGATTTAAATCGAGTTTTAATTGTACCGCGAACCCTGCATTTTGAAAATCGATACATGATTATCTCCCTTGCGTGACGTCACTTGTGTACATGCCAGCCAGGGATCCCATTGACAGGGTGGAATGTACACAGAAACTTAACCTTTTCCTTTAAATTTACGCCTCTGCAAACAAAGTAGATCCAGATCAGAGCCTACAGGAACCGTCTAATTAGGGTTTGTTCTGTTTGCTTACACAATTAGATAAAAACCAACTCCACAGTTTCTATAAATACTCAAATTATTTTCACACTTTTCCAGACATTACGTCCATGGATTAACCATAGAAAGTGACAATTTATCGAGTAGGGGAAACTATTTATGGGGGTGTGATGTTTATTATAGGTGTGAAATACAATATATTAAACACATGTGTTTTAATTTTGTTAATTTAAACCCTTCTCGTGCTGAATTTTAAAATACATTTCTCCTTCTTTACCCATGCCCTGTTATAAAATTACATATATCTTCACTGTGTACACGTATTTCGCTGTGCAATCACTGCTATGGAATGCACTTGTTGCACAATCAACTTGTAAATAGTGCAGACCCTGATGAGACAGTTCCTGCAGGAGCTGTCTCATCTGGGTTTTCACTATTTACAGGTAGGTATATTGACGTGAATAGCAAGCGAAGAGTTAAAACTTACTTTACCTGTCAGTGAATTTACACTATTCATAAACTATAATTTTAAAATAGGATGAGGTTAGGACCAAGACCATTAGCAAATAGTGTAGATTCAGATCAGAGGGACCATTTGGGTCCCGCCCATGAGTTGGGTCCAAACAACTTTTAGACAGAACCGGCCAACTTTAGATGAATTTCATATTTAGGCAAAGTGGGTTCAGATGAAATGGGACGTTCTCATTACTATGTATAAATGTACGTACTTACGAAAAAATGAATTTCCACCAAAATACAGAAAAATAGGAAATAATTTATTTATTTATTTTACTTTAATATTTGCAATACCAAAATGATGCATTACTTTCGGAAAATCGAGTAAAGGTTGAAAAACAAAATATGTATTTTGTTGAAAAAATGAGAAAAAGGTGGATCTTGATAACAAATGGTTGTCAGTCTTGAAGAATGACTAAATTTTTTTATTAATATGTTCATGTTTCTAAAGCTTGTGAATTATTTTTTAATGACTGGACCCACTACAAATAAAAATGTCTATAAAAAAGATATGGTCAACACATTAAAACTGTTACTACATTTTTTTATCACAATGTTACAGTATACTCGTATGTGCAATTTAATTATGTTCTGTAGGGAAACAACAGTAAACATAGCCATTAGAATTTCTCTATGAATGAATGTGTTAAATGGCCTTAGGCCATATTGTAGTATATTGTAGTAAGCCATATTACACACGAATGCCCCATGCAGGGTCAATTGTCTCCAGATGTCAGTTATCATACTGACCCACTAGGGGACAATGATTAGTACATGACCATAAAACCCGCATCCTGTATATTACGTATTGTTGCATTCCTTTATGTAGCTGTGGTAACGTATCAAAAGAATCAATCATTGCGGTCATGGTGCCTCAAAGTTAGTTGGGCATTATGTAGGTAATAATCAGTAACACTATAAAACGCATCCAATGAACAATTCCGTAAATTACAGTAATCCAGAATGACTTTTTTCATATGGATTTATGGTTCAAATTGTCCAAGTTCCAAAATTTCAAAAAGGATCATATTTATGATAAACTATTTCCCTGATGAAAAATTATGTGTGAGTAAATTACTTCACGAATATAAACCCTTCATTCCACGTGCCTGTTTATGCCAATGCAAACATAGTAGACCCAGATCAAACGTATTGAAACAAATTTACAAACATAGTAGATCCAGATCAGAGAGCTTCTGTTGTAGCTCCCTGATCAGGTTCTTGTCGATTTGCTTAAGAAATAATATACCGGTAGGTCTGGTTGTACACTTACTGCCATAGACTGTGCTCATATATCATTTACTCTCCATGAAATAATTATTTCTTACACAAATGTTCAAAAAGAAGATCTAAAGGCTTTTTCTTCACAATATTAACTTTTCAAATAGATAATTCGCTCTGACAGATCAATTAGGATTAGATCAACAAAATTTCATAAGCAAACAGAGCAGAATCTGATCAGACAGCTCTTACAGGAACTGTCCGATCTGGATCTACTCTATTTGCAAACACACGTGAAGCCGTTTATATAAGAAGAGAATGATCGGGAAATTGATTAAAAGCAAATTAGGTGTCTCCTGCCAACAGTGCTAAATCGTGTTTATTAATCATTTTTTCTCTGAAGAATATTTATTAAAGATTTCATGACCTCGTGAATATTCATTACAGGGATTACAGAGACGCTAGACAACCCTGATCGAATCTAAAGAAATAAGTCTACGGATTAAGTAATTAGAACAGATCCTGATCAGACAGTTCCTGCGTGATTTGGGTTAACGCTGTTAACAAAACGTTTGTATAGAATAATTTTCCACGAAGAAAAAGCCCATTAACCTACAGTGCTAGACCTAAGTCAGATTTATAACAGAATGTAGCATATCCTTTTTTATAATTGTAGACCCAAGTCATCGACTGCACTGTTTTCTCTAGTATAAATTTCACTGAAAACAGCCATCGAGACAAAATGTAAGCTGACCCAATATAAATCACATCACGTTTTCTTGAACTTCTTGTCTTTTGGTAATTTAAATAATCCTATTTAGTCTCTGTCGGATTAGGAGCTACACCCATAGACAGGGATAAACACATATGCAGCACAAATTACCGTTTTAGCACTCAAAACGAAGCAGAAGTACATAACGTGCGATTCTTGTCTATACGATATCTAGTGCGACATTTATAGCGAATGTTCACAAGTGACGCCATCACAAGGGAGATAAGCGAGCGACCAAAATCAGCCAGTGCTGACTTATCGGTGATATATGACAGCTGTTATGTGCGATATGACTGTATTTTTTTGTGTTTTCGAAACTACGTCGTACAAGGTACCCATTTGTCAAATATTTACGAAAAAGTGCCTGCCTGTTTACTTGACCTTTAAGCAGTTTCTCAGTTAAAATGAGATTTCGACTGTTAAAATCGTCAATAGATGAACAAGCTCTAACAAAACGAATAAATTCTGAAAGGGGGTGATCCCCGAGAGCAAAAATTGCAACACAAAAAGAGAAAATTGCAGACTCGGTTTTATTGAGTCTGTTCATGAACAGTAATTGAAAATACAACACTGCTAAGGCCCCCTAGCACCGGCTTAAGCGGTATTCAATTTTCAGAAAAAGAAGTATTGAAATTCATGATCTCGAAGAATAAGTAGAGATATATACACCCCGTAAGATGGAGCCTGGGGAACATCCCCGTCAAGATGAGGAAAATTAACAATATTAAAATCAAAATCATCTCTTTGATTTTAAATCAAAATCATCTCTTTTGTCATATATTTTAGACGAAATCATTCCATTATCAATGTTAAGGTCTAGATCAAGAAACGCTGCACAATTGTCGGACGGGTTAGCTTTATTCAATTTGAGTTCTTTAGGATAAATTGTAGGAATCAGAGCATCAAAGAAAGGGTTATTTAAGTTGAAAATATCATCCAAATATCGAGAAGTTTCATTGAAGGCTTTTATAACATCTTCTTGTGATTGAGGATTCAAACGCAAAATGAAATCTCCCTCATAGCAGTACAAAAACAAATCTGCGACAAGTGGAGCACAATTCGTACCCATAGGAATACCAATTACCTGACGGTATATAGCATTCCCATAACGTACAAATATGTTAAGTCAAAATGGACTTACTAAGAAAGGAGTTTACACATTACTTTCATTATGTATATTGGCTATGAAAAGACTGTAGAATCAGATATATTATTTTATAATCAAAAGAGAGCAGACCCTGATGAGACTGCTCATATAGGGGCCGTCTGATATAGGTATACACTGTATGTTAATCCTTTAAAACATAAATATGGTGTAAAGAATTAAGTACTTTGTACAGTACATACCTCTGTTGTGATTGACTATTGTGGCGCTACCGCTCATTGTACAACGCTGACAACAGAGATATCCATCTTCGATCCCATACAGCACTCGAACGTTACCCACCACCCTTGTTTCATTAATGATATGATATTTTTCAAAGATTGCAGCTATTGAAAATGAGGCAAACTGAATAAAACTTAGCGATATCCTCGTTAGATCTTTCATTTTAAACAGCCGACACCTACTGCTGTTCAAAACAATTTGAAAGCCAATTCACCAAAGCCTTTAGCAAAATATATATTGCTTTCAGGTGGGTTGTTAAATATTGTAAACGGCAATTTGCAACATGAATAGTTTTCAATACACACTCACTTTACGGATCCTAAATATTCAGTATGTACATGACTTTGGTCATGATTTTGGCAAAAGGCCTAATGATAAATGCGAACACTTAACAGTACGGTATTCGAAGATATACTCAGTTTTTTTTATATTTGCTGGTCCTTCGGATCATTAGTGTTGATGGTATACGTTGTTGATGGTATAAGTTTTGAAAAATGAATACAGCTTAAGCCGCTTTTATGGGGTTTGTGTAGTGTTCCACTTTTAATTACTACCCGTGAACAGACTCAATAAAAACGAGTCAGCATTTTTTTCTTTTCGCATTGCTACTTTTGCTTTCGAAGGATATTCCACATTGACAATATTTGCATTGACATTTATAAATCCGACGGACCAGACACTTTAAAATACTGATATTTGTACGGAGCGCCGTTTACGGTCGCCAAACAAATATTTAACACCTCTTGTAGACGAACAACGATATAGCAACAAACAAAATGAAGAAGATGGAATTACCGCCTCGGAACGGTCAGTGACAATAGTCACTGGGATTAAAACCGGTTATGGGGCGCCAAACCTCAGACTTATTCCATCCCCGCCCTAACATACCAACAGTGTAAATAAACGTATCCCCGCTCTTTCTGTGTTTGTGTGTTTCTCTCTTCGTTCGCTCTTTAATAATATTTATAGATTTAATGTATTATTTGGAATAAAATTATATTGATGCCTTGATACCCTAGAATAAAATTATATTGATGCCTTGATACCCTTTGTATTGGGTTGTGTATCCAACAATGAAATTAAACATATTGACTCTTGTGTTGATATCAAGCCATTTAAATATTCTGTGTATTTCACTCCAAAACCTTTTGATATACGAACAGCAAAGGAACGTTTCTAATTCGCTGCAGTGTTTACAAATGGATTATTCAACTAACTTCCATTTAAAAAAAGGTTTCGTTTGTTGGAACAATTCTATGGATAAGTTTAATTTTTAGCTGTTTTATACTATTGTCTATCAACACTTTAATGTCTCCCCCATTTTTGGGGAGACATATTGCTGTTGTAAGAGTTGTCTGACTGTCCGTCCGTCCGTCCATCCGCGCTAACAATTCCTGTATATTTGACTAAATAATTATATGATCCTTGGTTTTATTTGTTGTTTTTTTTTAGTTTATTTGGCAACAATTATTCCGAACAAAAGAGTAGCCACATACACTCGATCCGTTAGAACTGTCCGTCCATCCGTCTGTCTGTCATAAACTTTTGTCGCGCGTATCTCTGAAACCAGTAGGGCTATGGTCACTAGACTTCATAGGAATGTTTACTGACATGAGTTATTGTGCACCTGGGTTATTCAAATTGTCTCTCCTGATAACTTTGGAGTTATTACCCCATGATACCTTAAAATTAGACAAACTTTACTTCGTGTCGCGCGTATCCCTAAAACCGCTAGGACTAGAGTCGCCAAATTTCACAGGAATGCTGGCCAGCATGAGTTGTTGTACACCGTCTTTGGTTGTCTCCCCCCTGATAATTGTTAGTTATTGCCCCTGATATGATAACATGCAACTAGAAAGACTTTGTGTCGCGTGTATCTCTGAAACTAGTAGGACTAGAGTCACCATACGTCACAGTAAAGTTAACCAGCATGAGTTGTTGTGCACTTGGGTTATTAAATTGTATCCCCTGATAATTCTGCAGAACTTTATTATCCCTGATAATTAAAATTAGTCGAACTTTCTGTTGCGCCTATCTCTGAAACCGCTAGGGCTAGAGTCATCAAACGTCCCGGGAATGTTGGCCAGCATGTATTATAAAACATACCTATGCTTGATGTATCCCTGCTGATCTATGCTTATAATACTTGATAATACCTTTTGTGTTGTGCGGTGGTCTAGTGGTAACGCGCATAACTAACTCTCCGGTGGTCCGGAATTCAAATCCCGGTCCCTCTCAGAAACTTCAGAGACGCTTTTCAGTGACTCCCATCCGCACCTCCTCTCCACACAGTGGTCAAAATTGGTACCAGTGAGTGTCATTAGCCGGTACTATGGCTGCATGATTGCGCCATATGTTAACAGAACTCAATATTATAAGCGAATGACTCAATGACCAAGTGAGAAAATGTACACTGCTGACAGAATGTAGGCTATAATTCGGTTCTTTCCTTTTGAACACGTTGAGCGAGCACTCTAGCTAAAATCTTATGGTCAATATTTAGAACGGATATATAGGTCTCAAGATTCCATATTTTCGAGATAACCTTTTTTATATAATAAAGAAGTCATACACTGATTTTGTGTACGAGATTATTCTTGTTTGTACAGACCTTCCAAAAACTAGTTATGGAAAAGTAGTAAAGTCAAGCAGGCAAAGCCACATGCAAGACGCAACCACCACCAACACACCGATAGACAGCATGACACACACACACACAACCACACACCCAAACACACACACACACACGAAATGAACACAGAAAACACCAAAAGACACACAAGAACCAGAGACAAACGTTCCACACATGAACAAATCACAAGCACAAAGACGCAAGGCAAACAAAAGGAAGGGTGACAAAGAGAGTACCGCCTTGGCACGGTCAGTAGCAAAAACACCACTGGGGGTTTAAACCGGTTTACGGACGTCCTAACCTCACACTTCTCTCAAAGTCACCCTAGCTTTACAAATATTGTAAATAAAGGTATCCCCGCTGGACTTTACCCACAACATAGACGACGGTGACCACAGGACAACATGTAAAACATATCATAATAACGGTGACAATCCGTCAAAAATGTACTCAATGACTTTGCTGAAGTCAGAGCACCTGCAGGTAAGCCGTTAAGGGCACGACAGGGAAAAAGTAATACATGAGTCTGGTAAGCTCATCCTGTATCCAAGTTTAAGAGTATACCATCATTGAGTACTACCCTCGGCCTGTCATCGCGCAAGCAATAAGGGAAGCGTAGCTACCGACTGTAAAAGGGTCGATAACCAAACATGCAGTGCGTTGCAATATAATAGGATCATAACCTTTCTTTTTAAATGTTTTAATGCGTTTTATAAACAAATTATGAAAATGGATATGACCCCGAATTTTCCTAAGTTTGTAGATAACATCCCCATAAATTCTGGTTGAGAAATGCCTTGTCGCAGTAGCGTCCGTAGATTGCAATTATATTTACTAATGAGAGGTAAATTTCGATAATAAAATTTAGAAAAAGTTTTCCGAAGTTTGTGATGTCTGTAACCTTGCTTAAGAAGTTTATCAGTTATAACTAAATTACGTCTGTTAAAATCTTTAAGCAAAGAACAGGCTCGGGCAAACCTAATAAGTTGAGAAATATAAACCCCATAAGATGTAGAACGTGGCACATCCCCATCTAGAAAAGGATAATTAACAATTTTAAAATTAAAATCTTCTCTTTTATCGTATACTTTGGACGAAACTTTATCATTTGTTATTGAAAGATTCAAATCTAAGAATGAAGCATTAATGTCAGATCAGATACATGTCTCCAACAATGAGTGTAAAATTCAATTGTTAAATTTATGACATATTGGTGTGGGAGACATATTGATTTACTCCTTTCCGTCTGTCTGTCTGTCCGTCTTTCTGTCTGTCTGTCCGTCTGTCACACAATATTGTCTTCTCTCTTATTCTAAAATGTCTCATTCAATCTTCACCAAACCGTATAAAATGTTTATAGTGTAATATTAATGGCCAAGTTAGATATTCAGCAATAGTGTTTTATGAACTTCAGAGTTATGGTCCTTGATTATCCAAATTCGCCATTACAGCCTTATCTGCTCTGTAAGTCAGAAAACTCTCATCCAATTTTGACCAAACTTTCTATAAATGTCTACGCCTAATTTAACATCCAGCAATAAGTTTAGGAACTTCAGAGTTATGGCCCTTGATTTATTAAAATTTGGCCTGTTAACCATGTCCACTCTTTCCGTCAAAAACGTCTCATCCAATCTTCACCAAACCTTTTAATATTGTTTTCGACTATAATATCTAGGCGAAGTTAAATATTCAGCAAAATTGATTATGGAACCTTAGAGTGGTGGCCCTTGACTTTTACCGAATTTGACCTTTTTAGCCTTGTTTGCTCTGTAAGTGACAAACATCTCACCCAAGCTTCACCAAACCTTCTATAATGTTTATGGTTATTATATCTAGACCAATTTTAATATCTAACAAGATTGTTTCAGGAACCTTAGAGTTATGGCCCTTGATTTAGAATTCAGAGCCCTCGAATTGTTGAAACAGAGCCTTTTTTAGCTTTCTCTGCTTTCTAAATAGAAAGTCCTTATCCAGTCTCCAACAAACTTCATAAAAATGGTATTGGCTATAATGTCTTGGTCTAGTTTAATAAACAGCAATATTACATAATGCACTTTGGAGGTAATGCTCTTGAATCATGATACAATTTGCGAATTTATTTTCTGTTTCAAGTTCGATAAACACCACTATTGTAGAAGGCATGTTAGGATTATGGTCGTGGTCAAGTTAAGTAATTTCAACCGTAGTTTTAGGTCCAGCCTTCAATGGGTATTCATTTAACTCTGGTTAATGTATTTGTCTGTTCGATCGGATTTTATGTGTGCGGATTTCATGTTTGTAGATGTATCATCCAGAATTTATATCGGTATACCGGTGTTCTTTTAATTCATCGACCACTTATGTAAGAATTATATATTTTATCTATGTTGGCATTTGTAGAGCTTATTATAGCTTCATTGTAAAAGCAAATGATATAAAACATCCTAAAATTCCACAAAATTTATCTTTGGAAAACTTCCAATCAGTTTTAGACAGAAGCAGGTGGGAAGCAGGTTTTTCCGAAAATTAAGCTCTAGTACTTTTGCTATTTTTTATATTTCAAGACTTACAAAGTTGTTTCTACTTTTTTCACATTCTTATAAGTATCACGTTCTAGCTCATATATTCGTTCTATTAGCTTTTTATACGTCCGTCTTCAGATGGGACGTATTATATGAAACGTTACGGCGGTCGGGAGGTAGGGCGGGCGGTTGGGCAGGCGGTCGGGTTGTCGGACTGTCGGGCGGGCTTCCCGATTCGTGTCCGAGTGATAACTTTAGTTGCGTATGTCCGAACTTCATGATACCTGACATTTGCATATCTTGAATATAGGCTTTGCTCGACTAATGTCAAGGTCAGTTTTCTTTTACAAATTTATTTTTCCCGTTTCAAGAAGATAGATTTAGTTGTGTGTGTCCAATCTGCATGAAACTTCACATGTGCATTGATATCAATAAAGAAACGAACCAAAATGAATATAGGCTTTGCCCCAAAAAAGTGATGGTCACTTTTCCTAAAATAATTAGATGTTTTCGATCTTCGAAACTCCATATGTGCATTGATATCAGTAAGGAAAGGGACCCTATTGTCTGAGCGCTTTTCCATACTGAGATAAAGGTCATTTTAGTCTTAAAATAGTGATTTTGTTCTCTACAATTTTCCCGTTTTACGGTATAACGAAGTAAAGTGACCCCATAGAATACTGAACCCCGGTCACTATTCGTCAGAAAAAGCGACCCCTTTCTGAAAAATACCGACTCCCTCTGAAAAATAGTGACTCCCGCAGCGATACATATATACTATTAACCCCCGTCCAAACTATTGGGTCAAAGCAATATGACCGGGGGTCACTATTGTTTTTACATATACTGACCGCGGTTCAATATTTTATTCAGTAAAAGTGACCCCCTTTCTACAAACTGCTTAGGTTCAATAAGCATTGCGCGTATTAGTCATTATACACTTAACAGGGTTCAAAATGCTTTGAACGGGGGTCACTACATATGTAAAAATCATGACCAATGTTTTTTCGATTAAGGTTAAACCCTTTCAATAGATATACTTGTTTAAGTTTGCGGGCGTTGTTTAAAATATCAAGAACTTTGGTCAAAGCACTATAACTGCGGTAACTTTTAAAAATTCTGACTGGGGGTCGATATGTTTCAGAAAAAAATGATCCCTTTCTTTTCTACAAAATGTTGGGTTCACATGGCATTGCTCGCATCGGTCATGATGCACAAAGCAGGGCTCAAATTGCTATGACCTGGGGTCACTACATCTGCAAGAATTATGACCAATATTAAATATTTTTCGATTCATGTCTCTAAAGTATATGTTAAATATCTTTTCGATTCACGTGAAACCCTTTCTTTAGGCAGATTGAGTTTGCGGACGCTGTTCGAAATATTCTGAACGTGGGTCAAAGCACTATGACTGGTGATCAATAGTTCTTGAAAATACAGACCAGGGGTCGATATTCTTTAGAAAAAATAACATCCTTTCTAAAACATATTTCGGTTCAATTAACATTGTGGGCATTGGTCATGATTCAAACAGGGCTCAAATTGCTATGGCCGAGAATCACTACATCTAGAATTATGACCAAGGTTAAATATCTTAAGGTTAACCCTTTCTTTAAAATATATAGGATGTAGATTAAGTTTGCGGGAGTTGTTCGGCATATCATGAATGAGTGCCAAAGCACTATGACGGGAAATATTACTGACCGGGGGTCGATATTTGTCAGAAAATTTGAAGCACTTGGGTTCAATTAACATTGCGCGCACTAGTCATAATATTATAAACACTGCTCATAAAACTATGACAGGGGGTCACTACATCTGTAAGACTTATGACCAAGGTTAAATATTTTTTCCATTCACGTGAAACCCATTCTTTAAAAATACTGGAGGTAAGTTTAGTTGTTCAACATAATCTATCATGAACGTGTGTCAAAGCAGTATGATCGGGGGTTGTTATTTTTAAGAAATACTGACCGGGGGTCGATATTCTTCAGAAAATGTAACCCCTTATGTACAAAATACCTGGGTTTAATCAACATTGCGCGCGATGAGCCATTATATAATAAATACAGGTCACATTGCTATCACAAGATGTCACTACAACTGTAAGAATTATGACCAATGTTAAATAGTTTCCAATTAAAGTTAAACCGTTTCTTTAAATTATGCTGGAGGTAGATTAAGTCTATGGGAGTTGTTCAACATATCATGAACGTGTGTCAAAGCACTATGACAGGGGTCGCTATTTTTAAAACAAATGCTGACCAGGGGTCGATATTTATCAGACAATATGACCCCTATGTACAATATACTTGGATTTCATTAACATTGCGCGCATAAGTCATGATATAATACACAGGGCTCAAAATGATATGACAGGGATCACTACATCTGTTAGAATTATGACCAAGGAAAAGTTAATTTTCGATTCACGTGAAACCCTTTTTTTAAAAAGATATCGGAGGTAGATTTAGTTTGCGACTGTTGTTCACCATATCAAGAATGTGGGACAAAGCACTATTACCAGGGGTCTCTAGGTTTTAAGAAATACTGACCGGGGTCGATATTCTTCAGAAAATGTGACCTCTATGTACAAAATACTTGGGTTCAATTAACATTGCGCACATTTGTTGTAGTACCTCTTCTTATTGCAGATAAAACAATCAAGAAGCGGTACTTTTCTCTTCTGCGTTGCAGCCAACATAGCATCCGCCATAGTTTGATCACATGATGTACATCATGGTCACGTGGATGTTGTGTTGGTAGGGATCTCTTCAGCGTAGCGATTGTGAGAGATCATTGCGTTGGGGGTTGTTAAATGGAGTCGAAGAGAACATGTTGAGTCTAATGCTCTTTCAAATTGGAAAAAAATGAAATAATTGACAAACGCAGTGCATGTAATAGTCCAAATAAACACATTCCATCTAATACTAGCATTTCGTTTAGACACCTTTAAAAGGTTTACAGGATTTCCATTCAAAATACGGTTTTGTTCCTGCTAATAAGGCACCGAAAAAATGCGTTTCATTGCAATTACCAGCTCTTGTACAACTACAAAAGTGTCTATATTTTGTCTGTTTTAGACTGCCGTAGTATTTGTTTTTATCGTACCCTTTTTTCCTTTGTTTGCAGCTCAATGATTGAGTACACTAGCGAAAGGGGGCTACAGATTTTTTAATTTTTTCGTTTTACTTGCACTTGACCACTGTTTTTGCCATCACGGTTGTTGTAGTCGGAGAGGGGATACGGTTTTAACACTGTTCGTCTTTTAAGGTGGAATGGAATAAGTGTGAGGTTGGGCGACACTAAACCGGTTTAGACCCCCTCCCCCGTGACTTTTGTAACCGACCGTTCCAATGTGGTACCTCCATCTCCCTCCGAGTGCATGTTTGTTTTGTCTTTGTGCGTCTCCGTATGTTTTTATAGTTAAGTACTTTTTTTTTTTTTCTTGTGTTGCTGTTTGGGTGGCTGTTTGTTCTGTATGTGGAGTTTCATGCATGTAACCTGGCATACTATCAGAGTAGAATGTTTGTCACTGTGACTGTTTTGTTTTGAGATACGACAGGCACACATTAACTAAATATGTGATTGTCAGTATTCGTACCGGAATGAGATCCACCACGTCTACCATGCATATGGAGACACACAGTCGTCTGTTAGATACAGTAGCCTTGTTGATATATGTCTGCAGGAGTCGGCACTCTCGTCTTGTCATGAAGAACTTCACTGCAGTTCATACGGATCGTACACGACATTCCAGAAGATATTTCTGTATTGGAACATGTGCGACCATGAGAAACCCATCTTTACCATCATCACACTGTCTCCAGTTATACACCAAATATTTGAAACGTGCAATGACAGCGCCAGTGGACAAGTAGAACCATTTTCAGGTAGGGTGATATATATAAATTATTTACATAACGTTAACTTTCAGAGAGTTATTAATATTCTTAGATCACATTTGGACAGTGATATATAGGAGTTATGAATAAAACATAAACCCTGGCTAATGCTAAAAGGTTCGTTTGTAAAGAATTGTATGTTCTGTATGTCAGCTGGGTAATGCAAGAGGAGCTATCTGAATAACGATCCTCCTCTTTTTCACAATTTTGATATTTGATATATTGCTTCGGTCGCCTAATGTCACAAACCTGTCTAACTTCAAAATTATGTGAACCGTTGCCTCGACATGCTTATGGTAACATTATTTGCAGATTGCAATAACTGTTGTATGACAGATGACTTTAAATGACACTTTCCATGCAGACGATAGTTTGGCGATAAAAGCAGACGATAAAAATTGGCCGTGAGTTAAATTATGTAAAATGATTGATCGGAACCTAACCGGAAACATTATAATGGTTTCCGTTTAAACGTTGTTAGTCATAAACTATTTCCAAAATAGTAGATTGAAAGTGAAAGGGTTAAAAACGATATTTTCCAAAATGTTAACAAACCCACGCGTTTCCCTTTTCGTTGTTAAATGCGACTTAGCTGAAATTTGCAAACAGTTTGGATTCCAGATCAGATACCGGGTAACGTAACATCTGATCAGCATTTAAACCCTGTAACACTCGTATTTAATATGTTTTAAGTTAAAAACGCATAGAAGCTGGTTTTTCCGCAGACGACTATAGGCAGACGACAACTCAGGGGTAAATTATCACGTGAAGGGGTAAAATATCACGAACAATTTGGCAGTGAAAGGGTAAACTCATTCGCCCCTGATTAGTTTAATGGA
This sequence comes from Azorinus chamasolen, assembly GCA_963576725.1. NCBI lineage: Eukaryota > Metazoa > Mollusca > Bivalvia > Cardiida > Solecurtidae > Azorinus > Azorinus chamasolen. The sequence goes on along the minus strand of OY755252.1, from coordinate 32,587,091 downwards.
CAATTCCAATTTCATTAAAGTCTAGTCCATTCTTGACTATTTAGGGTGGATTTTAACAATGTTTTACAAAATGACAAACCGTGTAGACTCTGATCCTTAAGGAGCCCTCTGATCAGGGTCTATACTGTTTGCATAGGACAAGTGCACTCTTTACAGGTATATGATTTGTTAATGACGAGTATACTACTATACTCGTCGCTAGAGCTCAATGTGTTAAGATGGATACTACTATTTATATTATCATATTAAGCGTATTGCATGGGCTCTTGTATTGAAACATTCAGCTCTTAGAATTAACAAGAGCCCCATGGGGCATATTTCGCTCACCTGAGAATAGCTGACAAAATGGAGATAATGATTTATATCCTGGTCGGGGTCATTTTTTTTACCCGAGGGGCATTATTAAATTTGAACAATCTTGATAGAGGACTTGTAGATGATGCTATGTGCCAAAATATCTAAGATCAGGGTACGAAGATTTTTTAAAGTTTCCATTGAAAAATTCTATTTTAGCTCCTGTGACCTACATATGCAACGGACTGGAACCATTTGAGCAAAATAGGTAAAGGACATCTAGAAGTGTCACCATGCCGAATATCAAAGCTCTGGTCATATTAGTTTCAGAGAAGAAGATGTTTGAAAATTTCACTATATAACTCTATGTAAAACTGTGACCCCAGGGGCAGGACCAATTTTGACCACAGGGGCATAATTTGAACAAACTTGATAGAGGACCTGTAGATGATGCTATGTGCCACATATCTAAGTTCTGGCCCTTATAGTTTTTGACGAGAAGATTTTTTAAGTTTTTATAGAAAAAATCTATTTTTAGATCCTGTGACCTAGATATGCAACCGACCCAAACCATTTGAACAATATTGGTATAGGACATCTAGAAGTGTCACCATGTCAAATATCAAAGCTCTGGTCATATTAGTTTCAGAGGAGAAGATGTTTGAAAATTTCTCTATATTTGAAAATCGGATTATAAGCAGTTATGGAAAGAACCATCGACGCACAGCTGCTCAGCTGGAAAACCTCCCCACATGAACCTTTTTGTCCGGGCTGTATATTGTCATTAGCCGACCAGTTGTTATGTGTTCAAGATACATGCTAGAACAAATGCGAGGAATAATTTAAGGTTGACATATGTTGCTTTATTAAGGTAATTTAATTGACAATAAATATTCATATTATGAAAAGTGACTATATGTTCTTTTTGTGTTGGATGGGAGATGGGAAGTTCGACATTTCACCTTTGATAACAAGAATCAGTTTTTGATTGCAAGAAAAAAGGAAGATTTCCTAATATCAAAACATATTTTAACAGCACGAAACGGAATCTACCCCCCCCCCCCACTATTATCAAGAGTTCAAAATCGACACACACCAACGTTCTGAGGACTTGTTTACGTTCTTAGGACTTGCAGTCAGCTAAATACATTAGGCATGTTCTTTTATATATAAAACAAACTCAGAAGGATTCAAAATTATTTGCAATGCTTTTCTAGAAGAAAAGTTTTTCGCGAAGGCGTACATTAGATATCTTTTATACATCGCAGAGACAAATGAAGGGTCATTATGGCGAGTTCAGGCTATTACAGTTTAGTGAATAACTCACATAAACGAATATCGAAACAAAGGCATCTATGGGTAGAACCACCGACGCATCGCAGGCCAGCTGGAAGACCTCCAGATATGAGCGTTTTTGTCTGGACCGTATATTTTCACTAGCCGATCAATTGATATGCGTTTAAGATACACGACTTGACAAATTTGAACAATTGTTTAAGGATGACATAGGTTGATAAATTTAGGTGATTATATGGATAATACAAGTTCATATTATGGAAAGAGACTACATATTATTATTAGAAGCAAACAGTCTTTCGCTAGGGCGTGTAATTATGATATATTTATTTATACACCACAGAGACACAGAAGGCGTTATTATAGTGACGTCCAGCTATGGCGCGTTGGAGATGAACCCCTACATACCAAATTCGTAAAATTCGCATGTATGGATAGAACTACCGACGCACGGTAGGACATCTGGAAGGCCTCCAAACATTAACGTTTCTGTCGCTATAATGACATATTCTGTGTCGCTGCGATGTATAAAAATAAAACACAAATGTGCGTCTATGCGAAAGACTGTTTTCTTCTAGAATAGCATGGCAAAAGATTTTAAATCCTTCTATTTCATTGAAGATAATTCCTAGTGAATTTAAGACGTTGACAGTTTCACACGTTAGTCTTAACCCTTTATCACAGAGAACATCAGGTGTAATGTCTCTGTGCAAACAGCAAACAACCAAAAAAGCCTGCGAAAATTTCGCCGGCTGTTTGGGTGTTATCATTGCTATTTGCTTCTCATCTGTAGATTTGAGGGCGATTTCTTGATATCAAGAACATGTTTTAACAGTAAGCAAGGACATATATTTTCTTATATCAAGAATTCGAAATTGACACACACACACCAACGTTCTTAGGACTTTTTTACGTTCTGGGGACTTGCACTCAGCTAAACAATTTCATAAGCATAATGTCTCCATTCAACATTTACATAAATTACCATTGTCCTTATCATGCCGGTGTAACGAAGTAAAGTGACCCACATAGTATAATGACCCCGGCCATTATTCTTAAAAAAAGTGACCCCTTTTATGAGAAATACTGACACCCCTTATAAAATAATGACCCCTCTTAATGGTATCTATAAAATACCGACCCCGGCCGTTGTCCGTTGAAAAATATTACGGTCATAATATTATGACCCCCTGACACTTCCGCATGATGAAGATATGCTTAAATGAATCCATTTTAGCTCGACTATACGAAGTATAAGATCTTCTCCGATCACCAAGCGTCGGCGTACTGCTCAGGTTAAAAATTTGCATGCAACCTCATATCTTCAATACTCTTGAAGGAATTTGATTCAAACTTTGCATATGTATTCTAAATCAATGGGTTATGCCATACACCAGAGGACCATTACTACTTCACCTGTTTTAAGGAGTTATTCCTCTTCTTGGAATTAGAAAATCCAGGTTAAATTTGTGCATGCAGCTTCAAGTTTTAGTTCATATAAATGGGTATCGAATTGTATAAAACATGAAAGTTGATGAACCTTGATTTCCGCCGATATATTTGTAAAAAACCATTTCGAGTTTTACCAGAGAAATAACGATTTTTAAATATGCTTATAAGCATAATTTTTATTGATTTAAGCAAATTAAAAATTATATAAAATATCTCAAAGTGTAGAATCATGACGACCGATTTTCAAAAATGAAACGTATTTTGAATCTATTGTAAAGTTACTCGTATAATTTCGAAAGGTCAGATCATTTTTTTAAAAGTCGTTTTGAAATTCGTATTTTTGCACGTGCATTGATATACATTTCCATGTTGTTAAATGTCACTTATCATTCTCCTAAATTTGGTATTTAATTTGTAGCAGTGAGGGAAATACTTCCGACAACCACCGCTATCACCGGGAGTCATTATTCTATCATAATATTTTGACCGGTGGTCCATATCTTGACAGAATAATGACCGGGGTCACAATATAATGACGTTTAAATAAATAACGACCGGGGGTCGTTATTCTATGGGGGGGGGCATAATTCTTCGCTAGGGGTCATTTTACTTCATCTGGGGCGGTCATAATATTATGACCGAGGGGTCAAATATGATGACCGGGGTCTATTTATTTTTTAAAGAATAATGACCAGGGACCCATATTCTATTAGGGTCACTTTTCTTCGTTACACCGGCATGTAAGACTACAGTACAAGCTTCGCGGACTTTTTGTTTTCCGCGGCCCATCGCAATTTATCCAACGCGGACACGGGTATTTTTGTCCGCGCTGATATGCGGTCTTCCGCAATCGAGCGCGGGTTGTGATGGGTCCGCGCTGGTCCCTCCACAGGGGCACTCGTCGCCGGGCGCGATCGTTATCACCGCAGGTCGCGGTGGTATCATCGTGGACCACTGTGTACCACTGCGGATCGCGCTGGACCTTACCTGGATTGATATTTATATCCTTTTCATCCTTTTATATCCATTTTACATCACGGCTTATCTTTCTCTTTACAAGTACATACAAATATATACATCCACATTTTGCAAAATTGATATGAAATGTATGAAATAAAACACTCGAGAAATGGTTCGTTTAGACTAATTCCAAACCGAAACTGTTCTGCATTCGGCAAACACAAATTAATTCATCCATTATTTTTGGCGCGTTTGATTGTACTGGAATATTACCTGTCCGTGAATTGTCTGATTCGTTTCTGCATAATATGGGTGCGATATTCTAGTATGCTTTCTATTTCAATTATTTGTTGTTCAATACGTAAGATGTTTTATATAGAAACACGGAACACCCGTTAAACACAAAACACACACAATAAGTTACTAGGTTGTATAACTTGTATCAGGTTTGCATACGTTTGTGCACATTGTTAATGAATTCATCTTCATTTCGACTCTATGTTTTAGGTTCCAATTCTAATTCCCAATCGATTTTGTTTTCAGTTTCACATCAGTGTAAATTTTAATTATCAGAAATCTACTGGAAACGACCAACAAAACCTATTGATTCTGTTATGAGAATAGTCCTGACTGGTCTTCTTATGATTTCTGTATAGATCTACATGTATATAAATATTGTTCTGGCAGACGAAAGAATTGAGGGATTTTATTTACTAATACATCTAATATCAATTCAGCCAGGTGAGTTGTAAAGTTAGAAGTTTTCTCCATTATTTAGTCTTGGTTCGGCAGCTTAAATGTACGTTTTAACCAGTTTCAATAGCCATTCGAATAATACTTGTATGGTTGTTTTATTACCCTTGTGCTTAATATTTTACTGTGTACAAATGTACCTGTGTACATGTTTTGTCTTTCTGCTTGATGTACATGTACTGCATGTTTAGATTCTGCTCAATCGATTCACGGCCATGATGTACCTGCATCCTATGGATTAAAAAAGATAATCCATTTTTTTTTCTAAAAACGTAGATATAGATGTAAACCAGTTTTTGGTTCTGGTTTGATAATGAGATATTGGACGTCTGGTCTAGATCTAAAGTGTTGTTAATGTCTTGGCAACCGAATTCTGGGAGTGAAGGGGCATACGAATTAAATTAATCAATGTTATTAAAGAAGCGTATACAGTATGTACATGGTTTATCAAACCACGGACCTCGTACACCCACATTCTTTCGTTAAACGGATATGTCTAAACCAACGTGTCGCCTGCTTAAATTCCATGACCTATTCCTTATTTAGAAATAGATCACAATTTCCCCATTGTAAGTTGTATTTACTATTAAAGCCTTCCATGTCAAACTTGAAAACTCTAATGTTTGCAAACAGTTTGGATCCTGATCAGACGCCGCGTCTGATAAGGATCCAAACCATTTGACACTTATATTAAAGTTTCTTAAGACCCATTCCTCCATACATGTAGGCTCAATTTGGATCCAACCTCTTTGAATAAATCTACCGAAAAGGAGCATTAAGTAGATAAAATTATTGTTTTTAGAATTTTGTAATTTGAAACCATTGTGTTAAATAGAGCATATACTCCTATACGTGTAGGAGCAAATGCTCTTTTTATCACATTGGTTTCAACAGGTGACTTTTACAGAGGCGTAGAAAGGAGTATTTATGGAGGAAAGGGTTAAGTAAAAAACTATCATAATTTTTTTATAAAGAAAAGTAGATGAAACATGTAAGCAGACAATGATTTGACAGTGACTATTTTAGTGGATTATTACGTCATAATGACAGTGAAGGGGTTTATAGCATACAGTACAGATTACAGCAAACACCTCCTTTCAACAACACTTTAAATGAATCCCCAAAACTTACAGTGGAACCTCTCTACATGTACAAATAAAATGTCTGTTTTAAGACAGGTGGCAGATTAATGCAGGATAAAAGTACTTTTGTCCTGCATTAAGCGGTCACTTGTATTCAAAAGATCCCAGGTATTCCTTACTGGGTTGTCTCTTGAGAGAGAGTTGCCATGAAACTCCGATGAGCAACAACCTCTCTACAACGACAATACAGAAGTTTATATCTCCCAGAGTGTTGCTTTGCAGAGGTTATACTGTAGTTATCATTTATTAATAAATACGTACAGCAAAATATATATCTCATACATGTACGCCAACTTTCTTTCTTTTTAAAAGCATATTTCTTAATTTAAATGCCAATTTCTAGTTTTAAAGTAAGCCGATGGTCTAATATTCGATGCGTTAAAAATGTAACTGCCCCTGATAATAACAAAATTACTGCAAAACCTTATAAAACGAACCCTGTGACCATACCGAGAAAATGACCTGATTAGAGAGGTTCTCAAACCGGTATAGCGAAGTAAAATAACAATTCAAAACAGTTGAATTGGCTGTCATTTAAAAAAGGTGGTAACTAAACACAGGATACATGTAGCTCCAATATCGGTTTAGAAAGATTATCGGTTAAGGGGCGGCGATTGTAAACAACCATTCTTAAAAATGTTGATTTGACGATCGTTTAAAACAGATGACAGCTAATTGCAGATTGAAGTAATTTAGAAAGCTCCTTACTCTTTCTGCATTACCGATTTCCTGTGTAATCAACCGTCCGTTTTTAGAACAATGTAGGTATTTTCTTTTTTATCCTTTGCGAGCAAGTAGAGCAAGTAAAATAAAATAAAATTTGAAGGGGACAAATGTCAGCCCTATCCTCCCATGTCCAAATAGGAGAACAAATGTCCTAGAGAGAAAATGTCCGTATACCGAAGGGTAGATACAATGTACAACAAGAAGCTGGAATGAATCGGCCTTCAGGAACGCCCTATACATAACTAGCTGAACTTTGGAAAAAAAGATCCCATGATCTGACCTTTCTTTGAAATGGAAGACATTCTTATTTATGTGTTGGCCATGCCTCATATGTCGAATAGGGGTACACTCAAAAACCCTTTACTACAAAAGCTCCTCATCTAAAAGCCCCTCACTACAGAAGCCCCTCGATCAAAAGCCCCTCACTAAAATGGCCAAGGCTTACAAAAGTTCCCCACTATTTTTGTTAATTAATCATTATACTCCAAATATTTGGACAAAGTGGACCAAAATCAAAATTACAGCTATCTGGATCTACCCTGTTTGCTGAATGACCAGTTTATAAAGATTCATTAAGTAAGGTAATTAGCACACTCTATACTTATAAAAGTAAACATTGTAGATCACAAGGAGGAGATTCCTTATATTTATTTCAAACAGGGTAGACCCAAATCAAATCTAAAGCTATATGATCTAGTTCAACCATGTTAGCTTTGTGACAGGTAATATAGATCCAATAGCTATGGATTATGTAATATTAGCCATATTATTTATAAATTATTATAATATTACCCCAATTAACTTAAACACAAACTTTTTCCATTTTCTAATTCCTTAACTTTCTTAAATTTCAAACAGAGTAGACCAAAATCAAAATACTGAGCAATCTGATCTGGATCTACCCTGTTTGCTCAATGACAAGCTTATAAAGATTCGTTAAGTAAGGTAATTAGAACACTCCTTTTAAAAGTACACTTAACATAAGAAAAAATGATTAATAAACACGATTTAGCACTGCTGGCAGCAGACACCTAATTTGCTTTAAAATCAATTTCCCAACCCTTCTCTTCTTATATAAACGGCTTCACGCGCGTTTGCAAATAGAGTAGATCCAGATCGGACAGTTCCTGTAAGAGCTGTCTGATCAGGTTCTGCTCTGTTTGCTTGCGAAAGTTTGTTGATCTAATCCTAATTGATCTGTCAGAGCTAATGATCGATCTATTTGAAAAGTTAACATTGTGAAAAAAGCCTTTAGATCTTCTTCATGAATATTCTTGTAAGAAATAATGATTTAATTGGAGAGTTAATGATATGTGAGCACATGCTATGGCAGTAATTGTATAACCAGACCTACCGGTATATTATTTCTTAAGCAAATCGGCAAGAACCTGATCAGAAACTCTCTGATCTTGATCTACTCTGTTTGTAAATTTGTTTCAATACGTTTGATCTGGGTCTACTATGTTTGCATTGGCATAAACAGGCACATGGAATGAAGGGTTTATATTCGTAAAGTGATTTACTGACACATATTTTTTCATAAGGGAAATAGTTTATCATAAATATGATCCTTTTGCAATTTTTGAACATGGACAATTTTGACCATAAATCCATAGGAAAAAAGTCATTCTGGATTACTGTAATTTACGGAATTGTTCATTGTATGCGTTTTATAATTATAGTTTTACTGATTATTACCTACATTTTGCCCAAAACTAACTTTGAGGCACCATGACCGCAATGATTGATTCTTTTGACAAGTTACCACAGCTACATAAAGGAATGCAACAATACGTAATATACAGGAAGCGGGTTTTATGGCCTTGCAATAATCATTGTCCCCTGTTCGGTATTTGACAAAAGGCCACTATGATAACTGACATCTGGAGACTGACCCTGCATGGGGCATTTCGTGTGTAATATGGCTTAGTACAATATGGCCTAAGGCCATTTAACACATTCATTCATACATGCATAGAGAAATTCTACTGGCTATGTTTACTGTTGTTCCCATATACATGTAATACAAACCATAATTAAATTGCACATACGAGTATACTGTAAAATTATGATAAAGAAAAATGTAGTAACAGTTTTAATGTGTTGACAATATTTTTTTATAGACATTTTTATTTGTAGTGGGTCCAGTCATTTAAACATAATTCACAAGCTTCAGAAACATGAATATATTAAAAAAAATTAGTCATTCTTCAAGACTGACAACCATTTATTATCAAGATCCACCTTTTCTCATTTTCCCAACAAAATACATATTTTGGTAGTTCAACCTTTACTCGATTTCCCGAAAGTAATGCATCATTTTTGGTATTGCAAATATTAAAGTAAAATAAATAAATATTTTCTATTTTTCTGCATTTTGGTGGAATTTCTTTGTTTTTCTAAAGTACGTACATTTATACATAGTACTATGTTACTTAACGAGAACGTCCCATTTCATCTGAACCCACTTTGCCTAAATATGAAATCCATCTAAAAGTGTCTGGTTCTGTCTAAAAGTTGTTTGGACCCAACTCATGGGCGGGACCCAAATGGTCCCTCTGATCTGAATCTACACTATTTGCTAATGGTCTTGGTTCTAACCTCATCCTCTTTTTAAATTATAGTTTATGAATAGTGTTAATTCACTGACAGGTAAAGTAAGTTTTAACTATTCGCTTGCTATTCACGTCAATATACCTGTAAATAGTGAAAACCTGCAGGAGTTGTCTCGAATCACCGCTGTCTCATCAGGGTCTGCACTATTTACAAGTTGATTTACAGCAGTGATTGCACAATCAAATACGTGTACACAGCGAAACTATATGTAATTATACAACAGGGCATGGGTAAAATTCAAGAGAAGGTTTAAGATTAACAAATTAAAAAGTATGTGTTTAATTTTAAGTATCGTTGTATTCCACACCTAAAATAAACATCACATCCCATAAATAGTTTCCCCTACTCGATAAACTAAGTGTCACTTTCTATGGCTAATCCATGGACGTAATGTCTGGAAAAGTGTGAAAATAATTTGGGTATTTATAGAAACTTAGTAGTCGGATTTGATCTAATTTTGTAAGCAAACAGAACAGACCCTAATTAAACGGTTCCTGTAGGCTCTGATCTGGATCTACTCTGTTTGCAGAGGCGTTAATTTAAAGGAAAAGGTTAAGTTTCTGTGTACATTCCTCCCTCTCAATGGGATCCCTGACAGGCGAGCATCACAAGTGACGTCACGCAAGGGAGATAATCATGTATCGATTTTCAAAATACACGGTTCGCGGTACAATAAAAACTCGATTTAAATCAAAACTAGATAAACACGGTAAGAATTTTCTAAAGCTTAGTGTTTAACTAACTGTACACTATCAGAATTTGACGAAACCCCGATCTGTTTACTTGACCTTTAAATGATAAGACTCAGATCAGATTTCTTAAATAAAAGCTGTTTGACCAGGAGTCTGCTCTGTTTGCTTATCCCTTTACCATATATAAACAATGTCCATGCCTTTGCAAACAGAGTAGACCAAGATCTGAAGGTGCCTATTGGAGTCGTATGATCGGGACCAGCTCTGTTTTCTTGTGAAATTATATAAGATATGACTCTACATTTTCTACAAGTACCAAGAAAAGTCATGGACCGCGTACATACACCATTATAAAAATCAACTTATAAATAGCATGATGTCATCTTTTCCGACATAAATATTAAACAGGGAAATGGTTGAAACCCACCGACAACCAAACTTTAGGTTGCACTTCAGCTAGAGATCCGCACGTCTGACATGACCCGGCAACAGAAGTAAAACTTCTGAGAGCATCGACGCTTTTCACGTGCTTGCAAACAGAGTAGACACGGATACGATGGCTCTTATAAAAACCGTCTGATCAGGGTATTCTCTGTTTGCTTATGAATTTATGTTGAATCTAACTCTATAGTTTTGTTCCAATACCAAATAAGCCTCAGTACATAAGCTATTTTAAAAATAAATTTAATAAATATTCATGATATCGGTATTTCGGTTTACGGACATTTGCCTCCCGGACACTTGCCCCCGGACCTTTGCCCCCTATTTGGGGCCTTAAAAAAAGGATAAAATATAATTTTGAAAAAAGGGTGGCATTTTTTCCAGTGGCATATATTCCAATGGCATTTTTCCAAATCAGGGTGGCATTTTTTCCAGTGGCATTTTTTCCGGTGGCATTTTTTTTCCAGTGGCATTTTTCCGTACACCGCATTAAGCAGTCACTTGCCTTTGAAAATGATACACTAACACTAATTCGATGTTTTTACGCGGAAACAAAATTTAGTCGATTTTTATTTTAAAAGAAGACAGAAGGAAACCCGGTAAGAAAACAAAAAAACATTGCAGATCAAAATGCAGATCAACCCTTAGCCCGCCGAGCGTGGCTTCCTTAATATTTACAAACAGTTTGTATACTGAACAGATGATGAGTTCCCCAGAGTGTTACTAGGGTCAAATATGTCTGACTCTCATTTTTCTGTTTGTTTTCAACGAACTAAAGCAATGCTTATTTCATTTATTTTGCAGACTACATTTTTTAAGCGGACGATAATTCAGTATAATGGGGGTCAAATGTTTTGGTCATACATTAAAACAATGATCGCTTTGCGTGCTCTACAATGTACGGAAACTACCTTGGTGTTTCAGCGCAGGGGGGTCATTGATTTATGGTCATCATTGTGTTAATTATTTGGTCATCAATAAAGTTCCGACAACTTTAAAGAAAGACTATCGGGTATTTCCGCTCTTTTGCTACTATCAAGATGTCACAGCTCATTGTTTCAGTATCTTTAAGACCCACCCATTGAAAAGACATAATCCAATCAACTGTCACCTATAGGCGTGTCAATCACCAATAATTGATATTGCTCTTCATAATTGATGAGCGGCCATCTATATTTCCCACAATATTAAATATAGAATGAATGGGTATTATGTATTCAAAATTTCTTCATATTGTACTTTAACCCTTTCCCTCATATGAACGTGTTTTCACGCAATTGCAAACAGAGAAGGGTCTTCTCTGACCTCTTAGAGGAGCCGTCTGATCAGGGTCTACTCTGTTTGCTAATAGAATTTGATAGATATATTTCTTTGCTTTGTTAAATAGCTGCAATGTCCCCCTTCCATATTTCATTTATAACTATTTTTGTCCATGAATATTCAGTAAGTATTGAAATTTTGAATAAACATAGTACAGGGAAATGTTAAATAAAACAATCTCTATAAGCTTGAAATAATAATTGATGTCGGTGAGGGTTTGACGTTAGGTTTAAAACCAGTCAATGTTATTTTACATGTAAGTATTATTTTAAGAAATTGTTAATACAAGATATCCATCCATGCTATCAGATCGGACAAGGCCTTATAGACCAGTTATATTGAATTTGTCTGTTGTTGTCGTGGAGACATAGCATGCTACGAGCACCTGTGAATCAATACAGGGGCACTGTATTAAAATGAAATATTTATCATGTTTTAGACTTTGTTATTGTCTGATACATAATTAATAAGCCCATAATATATTTCCTCACCGTCCCTGTCCCTCTCTCTGTGTACAATTGTTGTTTCTAAGATGTCCTCTCCCCCAAATAAACATTTACAATGATATGCAATCACAAGGCCAGAAGGGACGTCAAAATCTCTCTCTCTCCGTCTCTCCCTCTCTCTCCGTCTCTCTCCCCGTCTCTCTCCCCGTCTCTCTCTCTCTCTCTCTCTCTCTCTCTCTCTCTCTCTTCTCTCTCCATATGGTTCCTTTCGTATTTAAACCCGTTATAACGGCCACCTCGTTATACCAGCACAATGTCTGGGAACAAACACCTCAGTTGTAACAAGGGTTCACTGTAGTTAGCCAGTCTGGCATTATCTCTTTCCATACTGCTGATGACTTTGTGCAAATTGTCCAGTTTAAATCTGCATGACAAGCCCCGTCATATGATAAGGGGTATCTTCGGCTTCCACACCCAAGAAGAATTCATGACTAAGAACTGCATTTGGACATATTCAGTATTCTTCAATTCTAAATTACATGTAATTAGAATAAAGTGTTCTTTTGTGGGGATACTTTCTGTTCATATTTTACATTAATTATACAGTAAAACGTCGACAGATCGAACACTGCAATAAATATCATTATATTTATGTAAGGCAGGTGGTACCTTAATATAGAGTGCAAATCATGTAGAAAGCTCCTATATAAGCTTTCTGCATGACTTTCAACCTGCATTAAGCAGTCACTTGTCTAAAAAGGCATCAATGCATTATTAATAAAATTTCAAAATACATGTATCGAGTTTTACTGTAGTTTTTAAAACAGATTTAGGTGCTGCGTGCCTCTCTCTCTCTCTCTCTCTCTCTCTCTCTCTCTCTCTCTCTCTCTCTCCCCTCTCTCTGTCCGTCTCTTCCACCTCTTACTCTCCCTCTCTGTCTGTCTGTCTGTCTGTGGCTGTCCCTATCTATCTGTCTCTCTGTGTGTCTCTCTTTCTGTCTCTGTCTCTCTGTGTGTGTGTCTCTCCCCAACCTCTCTCTCTCTCTCTCTCTCTCTCTCTTCCCGCAGATATGAATGGATTACGTATGGCTATCTATCATTTCAACTTTTATATTGGTAATGGAGTAATAATTTCCCCAGGACGAATGGCAATTTATGCTTGACAGATCCTATAAGAAACCAATGCACACCCTGATCATACAGCCTCTAAGAGCTGTTTGATCTGGGTCTGCACTGTTTTTAAATTGCGTCAATATATGCTACTAGCATGAAAAGGGTTAATATGACTTAAATGAATAACATTACGATCGCAGCTTTGAACTCATCTGAAAGACAACGACATACCAATATTTGGCTATCTGTTATTTCAGGTGGCTCTTTTATACAGAGTAATGATTTATGCAGGCGACTGCTTTGCACCGTTTCAAAATAAATTATAATACAATAAGCTACAATAGTTTTCATCTTAATTCTGATATCAACTTAAATCTTGTAGCTGCACTACATGGTCGGTCAAACAAGAATAGCTGTAACAGTATAGATTATTAGTGTAGATGCGGTGTATTAGTGTATTAGTGTAGATGCGTTTCGAACTTTATAATTATTTAATCAACTGTTTGCATCTCTTCGTCGAATGATACCCAGTTCAACCCTTTACTCCATAGGTACTCACTATAGTGCGTTAATTCATTCCTCCACTCAAAAATAGTTCCACTTGATACATTCATGAATATGCGCCATAAGAAATATTTCTATATCACAGTAGACGGTAGCTTAAAGCAGGCTGAGAAAAACGCAAAATGGTCCCATTCAGCCTGTTTTAATCAAACATCTGTCTTCAATACTGAACACAAACTATAGAGTAAAGTGTTAAGGTTTCAAAAAAAGTATTTCAACAAATAATGGTTGGATACAACTCTCCACCCCTTTACCCTTTCCCTCATATAAATCTGTTTTCACGCATTTGTCAAGAGAATAGACCTAGATCAGACCGCTCCTAGAGGAACCGTCTGATCAGGGTCTACTCACTTTGCTAATAGAATTTTATAGATCTGTTTATTTGCTTTCCTAAAATGTCTACAATGCTCCACCTTCCATAATTCATTATAACTATTTTGTCCATGAATATTCAGTAGGTACATGTACATTTGTATTTAAATTTGGAACACATATAGAACAGGGAAAAGGTTAATACGCGCGTGGGGTCGAAACAAATATGACCGAGTGCTCCTGATATCTATAATCTCTGCGTTACGCATTTTCTGAAAATCAGATTGTGAAAACAATTGCTGCTGATATTTTGTATCTATTTCTTTTTTCTCGAGCATTTACAGTCTGGTAATCGTTAAAATCTTGACTATAAATTGTAGTTTTAGCAGAAAGAAACCGCTTCAGTCTCGGGTTTTGGGTGAAGGCTATCTATATACGTATGCTATCTAATTTCATTTTGAATTCTAGATCTGACAGTATATTCAATATGCGTTTCTTCAGTTGAAAAAAAATGCACATGTGTATTTATATATACATGTAAGCTTTTGTATATATCTTATCTAAATAATTTATACCTAAATCGATTAAACGACTGCCAGTCATAAAGGTAGTGTCCGCGGTGATGCCCCGCAATCCACGCTGATATCAGCACGGACAGCGATGGCTCGGCGGCGGTAATATCCCGTAGGGTAAATTTCGGTCCGCGGTGGACACAGAATTTGTCCGCGGTGATCCATAAAAATTGTCCGTGCTGGAAACCCGCTCTCAATTTATTTTGTCCGCGCTGGTAAAACGGAAAACAAAAAGTCCGCGGGGCCTGTACTGTACTTCGAGAACCTGTCAAAGTCTTAAATACATAATAATATTCTCTTATAAAATGGCACGATTCACAATTATTTGCCATGCTATTATAGTCAAAAGTAGTCTTTCGTGTGGGCGTACATTTTATGTGTTGTAGTTTACGGTTTTTTACATCGCAGGGACACAGAACGTGCCATTGTAGCAGTCCAACTATTACAGGTTTGATTATACGTTCGAAAATCGGATTATAAGCAGTTATGGAAAGAACCACCGACGCACAGCTGCTCAGCTGGAAAACCTCCCCACATGAACCTTTTCGTTCGGGCTGTATATTGTCATTAGCCGACCAGTTGTTATGTGTTCAAGATATATGCTAGAACAAATGCGAGTAATAATTTAAGGTTGACATAGGTTGAATTATTAAGGTAATTTAATTGATAAAACATGTTCATATCAATATATATTTGAGCCGCGTCACGTGAAAACGGGTCTTCGGACATGTGCGGCCAGTGCAGCTTCAGATCAGCCTGTGCATCCGCGCAGTCTGATCTGAGAGCTAAACCGTCCGCCGGTAAGTAAATGAGACCCTATTCTAAAGAATAGCGGACAGTGTAGCTCTAAGCTCAGACTGCGCGGATGCGCAGGCTGATCTGGAGCTACACTGTCCACTGTCCAATCATTATTTTCTCTCCTGTTTAGCGATATTCTGCGGGGACACGTCCCTTGACTATTTCCTCTCCCGTCCCCATATGTTCTCTCCCGACCCCATATGTTCTCTCAAAATATTTAACAAAACATATGAAAGATAATGAAACAAAGTCCAGGGTGGTAAAAGATTACATTTCTAATTCAAAACTTGCAAGAGAGAGAGAGAGAGGAGGTGAGAGAGAGAGAGAGAGAGAGATTCCATATGAAATGTTTGGAATGAGTGTTACTGTCATGTAAGAGTGTGCTAGATATATGGCCTACTTTGAATATTATATAATTGCTCTCATAGTAGCATCACAGGGAGTGCCCTTGGGATAACCACTTTACCGGATAGACGCTATTTTGTGTATTTTTCAGAGTATACCCATCAGGGACTGTTCTGTTTGCTTATGGACATATATAGACATGGTTCTGTAGTCTCACACATGCTCAAAGCACATGTGTTCAGTCGGTTAATATTCATGATGACTTTATTTCTGTGATGAATATTCATGCGATTATGGGTTAATCACCAATATACTTACAATGAGCGTATTCTGCAAAAGTACAGCAGAACCTCTCCTAAGCGGCCATTAATTTATTACGAATAGGAGTCTTAGCAGGGGGTTGATTCATGCAGGGCAAAAATAAAAAAAAGCGTCTATAGGCTACATTAAGCTACCACCTGCATTTTGACAGCACTTGTAAATAACTGGTATTGCAGTCGTTCCAAAACATTATAAAGAAATGTTATGTACACCCAAACCACACACACATAGATTGTGTATGTGGTGGATACAGTCGTAACAACCCCAATCACAGCCCTGCATCCGGATCGCATGTGTTTAGGTTTTCCAACTGTTTAAAACAATACTCTGCTAACACCGATTAAAAGATAGATTCCAACGAACGCGCACGTGCCACACGAGCATCTTACCTGATGCGCAGGCTGATCTGGAGCTACACTGTCCGCACATGTCCGAATACCCATTTTCACACGACGTGGCTCATTTAGAAAATAAAGGCATGCAAGCATGGTTGGAAGACAGGAAGTTCGACATTTTACCTATGATAACAAGAATCAGTTTTTGATTTCAAGAAAAAGGGAAGATTTTTACTGATGTCAAGAAAAAAATTAACAGCAAGTAACGGAATCTCAAGAGTTCGAAATTGAAACATACCAACGTCCTGGGGACTTGTTTACGCTATATGAGGACTTATAGTCAGCTAAATACATTAGGAATGACCTTCTATAAAATCGAATGATTCAAAGACTGTTTTCTTCTAGAATAGCATGGCAAACTATTTTGAATCCTTCGATTTCGTTAAGGATTATTCCTAATTAATTTAAGACGTTGACAGTTTCACACAGTAGTCGTAACCCTTTTTTCACAGAGAACCTCAGGTGCAATGGCTCTGTGCAAACAACCTAAGCAGCCTGCGAATAATTTGTCGGCTGTTTGGGTGTAATACTGTTTGCTTCTCATCTATAGATATGACGGCGATTTCTTGATATCAAGAACATGTTTTAATAGCAAGCAAGGAAATCCTTTTTTCTAATATCAAGATTTCGAAATTGACACACACCAACCTGCTGGGGACTTTTTACGTTCTGAGGACTTGCACTCAGCTTAATGCATTAGGAATGTTCTTTTATATATTAAAAAAACAAACAAGAGGATTCAAAATTATTTGCCATGCATTTCTAGAATAAAAGGTTTTTCGCGAAGGCGTACATTAGATATCTTTTGTAGCATAATGATTCCATTCAACATTTATAAAAATAACCATTATCCCTATAATGCCGTTGTAACGAAGAAAAGTGACCCCCATAGAATAAGGACCGACTGGTCATCATTCTTTCTAAAATCTAGACCCCCGGTCGTTATATTTTAGCCCTCGGTCTTACTGTTATGACCACCCCACAGAAAGTAAAATGACCCTCGCGAAGAATTATGACCCCATAGAATAACGACCCCCGGTAATAACCTATGCAATAGACGAAAGTGTCATGACCGTTGGTTGTTTGACATTGTTATTTGATCTAGAATACATATGCAAACTTTGATTCAAATAGCTTCAGTAGTATCAAAGTTATGAGGTCGCATGCAAAACTAGTAAACTAGTTATCGGCCTTGGTGGTATGGCATTGTACTTTGATCTCGAATGCATGTGAGAAGTTTCAACCAAACACCTTCAGTAGATCTAGTATTGAAGATATGAGGTTGCATGTAAAACTTGAACCAGTTGTGGGGCCGCGCCGTGGCCGAGAAGATAAGGTCGCTGATCAATCAGCCCCTCAACGCGTGGGTTCGAATCGCGGTTGGAGGTAAGGACTCTTATATAAGGAACTCTTCCAGTAATCTGTGGTGCATCAGTCGTTCTACCCATTCATACTCGTACGTATGGCATATTCCCCCGCCTATGTCCATTTTTGTGGTAAGGAGTAGCGTAATAAGAAAAAAATACAATAATAAAAAGAAAACCCTGCACAATGAGCCATAATTGTATTGCCTTTAGTAGTGGTCGTTTACTTATTCTCTATAAAAAAGAAATACTATACAAATATAACAAGCTGTGATTGATAACCAAATTTGCGAATAAACAGGTAACAGGTTATTTATACACAAAACACCTTCCAATTACGAGCGCCAATGTACTTGAATCGCTCCAAATACCAAGTAAATCTAGGAACATGTATCGTCAAATGCGAACGGACGGAGTTTTAGATCAGCCTAAATGTCAGCCGAATCCTTAGATGACATTGGTACTCCTGACCTTAAGCTCGAATATACATTTAATGGAACCACAGTATACAGTCCCGGAGTAAATCCACAAGAACAGTAGTTTATCTCACAGCTTCAGATTAGAATACTGAGTATAATCCTGAGCTATTATGCACGATATACGTTAATATCTATGTGCTCCGTTGATATATCAGCAGCTCAAACTCAGAATGCACGTATACGTATGTTGATCAGGAGGCACTCTGTCTGCATATATCAGAATTTCAGGACGCAAATCCTTTCATTTTCAATCAAGAACTTTTCTGATCGGGGCCAATATGCATTTATCCGTGAATACTTTATTTTGCCATTATCTACACGAGGCTAGAAAACGACATTGGTGAGGAAAGATATACAAGTGCCGAGTCCTCAATTTGACGGAAAACATTGAGTGTGTTTAACTATCTTAAATGTCCTCTTTACGGTGATGTACATTGAAAATAGCACAAAATATTAAGTTTGTTCAAAGTTTGCATATGTATAAGTTGGGAGACATTGACTTACCTTTAAATGACTGTTTAGGGGACAGTCGCTGGAAATATAATTTTTTAAAATACAATAGACATAAACAAGTCCTTCAGAGAATCTTTTGTGAAATTTTTGAATACATACACCTATTATTTCTTACGGGTCCTCACAGTGCTGAAGTATGTCAAAGTCCTCATAACGTATACGATACACGTATGCGTGTGACTGTCTGTCCCTCTCTCTATCTCTGACTATCTGTCTTCAGGTCTGTCTGTCTGTCTCTGTCGCTCAGTATTTCTGTTTGTGTGTGTCTCTCTCTATCTCTCTTCTCTCTCACTCGGTCTCTTTTTCTATATCTGTCTGTCTGCCTACATGTACACTTTATATATAAATCTACACATGTAAATTTAAAAGAGAAAAGAAAGAGAAAATATGAACACAAAACTAGAATAGATACTTTCCTTTAATAATATAAAATAGTGATGTTTTAATAATTTATGAATTAAGAATGAAATAATGAAAATACAAAAGATATCAGCCCCTAAAGTTATGTCTGTCTGTCCTTACGAAATTCGAACTCGCTACCATTACACTATGTGCCTACGACGTAACCAAATGCCAAACTGTGCAAATGTGCTACTGACAGCTTGTTGTCAGTAATTGTGTAAGTGTCATTTGTATGTTCAATTATCATTGCATATCATCGATCGCTTTACCTCCAATCTTACTTACAATGGACTAGTTGATACATTTGCGCGGCAACCAAATTATCGTTGTGAATCTATATACACGTCCATTTCCATGCTGATCACATAAGAAAATATTAAGTTCTTCAAACGGTTAGCCGGTTAACCGTTTGGTTAATCATACAGTTAACCGGTTGGTGATTTTAATAACCGTTGTCATCCGCAGTATAGATATATCCTTTTTAACACAACGCAAATAATATTTCCTTTATATAAAATGCATACATTATCCATGTCATTTTTAAGTTATTCGCGGAAAAACACTTTGCAAGCTTCAAGTCAGAAATTCGAAATAGGTCTCTCTACAAAAAGCAAAATTGATTATTTGAAGGTTCTTCATACCTTTTCATGATAAAGGATTGCATTGTTTATGAATCTAAATTGTTACTATAGCATGCATAAATTTCATTTGTTACTTAGTTACTTAGCACGCAAACTATGTTTTTTCATAAATACATGTAGTCATATATAAATTGCCACTGTACTGCTATGATAATGTTTTAAAGTTCATTTGAATATTTAAAGATCGCATGTGTTTAGTTATTTCTGTTACCAGCAGTCTTCCTCTTCTACCAGCGACATGATTTATGAATACGATACATGTTTGATATATTTTGTTAGAACCATACACTATTCATTGCATTCTAGAATTTATGTTTTGACAGTACTTTATTTCATTATTAAACGCATCTAAACATATGGGATTTCGAATTCGACAAGCGTAACATTACTATATTTCTGTCGTCATTCTAATGCAATTTTCTTTTCGGTCATCATAGTTACTGTGCAAACAAGTGTCATAGCTTGTTTGCCACACTGTGTTATTATATTCATAATTGCCATAATTTTTATCAACAAAACAAAATGACGATCTCGCCGTGTTTTTAATAGTATCTATTGTTATGGAATGCTTAAGATAATCTTACACTTTTTATGAGGACAATGACCCGAAATTATGTTTAAATCTGCAGTAAGCAACGCACGTTGTGTCTTTTTTCCTTGCTTTGCGAGGACATCAAAACACAAATCATGGTTTTCCGATATTTAGAGGACTGAACTTTTTTATACTCGCACCGGTTTAAAAACAAATCTGATTGGTCAATTGCAGTGAAAAAGTAAGCATTTGATTGGTTACCGCTACGCACACTTTATGAAGGAATTGGAAACTGTGTGTGGCCAGGTACACATTATCTTAACATGGTGACTTTGTGAGGACCATCATGCAATTGTACATCTGGAACGAAGACCTCGCGTAGATGGCATTATGAGAAAAACGGTCCGAGGACACGAGTGCAAGTCCTCATAACTGAAAAAGTCCTCCGAGTGTTGGTGTGTGTCAATAGGTAAGTCCTCGCAACCATAGTAAAACAAACGCGCACACACACACACACACACACACACACACACACACACACACACACACACACACACACACACACACACACACACACACACACACACACACACACACACACACACACACACACACACACACACACACACACACACACACACACACACACACACACACACACACACACACACACATACACACATACACACATACACACACACACACCTGGTTGCTTGTCAGAACACCTATCATCAATCTGAACATAGATACATACAGAAACATGAAGAAATTAAAAAACAAAACATGCCCCAACCCAATTTAACATGAAGAATAGGTCAGTATTAGACCCTTTCATGAGGTCTTATCCACACAACATATTTTTTCATATTCTAAGTGCATGTGTAATACGTTATGAGAGCATTGAAACCAATGCCATAGTCCCTAACCGGTTGAACTCAATTTAACGAAAAGCACTTATGTGCTGCACATTCATACAAAAACCTGTATATCATACTTATTGATTCAAATATATCACTTCTAACATGTAATATTCTATCCAAGATCAATCATAAACATAAATAAAGCAACTGTTACCAAATAGTGTCAAGTCCAAAAAGGGAGATAAGTCTGTTAAAATTCTCAGAAGTGTTATGGCTGCTGCCAGGCAATGTCAACCAATAAGTTCAAGCAGCTTTTTTTTATTTTTGTAAAAAGTGTCAACTCCAAAGTCAACTCCAAAGTTCTAAACCTAGGTATCTTTCCAGAAAAACATTAAGTTCAAGGAGCATAACTCTAATCAAAATTATTCAACCAGATCGAACTTAAGCTTTAACTCATCTAGATTTAGCTTTATGTCAAATATAAAATTGATATCTCCAACCACTTCCAAAGAAAGACCGGAAAATTGAAAATTTGACAAAAAAATAAAGTTCAAGGGTGATAACTAATCTTAGTTTGAAACTGTTTCAAACCCAGATTTAGATGTTATATCAAAATGGGCAACACACTGGTAAAAGTACAAAAATGAGTCATGCAGGAAACACCACATACAGAACAAACAGTCCCCCGAACGGCAACACAAGGAAACTTTTTAACCCTTCAAAACAGAAGTCATGATGTTCTCATTCAGAAATATATGCCAGCCTTCCATAAGTATTGATAACACTTTTCTAAATTGTGTTGATGACCATAAACATCTAGGTATTATTTTCAGCCACGATATGACTCCTGGCATGCGCATATAAACATTACTACTGCTTCAACCTCAAGGATACTCGGCTCTATGATATTGTTAAAGAACAAAATTAAAAGAACTACTCTAATTACTGGTCACTACTTATATATATTAGCTCAGGCCTTTGCTTGATTATGCTATAAACAACTTACTTACATGCAAAAGCTAATATTGAATTTTAAAGAGAAGAATGGGCTCCTTCTTAGCTGTCTTAACGACAGTGCATGTCTCAAGCAACTATGAACTGCGGAGCAACACTAACTTTGTAATCAAGTCCAGGAGTCTCGAAATCTACTCTAAATCAGTTTTAGCCGCTTCGATTAAATTATGGAATAATCTTGATTTACCGGCACGCAACGCTAATACACTACTTGGTTTTAAGGATAAACTAAATAAATTAAACACCAGATAGCTCCTTCTTATTATTTAAGCGAGGAACGCTTCTATAATGTAGCTCATACTCGTATGAGAAACCGGTGTAGTAACTTAAATGACGGTCTCTTTTATAATCACCTACGATTTCTTTAGGTCGCCGAGTCCCTGGGACGCAACGCTATTTTAAAACGTCAGTTCTTAAAAGCTTAATATTTATTATTCTGGTTATCTGGTCAGTATTTTAGGGTTTAACGGTTGAAATAATTAATATTATGTGTCACTGTTATCAAATTATTATTCATAATAAAGTTTTAATAGATGTATTGCACGAGTACAGTTGGGGTTTTTAACATTTACATGTATCGCGTGACGTCACAGCTTGAACCCGGCGATTTCACTATACATTGCTTAACCTCGGGGTTAAACGTGCTCGTATAGCAACGGCACACTTAGTAATGAGGGCGTATCCACCTAAACACACCCGTCGCTACCAAGAAGCGTGGTTGATATTCGTACGTTCCACCCTATATATAAGTACATATAAATTATTACGTGGAATTTATACATTATCTGATGAAGAGAACACATCTTTATCTCTAGAGGTGCAAGCATATATAAAAAGCACTCGGTCCAATAGATAAATTTGTATGATTTATATAACTAACTTAAGGTAGTTCACGCTGTTGCTCGGCAAAAATCGAAGTTTATCAAATTGGTCCAGGTATTCAGAAAGTTACCGCCGACACGACTACGACGTTCATTTTAAATTTGACGTCGGTTGCTTAGCAATGTATGACGTCAAAAGTTCCCTCTGGTGTCACCTAAGTAGTTCACACCTGCTTGTGTATTTCTTTATTTATTTACAAATGCCGCTGCGTATTTGAATGATTCGAAAACTGTTTTGAAGAAGAATAATAGTTCTTTAATATGATATGCGATATATGTTTTCCAAGCTTAATGCTTTTGTTAAGTCAAGAGTTGAAAGATGGAAACCTATTTTACCGCATTCTGATATTGGATATTTTCGCCATTTTCGACGAATTCCAAAAAAACTAGACGGTGAAAGTTTAGAAAAAAATAATGTCATACTCAAGTAAACAAGAGTGCCACAATGTCACAATATACGCCCGTCAAATGTCTGGAAGTTGAAAGGCCATTTCTCCATATCACGTGGCATAAAGTTAGGGGAGATAATTGTGGAGTGTCAAGGACATTCTTGCTATTTATCCAACCTGACTGAGTGATTATGGTAATATACATACTGACCAAATTCGAAATGGATTGGATTACAATTGTTTGAGTTAGAGAGTGGACAGGCAAAAGTTCACCGAAATTCACAAAGTAAGGGGGGATCATTCTTGAGTGTCAGAGAAATCTTCCTGGTTATCGAATATGACTGAGACAGTATGGTAATATTCATGCTGACCAAATCTGAAAATGATTGGATTATATTTGTTTGAGTTAGAGAAAGGACAATAAAAATATCACGGAAATTCATGAAGTAAGGGGATATAATTCTGGAGTGTCTTGGGCAATCTTGCTGGTTATCGAACATGACTGAGACATTATGTTGATATACATGCTGACAAAATTTGAAAAGGATTAGATTACATTTGTTTGAGTTTGTTTGACCAACATTAACATTTTCAGGCCACTTTCCTTTTCAAATATATTGTTGAGACTATATTAAGGATTATTATATTAATATCATATGTTTTTTATTGGGAATGAAATGTTTCATATTTATTTTGCAGCGAACGACAGCAGCATTATTCAAGAAGCTGCGCAATATCTCACACATGGAGATACATTTAGTTGATATGAAGTAATTATAAGGCAGGAAAAGTTACTGGCCTCTACTGGGATTCGAACCCCGGACATCTGGAATACTAGTCCGACACTCTAACCATGTTGCTATATGGTTAACCCAGCAGCAAGGCTGATGGAAATGCCTTACATAGGCCGATCACTACACTCCCCCTCCCTCTTAACCTTTAGGAGCCAGGCATATACCCATGCCCTGCAAACCCGCATGCCCCTAAGACTTTACATGCATCCCCGCATGCGAACAGAATTGTCCTCATCGACAATGAAGTAATTCTAAGGGAGGATGTTTTACTAAAATTGGAACAAAAATGCATACATAGACAATTATGAATGTTTAATGCGCAATAAGCATATCTAAAAATCAAATGCTAAACCCCTTGCACCGAGCGGCTTACAAGCTGTTTGACTTAACAAAAGTGTTACGCTTGGAAAAAAAATATCGCATATCGTATCGTATTGAAGAACTATTCTTCTTCTTCAAAACAGTTTTCGAATCATTCAAATACGCAACGGTTTTTGTAAATAAATAGATGAAAAAATAATAAAGTCAAGCAGGAAAAGCCACACACAAAACGCCACCATCACTAAAACACCAACAGAAAGAAATTTCTACAGCAATTTATACACATTCTCAAACACACACATACAGGAGAAGCCACATACAAGACTCAACCACCACCAACACATCGACAGACAGCATGTCACAGATCCACACACACGCGCGCACACAACCAAACACACGCACACACATGAGAAAACACAGAAAAGAACAACACACACAAACACAAGCACAAAGACACAAGACAAACAAAAGTAAGGGTGACAAAGAGAGTAACGCATTGGCACAGTCAGTAGCAAAATCACCACTGGGGCCTTAACATTGTAAATAAAGGTATCCCCGCCGGACTTCCCAACAACATAGAAGACAGTAATCACAGTACAAAATGTAAAACATAACATTACAACAGTGAAAATCCGTCTAATATGTACTCAATGACTTTGCTGAAGACAGAACCACTGCAGGAAAGCCGTTAAGGGCACGACAGAGAAAAGGTAATACATGAGTCTTGTAAACTCATCCCATTTCTGGGTTAAGAGCATACCATCATAGAATACTACCCTCGGCCTGTCATCGTGCAAGCAAAGAGGGAAGCATAGCGACCGACTGTAAAGGGGTCGATAACCAAACATGCAGTGTGTTGCAATATAATAGGGTCATAACCTTTCTTCCTAAAAGTTTAAATCCGTTTAATAAACAAATCGTATAAATGGAGAAATACGCAAAAGCATGTGAACTGCTTAGGTGACACCAGAGGGCGCTTTTTACGTTATATATTACTAAGCAACCGACGTTAAATTTAAAATGAACGTCGCAGTCGTATCGGCGGTTACTGTCTGAATAACTGGACTAAATATGATGTTAATTGGATAAACTTCGATTTTTGCCGAGCAACAGCGCGAACTACCTTAAGATGGGGGTCTTATTTGGGCGTTTGACTTGGGGGAGCGATTTGAGTGGGTTCAAGTATGTAGTCAGTTCTAGCAGAGCCAGTGTCTTCTTGTTTTAATTTCTATTACTCACAACATTCCGCCAATTTGTTTAATCTGACTTTAATGCTGATGTTAATGCCCTTTCGGATTGGAAGAAATGTATTTTCGATATTATTGATACACGAATAACTTTTTACAAATCAAATAACCATCTTTTACCACCTCGACCTAGAGTTACATTTCGCTACTTGAAGAAAAACATTTCTAATTTTCATTCAGATTATGTTCTTGTTCCTGCTGACAAGGCATCAAACAATGTAATCATTATTTGAAGATTGTATTATGTTGATGTTTTAAAGAAGGAGCTAACTGATTCAAAAACTTATATAACAGTTCAAACACCTGAAAAAGATATAGTCTCGGAACATGTAAAAATGTGCAATGATTTTAAGTCTGGTCCTAACATAAAACAACATAAACTTTCTACTTTGTACTGGATTCCGAAACTACATAAAAACCCTTATAAGTCGCGTTTTATTGCCAACTCTAGCTGTTGTACCACTACTAAATTATCTATACTTTTGACATCCTGTCTTACTACGATCAAAGAACATGTTAAACGCTACTGTGATAAAATATATGAAAATTCTGGTATTAATGTTTTTTGGTCCATAAAAAATTCAAATGATGTTTTAACAAAACTTGAAAATGAACAGTATAACATTTCTTTACTGAGCTCTTATGATTTCTCTACACTCTATACTACTCTACCTCACCATCTTATAAAGGATAGACTTATTAAATTAATAGAAAAAACCTTTGCCAGAGAAAACAAAATGTTCATTGCTTGTAATGTTCAACGTTCATTCTTTTCGAATTCAGAAGTTGAACATTACACAATGTGGACTTGCCTTGATGTTTGTAGATCTCTTACCTTTCTTTTAGATAATATATTTGTGCGTTATGGAGATACCATATATCGTCAAGTTGTTGGTATACCCATGGGTACAAATTGTGCCCCTCTTGTTGCAGATTTGTTTTTGTATTGCTACGAGAGGGATTTTATGCTTAGCTTAAAACCTGATACACAGACCGATATTGTTAATGCTTTTAATAAAACTTCAAGGTATTTAGACGATATTTTGAATTTAGATAATCCTTATTTTGATACTATGGTTTCTTCAATCTACCCAAAAGAACTGTCTTTAAACAAAGCTAATCAATCTGACATTAATGCTTCATTTCTAGATTTGAATCTTTCAATTACAAATGATAAAGTTTCGTCCAAAGTATACGATAAAAGAGAAGATTTTAATTTTAAAATTGTTAATTATCCTTTTCTAGATGGGGATGTGCCACGTTCTACATCTTATGGTGTTTATATTTCTCAACTTATTAGGTTTGCACGAGCCTGTTCTTTGCTTGAAGATTTTAACAGACGTAATTTAGTTATAACTGATAAACTTCTTAAGCAAGGTTACAGATATCACAAACTTCGGAAAACCTTTTCTAAATTTTATTATCGAAATTTACCTCTCATTAGTAAATATAATTGCAATCTACGGACGTTACTGCGACAAGGCATTTCTCAACCAGAATTTTATGGGGATGTTATCTACAAACTTAGGAAAATTCGGGGTCATATCCATTTTCATGATTTGTTTATAAAACGCATTAAAAAATTTAAAAAGAAAGGTTATGATCCTATTATATTGCAACACACTGCATGTTTGGTTATCGACCCTTTTACAGTCGGTAGCTACGCTTCCCTCTTTGCTTGCGCGATGACAGGCCGAGGGTAGTACTCTATGATGGTATACTCTTAAACTTGGATACAGGAGGAGCTTACCAGACTCATGTATTATTTTTTCCCTGTCGTGCCCTTAACGGCTTACCTGCAGGTGCTCTGACTTCAGCAAAGTCATTGAGTACATATTTGACGGATTGTCACAGTTATTATGCTATGTTTTACATGTTGTCCTGTGTTCACCGTCGTCTATGTTTTGGGTAAGTCCAGCGGGGATACCTTTATTTACAATATTTGTAAAGCTAGGGTGACTTTGAGAGAAGTGTGAGGTTAGGACGTCCGTAAACCGGTTTAAACCCCCAGTGGTGTTTTTGCTGCTGACCGTGCCAAGGCGGTACTCTCTTTGTCACCCTTCCTTTTGTTTGCATTGCGTCTTTGTGCTTGTGGTTTGTTCATGTTGTGGAACGTTTGTCCCTGGTTCTTGTGTGTCTTTTGGTGTTTTCTGTGTTCATTTCGTGTGTGTGTGTGCGTGTGCGTTTGGGTGTGTGTGTGTGTCATGCTGTCTATCGGTGTTTTGGTGGTGGTTGCGTCTTGCATGTGGCTTTGCCTGCTTGACTTTACTACTTTTCCATTTAACATGACATCAAAGGACGGGCCGATTTCTAATGTTTGTAAAACTTGTGGACCAATCCTTTTGTATCTTCTCTTAATTTATGTATTGTTATGATGGCAATTAACAATAGAATATGATTAAACTAAACTCCATGTCCATTTTTCCACATGTGTTTAAATTGATAGAAGGGCATACGGTATAGGATTAAAGCGCACGTGTATTAAATCTGGTTTCCGTGTCCAAAATGCGGCGAACAATGCATCGATATTTTATTTCACCTCCCGCTAGTTTCTGGCCTTTTCATTGACGAACAGTCACGTGGTGACCCTTTCTATTTCTATAGTAGGTCAGTTGCTGACCCTCTATTGGCACACTGCGACAAAATGGTTGCCATTTAAAACAGTTCGTCTTTTAATCATTTATTTGTATTACTCATGTTTTACAAATATAACGGATTGGTGCATTTTAAGCAAACTTTTTGCAACCCTGTATAATAATGATATTAACATTGATGTCATTTTAATGTAAACATCATTTCCGTAATAATAACAATATCATCAATTGGTTCAAAATAAGTGATGGAATGTGGTCGGTGAAAGAAATCAGTTATTGGTGTCCAACGCACTATAGAGTCCATAAAAGAGTAATATGACAACCACTGCAGACCCAGATGAGAGGAATCTTCTAGGAGTCCTCTCATCTGGGTATATACTCTTTGCAAATGACACCAGTGACTCGCTTGAAATAGTTGGCTAATGCAACCCATGAACCCAAGCAATGCAGTCATTTAAATCACAACGGATCAAAGGGGCACAGCTCTTACAGTTTCAACATATCTGCCCTTATTGAATCGTTTACCTTATATAGAAATAATGTAGAAAATGACTGCCGGAGGCGCACCATGTTCCTTCTGTTCTCGACCACCTGACGACTGAACTTTCGGACATACTTCTAAATGTTGAAAATCGCGTGATGGTCCGTTGCTATTATCCCTACTTCGACGCAACATGGAATAGCTTACTGATAACAAATTTGAGAAAATTGCAGTCAGGTCTCCCTGCATCGGACGCCGCCGATTTTCAGAGTGAGCTATGTTTCTGGAAAGTAAGATGTCGTTCAGAGGACACTCCGTCATCAATACTTGCAGGTTCTTAAGTAGACATCTTTTTTTAAATTGTGAATCACCTAGCATCTGTTTTAGATATAATAAACCTATAAGGAACGTTGTTTTCAACTATAATAAAATTGCCCCAGACTTAGATATTGATGCCAATACACCTACTAATTGAGACTGTAGCACTTCAAACCTTTGCTATAAACCAGTTGGCCATGTCAAAACTGGTAATTTTGACATCATTAAAGATAAACGTATCAGGACCCTTCTTACGAAAGGACCTAAATAGAGAATGCATTCCCTTATTGATTTATATGCTTGTTGTACTCTTGAATTGCGGAAGCTATTCAAGAATTCTGCATCAAATGGTGTCGACGAGAACCTGCTGATGTTCATGCTCTTTCGGATTGGAAGAAACGTATTTTTGACATTAATGATACACGTATTGCTTTTTACAAATCAAATTACCAGCTATTACCACCTCGACCTATAGTAACATTTCGATATTTGAAGAAAAACATTTCGAATTTTCATACACATTATGTTCTTGTCACTGCTGGTTCACCAGATTTAAAAGTATTGCACATTTTAGCATGTTCCGAGACTATATATTTTTGAACTGTAATACAAGATTGTGAACCAGTTAACTCCTTCTTTAAAACATCCACACAATATAATCGTCAAATAATGATAACATTAGTTGATGCCTTGACAGCAGTAAAAAGAACATAATGTGAATGAAAATTCGAAATGTTTTTATGTTTATGTTTTAATGTCCCTATACCTACTACCCAGCATTTAGACACAGGCACGCCCTAGCTGAATGTCTGTCAATCCCACGGACCTCATATACTACTACAGCGTGTCCCTTTACTCCATGAATATTCATAAAAGAATTAATGACATCATAAATATAAATGCTATAAGAGTCATCTGGTCTGGTCTATTCTGTTTGAAAGGCGTAGAAAGGCCTTTTATGGATTAAAGAGTTATAGCTTTATCCCTTTATTCGGTAATTCTGCCTAATGAATCTTTGAAAATAGAATAGATTCAGATCATACTGTTCCTGCTAATCACCAGGGTATATTTGTTTATACTCGTATGTAACATATGTAACTCCACTTTTTAGCATGAGAAAAATAATATTTTGTAGTTTTACAGAATTTTTAATTAGTATAATATTCGTAATGGAAAGTGAAGAAAATGAAGAAAGTGGTTACAATACGGTTTTCTATCTGACACATGTGTTTTCTGCGTCATATACGTCGAAGCTACTGTCAACGGATAAATTGGTGAGAATCAAAATAAACAAAACCAAATGGAATAGTCCGAAAATGAGTAAAACGGGCTTCGATAGCTTGCATTCAAAATATACTTTAGCAGCTATACTACATTTGTCAGTGAAATGGCTCAATGGTAGAGAAAACGGTGCGGCACTCCATGGCGTGCAGAATTTTCACGTTATATCCGTGTCTACCCATATACGCAAATGGTATCGTCTCCTCATTATCAAGCATTTTTCTTTCTATTGTAGCTTCTCCAATATGTTTTTTTGTAAAAGTTCAGGAACATAATGGCGATTATAAGGGTGAAACTTTGGATAAAAGCTACGTATTTCCATGGATATGCACACTCAAACAGCAAAAACTGGGAATTGTGCAAGGTCACGATGAAAAACTGAACCTGTAAAGATAGAAACAACAATAGGTTTAAACTGGCGGATCTCTGAGCCAAACATTTAGATTGCATGCAAGAATGTCGGTGTCGTGTCTGGGTAATATCTGCCTGAAAATATCGTCACGGATTCGATTCAATTATACCGACGAAAAATGTTAATTCGCGTCGATATTTGCGAGAATAGTAAATAATCATTTGAAAGAAAAATTATAGAAATAATATACAATGTAGATAACCTTAGAATGATATCTGAAATCTATTGTAGTACAGTAGATGCGGGCGTATAACACTTAGCTCGGTTATCCTGGTTACAATCGATTATATACGATAGGTGTGATGCTTGGTAGTACATCAAAGTTCAAGTTGAACAAATATAAGTCTCTACAGTCTCACATGTATTATCAATGTTTCTAAATGGGTTTTACCTTCTCGCCTTTCAGTTTTGTATTCAACCATTTCTCTCATATGAACGTGTTTTGACGCATTTGCAAACATGGTAGACCCATATCAGACGGCTCCTATCTGTTTGCTAGTGGGATTTGAAACATACTTTACTTTAGTTTCGAAAATGGCTACAGTGTTCCACCTTCCTTATTTCATTTTAACTATTTTGTCCATGCATATTTAGTAGGTATTGAAATTTGCCGCATTTTCGGTAGATTTATGCAAAGATGTTGGGTCTAGAAATAGCCTACGAGAGAATGGGTTAAACGGGAAATATCGAGTAAATATTGTAAAGGGAGCTGAATATTGCGCGTAACAGAATTTATATTCTATTTGCTTTTTCTACATACATACATGTACAAATATTTCTAAAAGTTATTTAAAGTGTTGGATGGGTGCTTGAAATTAAATGCATGCCATAATACAGGGACATATGTTGGCCTATTCCTCCCCTACAGCCAACCCTTACCACATGTTTTACTACCAATTGCCATAGTATTACTCTTATTTCATTGTTTGTTTTTCGATTTTGTTTTTTATTTTTATTTTTCTACACACATACACATATACATGTATTTACAAAATTATTTTATACTGTTGACTGTGATCCTTGAAATTAGATGCATGCCAAAATGGACAAAAATACAAGCTAACTTAATAAGATTTACATCTCTTCATAAGTATGCACATCAAAATGAAAGGTCTTTTATATATCATTAAATTTTGAAGTTTCTAAAACGACATATCAATTTGATTTTGAAGAGCATACTTATGAAGAGATATAAATCTTATTAGGTCAGCTTTATTTTGTCCATTTTGGCATGTTTATCCACAATTTCCTTATCCACAGAGTTAACTGAGCTTCAAATCATAGAATAACTGGTCAATCATATAACAGACAGACTTAAATTTAGCTACTTCAAACAAATAAGAATGATTTTAGTTGCCACATATTAAAACATACATGTGTATGTTGTACAGTAAGTTTGTTTAACATATTTAATATATTAAACAATGCATATGATACTAAATTATATAAATTAGAAATGTTGACTAATAATAATTTGTAGACATTTAGTGTGTAGAGTAAAAGAGTAAAACTTATATTTGGCCGGCATGCTCTCAAAATTTAAGAGTACCCAACTTTCAAAAATGATAACCAACTACACAGTTGCATGTTTGACAGGCAACTATGATAAGTTTCTATTGTTAATTTTGAAATGCACTGCAGTGCAGTGAAATCGGCTGACAAGAGAGAGTACGTGGACATTGGAAACAAAAAATAACTTTAAGTTCATTCGCAATGAAGGAAAACTTTATAACAGTTATTAATGCTAATTTATTAATCTATAAACGCAAAAAATAGACAATAATTTCCTCTCCAGCGAAAAAAGGAACAAGCGAATATTCAGCTGTCTATAAATAGACTCGGCAACAAAATTCTGAAAGTGAAAACTTTATTAATGGTACACGCCATGCTGATCTAAATATCTTCAAGTAACATCTTCCATTCCTGAAAAAGTTTCAGTTGGGGAGGCAAGAGGCGCTACTCCCTTCAGTTTCTTCTCAAAGAATACTTTGGAAAATGTAAAACTTGTTATCATTATTATTATTATTATTACTATTAGTAGTGGTAGTATAAATATTATTATTATTATTATCATTATCATTATCATTATTATTATTATTATTATTATTATTATTATTATTATAGCCAAACATTAAGAAACCGCCTTAGCCTTTATTCCTGATGTTTTTATCATTCATAGACTTGTTATTTCAAAATTCTCTGACTTTTTTATTAAATTCCAAAATCCCCTGACAAATTGTAAAGTTCCCTGACATTTCCCTGACATTGAAAAAAATATTTCCCTGACTTTTTTCCAGACCATGAACATCCTGAATGTGAATGTGTAATGGGATGCTCGTGTACACTCCTTAGCCCTTAGTGGGGGACACGAGTTACTAATGTCATTTTTCAAACACTGTAGACGCAGATGACAGAGCTCCTAGAAGAGTTCTCTCATCAGGGTCTGTACTGTTGTGTAATGTCATACTTTTCTTTAGAAAAATCTCGAAATGTTTTCATTATTAGCTTGACCTGTTTGAATACTGAAGTAGTCCATCTGAAAATTCAGCGTTGTATGGGTTATCTTCATGCGGAAATTCTCACTTTTAACCTATGACATTCAATGCCAGTTTCGAACTAAATATCGAAACATGTAAAAAGGGCCAACTATGTTTACATGCATTGTCATTCGTGCTAGTTATAACAAGTTGTATGAAACCACTTGGGTGTTTCCCATAGACCCGTTGCCCATTTTGGACACCATCTTAAATCGAATCTCAATATGCCTGAGTGGTTACAGCTAACGGGTCCAAATTCTCTTCAAGATGTAGGAAAATGACAAACCAAACAGTAGATATACAAGAACGCTATTGGGGTGTATCAGTTTGTCGGTTTAAATTGTAAGGAATAAAAAGGTGTTACAGTTCAAGTGTGTCACAGTGAGCCAGTATACTTACCAATTGAAATATGGTTACGTGGCGTTTCCACCACAGATACTTTTGGTACTTTGGTCCCAATGAGGATATTCCATAATACAGATACATGACCACGTGTACAAAACAATTCACTAGTCCATGAAATGTCCCGAATCCTCCTGGAAATTAAATTAGACAAACATATCTTTTTATTTAAAAACGTTTTCTCGTGTCAAGCGTAAACACGTGATAAAGTCAAAAGTAATCGTAAAAACTTTAGACGTTTCAGATGAGTTATATTGTAAACACTTGGTGCTTAGCACGAGTTATATCGTAAACACTTAGTGCCGCTTAGAATGAGTGACATTGTAAACACTTGGCGCTTAGCATATGTTATATTGTTAATACTTGGCGCTTACCATAGGTTACATTATTACAAAATTTGGTGTTAAGCATGAGTTACATTGTAAAAAATTTGGCGTTTAGCATGAGTTACATTATAAAAACGTGGTGTTAAGCATGAGTTACATTGTAAACAATTGGCGTTTAGCATGAGTTACATTATAAAAACGTGGTGTTAAGCATGAGTTACATTGTAAACAATTGGCGTTTAGCATGAGTTACATTGTCAACATTTGGCGCTTATCATGAATTTCGTTGTAATTATTTGGCGCTTAGCATGAGTTACATTGTAAACACTTGGTACTTAGCATGAGTTACATTGTAAACACTTGATGTTAAGCATGCTACTTTTCGTAGTATTTTTTAAAGTTTGGGCAGAAAATGAAAATTATTATCCAGTATGTTACAATGTATTAATATTGAACTGCTTATGTTTGAAATATTGTACAGTTTACGCTACAATACCTAACATACTTTTAAAATGATGTAAAACCCGATAAAAACCAAACCCAACAATACATATAAGCGATTATAGGATTAATGATCGACCATATAATCATACCTGGTACAGCTCTTACTCCAAACCACCAAAACATAGGCAGACAACCGTGGTGAAACACGTGCAGCGGTGTCACTTGAGAGTTCTTTTTCTTCAAAATGAAGAACACCTGACATATATAAAAGTCGAAATTAAATCACAAATGCAGTAAAATATATCTACAACGATCACAAAAGTATAATTATCAATTTCAAACCGATGGCGCTTAAGGTAATTCTGCTTCAGGTAAAAAATGTGACCTGATACATACTAACCATGAACTTTGTATTGGACAATTTGCTGTGATTGAAATATAGTGGTGTTGGGGAAAAGTTATATTTGAACATTTATCTTATAATTAGGACTTATTAATACACCAACCGGACTAAAGAAGATACATTTGGAAGGATCCTTTCTAAAAAATAAAATCTGGAAAAGTGAGTTATATTTTTGCATAATTTCAGGTAAAAGTTGAAGTTTTATTTAGTTATTAAAATGAAATTGGAACATCTATCATATAATAAGGACTTGTTAATACACTAACAGGATTAAAGAAGTTGTTTGGAAGGATATTTATAAAGAAGAAAAAATATGGCACACTTTTTGCATATTTTCAGGTAATTTTTTGCATATATCCAGGTAAAATTTGAAGTTTTATTTAACTCTTAAAAAGCGTTGTTTAACATTTATGAATTACACTAGGACCTTTCTTTATTAACCTCGCCCCTTACTTCATTACGTCTCCCCCATTTATGGGGAGACATATTGTTTATGCCAGAGTTGTCTGTCTGTCCGTCCACGCTAACAATCCTGTTTATGTGACTAAATAATTACATGAAATGGTTTTATGTGGCTTATTTTCAGTTTGTGTGGCTATTTTGAACAAAGAAATAGCCACATACACTCAATCCGTTAGAATGGCAGTCTGTCCGTCCGTCCGTCTGTCTGTCTGTCTGTCCGTCACAAACTTGTGTCGCGCGTATCTCTGACACCAGATGGGCTAGAGTCACCAAACTTCACAGGACTGTTCACCAGCATGAGTTGTTGTGCACCTGGGGCTTTTGAATAGTCTCTCCTGTTAAATTTGGAGTTATTGCCCCTGATTACTTAAAATTAGACAAACTTTACTTAGTGTCATGCATATCTCTTAAACCACTAAGGCTACAGTCACCAAACTTCACAGGATTGTTGACCAGCATGCGTTGTTGTGCACCTAGGATTCTTGAATAATTGTCTCCCCCTGATAACTTTGGAGTTATTGCCCCTGATATGATTACTTAAAAGTAGAGAAACTTTGTGTCATGACTCATGAATATCTTTAAAACCACTAGGGCTAGAATCGCCAAACTTCACAGGAATGTTGACCAGCATGGGTTGTTGTGCACCCGGGTTTTTTAATTGTCTCACCCTGATAGTTGTTAAGTTATTGCCCCTGATATGATAACTTAAAACTATAGAAACTTTGTGTTTACATATATCTGAAACCAGTAGGGCTAGAGTCAACAAACTTCACTGGAATGTTGACGAGCATGAGTTGTTGTGCATCTTGGGTTTTTTAATTGTCTCCCTCTGATAACTTTGGAGTTACTGCCCCTTATGACTTAAAATAAGAGAAACTTTGCTTTGTATCACGTGTATCTCTGAAACCACTAGTAATAGAGTCACCAAATTTCACAGGAACGTTGGAGTTATTGCCCCTGATTACTTAAAAATTAGACCCTGATAAGTTTGGAGTTACAGACTTTACACTCGTGTGTTGGAAAGAGGGTGGGAGGGGGAGACATCTGTTTTTGTGACAAAAACAAACCTCTAGTTCTAAGTGTTGTTATATTTGCTGGTCCTTCGGGATCATTAAAAAAAGTCATTGAAAATTGAATACTGCTTAAACCGGTGCTTAAGGGGTGTGTGAGAAGTGTTGCACCTTTAATTACTATTCATGAACAGATTCAATAAATGGAAAAGTAGTAAAGTCAAGCAGGCAAAGCCACATGCAAGACGCAACCACCACCAAAACACCGATAGAAAGCATTACACACACACACACACACACACACACACACACAACCACCCACCCAAACGCACACACACACACAAAGTAACACAGAAAACACCAAAAGATACACAAGAACCAGGGACAAACGTTCCACACATGAACAAATCACAAGCACAAAGACGCAAGGCAAACAAAAGGAAGGGTGACAAAGAGAGTACCGCCTTGGCACGGTCAGTAGCAAAAACACCACTGGGGGTTTAAACCGGTTTACGGACGTCCTAACCTCACACTTCTCTCAAAGTCACCCTAGCTTTACAAATATTGTAAATAAAGGTATCCCCGCTGGACTTACCCACAACATAGACGACGGTGAACACAGGACAACATGTAAAACATAGCATAATAACTGTGACAATCCGTCAAATATGTACTCAATGACTTTGCTGAAGTCAGAGCACCTGCAGGTAAGCCGTTAAGGGCACGACAGGGAAAAAGTAATACATGAGTCTGGTAAGCTCATCCTGTATCCAAGTTTAAGAGTATGCCATCATAGAGTACTACCCTCGGCCTGTCATCGCGCAAGCAAAGAGGGAAGCGTAGCTACCGACTGTAAAAGGGTCGATAACCAAACATGCAGTGCGTTGCAATATAATAGGATCATAACCTTTCTTTTTAAATGTTTTAATGCGTTGTATAAACAAATCATGAAAATGGATATGAAAACCGAGTCTGCAATTTTCTCTTTTTGCATTTCTTCTTTTGCTTTCGAAGGATCACCCATTTTCAGAATATATGTACTTCATAACAGCACGTGTTAAGTGCTTGTGTGGCGGCTGTTAAAAGTCGCCCCTTACTTGATACTCAGTGTTGTTATATTTTCTGGTCCTTCGAGATCATTAGTGTTGATGATATTAGCTTTGAAAATTGAATACTGCTTAAGCCGTTGCTCTTGAACAGATTCAATAAAACCGAGTCTGAAATGTTCTCTTTTTGCATTTCTTCTTTTTCTTTCGAAGGATCACCCATTTTCAGAATATTTATCAAAAGAATTGCTGAAAATTGTTAAAACTATTAAATTTAATCAATATTAGTATGAAGGTCAAATTGAAAGGAAGTAAACAAACGGCCATTGCTGGAAATACCTTAATGCGGGACAAATGTAATGCAGAACCCATTCCAATCCCCAAAAAACACACAAACGCATTATTCTGCATTTAAAAAAGTCACCTGCTTTTAAAGACCGCAATGGTCTCTATAAATAGAAAAGTAGTAAAGTCAAGCAGGCAAAGCCACATGCAAGACGCAACCACCACCAAAACACCGATAGACAGCATGTCACACACACAACCACACACCCAAACGCACACACACACGAAATGAACACAGAAAACTTCAAAAGACACACAAGAAACAGGGACAAACGTTCCACAACACGAACAAACCACAAGCACAAAGACGCAAGGCAAACAAAAGGAAGGGTGACAAAGAGAGTACCGCCTTGGCACGGTCAGCAGCAAAAACACCACTGGGGTTTAAACCGGCTTACGGACGTCCTAACCTCACACTTCTCTCAAAGTCACCCCAGCTTTACAAATATTGTAAATAAAGGTATCCCCGCTGGATCCACCCACAACATAGACGACGGTGAACACAGGACAACATGTGAAACATAGCATAATAACTGTGACAATCCGTCAAATATGTACTCAATGACTTAGCTGAAGTCAGAGCACCTGCAGGTAAGCCGTTAAGGGCACGACAGGGAAAAAGTAAAACATGAATCTGGTAAGCTCCTCCTGTATCCAAGTTTAAGAGTATACCATCATAGAGTACTACCCTCGGCCTGTCATCGCGCAAGCAAATAGGGAAGCGCAGCTACCGACTGTAAAAGGGTCGATAACCAAACATGCAGTGTGTTGCAATATAATAGGATCATAACCTTTCTTTTTAAATGTTTTAATGCGTTTAATAAACAAATCATGAAAATGGATATGACCCCGAATTTTCCTAAGTTTGTAGATAACATCCCCATAAAATTATGGTTGAGAAATGCCTTGTCGCAGTAAAAAGTCTACTGTACGGTAATTGGAATATAATCATGTTACACTAAACACGGTCTGCAATCAATGGCACCTCCACTTCTCCGAGACGAATTGGAAAATAGGCTGCTACACTTCTCGCCAAAGGCCAGATTCTCAAAACAAATGTGAACAAATGAAAAAGGTGAGTTGTACCTTAATGTTTCTAAATCATTTTAGGACGCATTCAATGTCAGAGATTAGAATGCTAACTATTTAATAATAAACATGTATATATATTCTTCAGCGTGAATACTTGAAGGGCGAGTCATTTCCAAATTTGGGATAAATGATAGAAGATAAGAATTCGAAACTAGCGCCAAATCTTTGAACATAGGATCATATCAAATTGCTAAACTTAGATGATCGATATTCCGAACTGTGATATCTTTCAAGAAATCAGACTATTTGCACTTACCGTGTCAAAAAGCTCTATGT
The DNA here is from genome assembly GCA_963576725.1 of Azorinus chamasolen. Lineage (NCBI taxonomy): Eukaryota > Metazoa > Mollusca > Bivalvia > Cardiida > Solecurtidae > Azorinus > Azorinus chamasolen. Next base: position 32,547,668 of record OY755252.1, on the reverse strand, counting down.
ATTTTGCAACGAAGAAATACCATACGGCTCCTGCCATCTGAAAATATTGATAATGTTGTCTTGCAAGGGAAGCTATATTGTCCTGAATCTGTACTAACAATATGCATATGGTGAATACAGAAAACCCACAACTACCACTCGAAGTAATGTAAGTATTGGTGGCTTAATGTACTTCGAAAGCTATGCATATAGCTTTTTAGAAAGTATTAGTTTTGGTCTGCATCTAATATGCGTCTGCAAATTCTGTCGTCTTTCGTCTTTTTTTAAGCCGGTGCTAGGGGGGCGTGAGCAGTGTTGCACTTTCAATTACTGCTCATCAACAGACTCAATAAAACCGAGTCTGCAATTTTCTTCTTTTTGTGTTGCAATTTTTGCTTTCGGGGGATCACCTCCCTTCAGAATTTATAATCTTCACAACACCAGGTGTTAAGTGCTTGTGTGGCGGCCGTAAAACGTCGCCCCGTACTTCATTCTCAGTGTTGTTATACCTTCTGATCCTTCGAGATCATGAATTTCAGTACATCTTGTTCTGAAAATTGAATACCGTTTAAGCCGGTGATAGGGGGCGTGAGCAGTGTTGCACTTTCAACTACTGCTCATGAACAATCTCAATAAAACCGAGTCTGCAATTTTCTCTTTTTGTGATGCAATTTTTGCTTTCGAGGGATCACCTCCCTTCAGAATTTATAATCTTCACAACAGCAGGTGTTAAGTGCGTGTGTGGCGGCCGTACAACGTCGCCCGTACTTCATTCTCAGTGTTGTTATACCTTCTGATCCTTCGAGATCATGAATTTCAGTACATCTTGTTCTGAAAATTGAATACCGTTTAAGCCGGTGCTAAGGGGCGTAAGCAGTGTTGCACTTTCAATTACTGCTCATGAACAGACTCGATAAAACCGAGTCTGCAATTTTCTCTTCTTGTGTTGCAATTTTTGCTTTGGGGGGATCACCTCCCTTCAGAATTTATTAACGTTTCATTGTATCGCATTTTCCTGCTTGTTATTTATACAGTCGATACAGCTTTGCCATATATTTGCTTTTATGGTTTTGTGTAAACAGGACTATTGTCTCATCATCTGCCGCATTCGAGTGCGAGTGTCATGAAGCATTTAAGATATAAAGTTGCCAGATGGGTATTCAGTCTGGATATTTTACAATTATTGAAAATGGATTATTAAACACCAAAACGAAATTAATTTCATTCCATTGCCATGAAGCATAGCAGCAATTATGCAGAAACTGTATACGTACCCTCATAGCACCTGGGGAACCTGTGTAATCTGGTATCCAGTTACAGCTCAGAGAAAACCCAGTTTCAAAACTGCCAATAAGTATCTGCAAAAATCAGAATTATGCACTTGAGTATTCACGAAATATTGAAGTTATACCTTTACCACCATTATACGTCATGCAAACATAGCAGGCCCATGTCAGGGTTTGCTCTGTTTAAACACTATTGTTCATTTGAGTTTACGTTGTCTACCATGACAAATGTTCGCTAGTTTAAATTTATTGGGCTGCGAAAGCAGCCCAAACTTATACGGCTTTGAATTTTGACCATGCGTTTCTGCCAATCTTTTTAATAACTATGGTTTACTGTGAGACAAGTTTTTATTAATATATACTTATTTTATTTATTTTGATTCATATATTGTTCTCAGCATATTTTTGTAGGGGTTATTTCTTTCTTTTCTGCCATGATCCAGTTTCAGTGAAAATGCTAGTGAATTATGTATAACTGATTAAAATCACATTGCCAAACATAGCTGTCAGCGAGGTCTAAGGGTTATAACGATGGACTAGGAAACGTGAGGTCGTGGGTTCGATCCTCGGTGGAAGCTGAATTATTTTATTCTCTCATATTTTCTTAGCACCCTTAGTATACGTGCTTTTGGGTTAAAATCATTTTGTACATAAAAATGTACCTTTGTTTGCATTTTGGCTTGGTTAAAGTTATTTAGCTGAGACCTTTTACTCGTGATTTTGTTGACCGTTTTGTATATTTCACCATTGTGCATGAATTTGCTTCAACTTAAATGTATAATTATCTTATACTAACCTGTTCTTAATTTGGGGACAATATAAGTGAAAATGTTAATGGGCATTGAGCCGACCTATTGGAATAATTTCATATAGACTGTAAGTATGGGAGTTTGTATGCCTTGTGAACATCACTTAATGTGATAATGGTTTCTACGTCAGTGTGTTTCAGCAAATTAATAACATTGATCTGTGACGTAATGTGTATTATTGGTGTCAAACACAGGTATTATGCATCATGGCTCATTAATACATTCCCCCGTGTCTGCTACATGTATTAATTCATACATAACAGTCATGTTTTCCCAATGTATCTGTTCATTAAAAGTACTAAACAATATTGCTCCCTCTTTTTCTTCTATCCTGCTTAAATACATGTTACGCAGCCATTTTACGCTTGCGTAAAACCTTGCTCGTAAACAAATTGAAATAAATGCTTCAATCAAAGCTGATAAATACACAGAAATAAATTGTGTCGCCCGACGTTGATCTTTTTAAATGCCACGTGTGTCATGATTTTCAGTGCATGTTCTGATGATATAAAACTTCTGTGGTTCAAGTTGCTCTCCTCTCTGGCCAACTCATGAAATTCAAGCGAAATTCAACATCTCACAGGAGGACAAAAACTGTGTCTCTGTGCTCTGGTTGCATATCTGTGGACCGAAATTGAATCGGTCTTTAAAATGGGATAGATCAATTTTTAAAACGAAATGCCCAGCAAACTAAATGCTAATTGAGGTTCGACGTGTAGGTGGCGTTGTACCTCACGTGCTACAAATGCAGAGTACAGGACCATGCTGAAGTTGTAGAATACAATCACGGGTTTGATATTTAAAGGTGGGCGATGTGCCATCCATTTCGGTCCAAGGTAGACAAACACCAGGTATGTTGCAGTCAACAATGATCCCACCACAGGACTCTGTATTAGGGGCCAGTCTTTTATGCGAGGATCTGAAATATAGACAGCAGAACCATGATGGCGGCTCGTTTCCCCAGTGTCATCATTAAAATTATTAACTCTTTCTCCACCGAATTCAAAAAAACGACTCCCAGGGTCTACTGCAATGTGCTAATATGTGATTACTTTGCAAATAGTTTGGGATCCAGATGAGACCCCGAGTTACTCGGGATGTCATAAGGATCCAAACTGTTTGATACACCAACTACGGTGTACATAATAACTGCGACACGTACCACTATACTTATTGGTTCATGCTTGCCCATACTTGCATTTTAGGGATATTATAGTCATACCCAAACCATGTCTGGTAGGTGGTATAAATCTACGGCATTTATTTTTAGACATACTAATATTATATTGCCCGTGGTAACAAATGGCGCAGACATTAATTCTGACATATTGTTTCTGAAAACGGTAAGCATTATTGAAGAGATGTGTTCCTTAGGCTTTGATATATTTTTGAAAATAATATGTGTTGCACTCATTGTTTTTTAATTCTATGACAGCTATCCCATTAGACATACTTCGTGCAACTTTTATAGTTGAAATTGACCAGTATGACTTAGGATAACATTCATAACATATAACACTAACTGTACTAGCCTTTATCGTATCATAACACATATAACATACGTATAACACTAACGGTAGTCGTCTTTACTGGGTTATAACACTTATTACACATAACACTAACAGTACTTGTCTTTATTGTATTATAACAATTATAACGTATAACACTAACAGTACTAACCTTTATTGTATTAACACTCATAACATATAACACTAACACTGCTCGCCTGTAGTGTATTATAACACTTATAGCGTATAACACTTAACAGTACTCGCGGCTTGTATGAAACATTACCAGGTAAAGTTTCATACTGATATATTGTAACAACATGTTTGGCAATTGGCAAAAGCATTAACAGATCTATATAACTCCATCAGCAACCAGATCAGACTCTGATCAGATTACTATTGTAGGAATCGTTAGATATTGATCAGGGTCCATGCTTATAAAACTTTTAGTTGAGTCTGAGTTAGTTCTCAAGTTTTTGATTGGTCAGATTAGAGCCTTTGGCTCAAATCTGACCAATCAAAAGCTTGAGAACTCAAATCTGACCAATCAAAAGCTTGAGAACGAAACTCAGACTCTACTAAAAGCTTTATAAGCATGGACCCTGCTCTGTTTATAATGCCATCTCTTTGATGTCGTTAAAAAGGTGTCTCTTTGACAAAGCGAGAGGCGAGATTCCGGCGAAAAACGAAGCGAAACATGATACCACCGCGAAATCTCATGGTATGGGATCTCATGGTATTGGATACTGTTACAGTGCGAGATGACATTAACAGTATGTCGTATGTTTCATTGTAAACTTTAAGGTTCAGCAAATCAAATTTCTTGAATAAGAGATATTGACATTATAGTTCCACTGCAGTTTTTCGGTTTAATATTTTTTTTTAAAAAAGTAGTATTAGCAACCTTTTGATGATTACACTTGAAATGAGGTAAAACGGCGAACTTCGATTCTAAGATTTGTTTCTTTCGTGGAAAAAATATGTGACAAATGTGCTTGTATTTCATTACAAATGACGTGAGACAAATTTGGTTTCTTGTCCCTTAAAAAACTTGATTGGAGCCCATTTGTCTAACGTGTTCCTGCATGACTCATTTTTGTACTTTTGTTAGACATTTGAAGTCCCTTTGTCTCATGTGAGACAGATGCGACCGCATCGGTCTTACGTAAGACAGATGTGCTCCGAGACTAATGTGCTTCTATACTGCTGACCTTTATTGTATTGTTTTGAAACATAATAACATTAAAAGTGCTTGCATTTGTTGTATCATAACATATAACATTAACATAATCATTCTTCATTTTATTGTAACATTCATTACATATAACACTAACTGTGCTTGTGTTTATTGTATTTGAAATACCCACGATAAGCTCAAATGTTATAAAATTACGGTTCGCACGGTGGATGTCCAACAATTACATCATAGTGTGAAGTTAGAATGGGTGTTTATAAACAAAATCATAGAGAATGGTAACACAGTTTGATAAACAATCGACGCATGAAGCATATATACAAGCAAGGGGCACAACATGCCTATTTTACTAACATGTTATCAAATATCTAAAATCCAGAAATGGAAGGGGGACGTTATCAAACACTATCATCAATGAAAATCTATATACCAAAACTGAACAAAATGTCAGTCTCATGCAGTTCTTCGCAATCATTGAAACCACGGCGATGACGAAAAGTTCACCAGAAAAAGTGGATAGATTACTATAGAGATATACCCCCCCCCCAAAAAAAAAAAAAAAAAAAAAACATTATAAAAATAATAATAATAAATAAATAATAATAATAAAAATATATATATATATATACTATAATGCAACTGGGACTCTCTCATGAACGCATGAACTGCAACGAAAAAAAGACTTGTGTACACACAATAGGAATTTACCTATTTCTTCATCGATACTTCGATATAACTCGAACACTATGTCCATGTAATAAGCCATTTTCTCACATAATGATTGATCTCCTCCGACAGACTGGTGTATGTATATATACGAGGGCACTTCAAACAGTTCTCGGTCTCGCTAGGATTACGCCAAATAGGGGAAATCACTCATGCATCATTTTAACATAGTATCCATGAACTTCAATGCATTTAGCCAATCAATGTTCAAGCTTTGCAACCCCTTCTTGGAAGAAGGTTGCATCTTGAGTTTCAAGATACACTGAAACAAATTGAATGACGTCATCATCACTTTGAAAGTGGCGACTTCAGTTTGGAGACAGGTAGAAGTCAAGGCGGTGCTGGAGTAAATGGCATGGGCAACATTACGAAGTCACATATTTCAGCTTCTGCTACTGCCACTTGCATTGTGTGAACTGGAGTATTGTTATACAGCAACAAATGTTTGATCGAACCGTTCTTTTCGTTTTGTTCTGAGTGCTTCTTTTAGTTGTCGTAAGTCTGATGCATAATAGGCACCATTATTGTTTGGCATTTTTGCAAGAAGTTAATGGTGAGCACGCTCTTACAGTAGCAGAAAACAGACGCCATCACCTTGCCAACAGATGAAACTGGCTTGGACGTTTTGGTACGAGGAGACCTAGGAATTTTCCTTGAGAATGCATGTCTCATTCAAGGTCACACATCTCCTAAATTAGTTTGCTGGGTCATCCTAAAAACGATCTAAGACTTTTCAACGTTTAGTCTGGATTCTGGTAAACCAGTTTACAGACAGTGTGCGCTCCCGGCATATTAGTGAAGTAGCATGAACTTAGTCAGTACTGGTGCCACATGAGTCTGTCATATGTTGGAATGTATGTAACATGTATGTCACTGATCACCATGCAGTGAATTATCTCAACCTAATAATGCGAGCTCGCAGATTTTGGGCGACACAAGCTGGCCTTGCAAGAAGTCAGTAACCTGCAGTACTAACATCTAAACCGGACGTTAAATTTAATGTAAATATTGGTCTTAGAGTCAGGTGGCTAGGTGTTAGTCATCCAGAAAGCTCCTCTAGAAGCTTTCTGCGTGGTTTACACCCTACATTAAGTAGCCTAAAGTATGTAACGTCTTCGCTGCAATAATTCCGGTTTAAAGGGGGTTCATGTACTTCTTTACTGGGGAATAGGAAGAAGGAGCATGCTCAACAAGTATTTTCTCAATGATTGATTTCCTTGATGGTCATTCCATAACAGCTCTGGGTGTGGTAGGGGTTGTCCATTTTTCAGATTATTGCCACCCTATAAGTATTAAATTTGTGTCATCTACACATGTGCTTGTTTGTTTAACGTCCGTTTCTGCCATAGGCTAATAGACGCGACAAATAGAATGAAGAGGATACAGAGAACTCTGGCGCGATTACCTACTTTTATCATCAACAGAGACTATCTTCTTCTTTACCTAATGCCCAGTGTAAAGTACTATTCCATTAGACCACGGGTGTATTGTTTCGTCCGAAGGAATCGAGTGCAATGGACAAAGTTATAACATTTTATTAATAGCTGTTTGCCAAATAAAATCAGCAATATCGACTTTTTGAGATAAGGCCGAGAACTTTTTGAAGGGCCCTCGTATAAATGTAAAGCGAGAGTGAATGTTCTGCACACCGTGTTACGATACCTAGGATACACATTTCCGAGCCTGTTAATAGGAAATCAGAAACCGACCTCACATACGAGATAGCAACCTTACCCTAAAAAGTGCGCATAAAAGTGAAGTAAATTCCTCGTTTTTAATGACTCCCTTGCAAAATTACATCCACTACGTGGTTGATAAATCACATGACCCCATGCCATTTTATTATAATATATAGTGACTTCCTTGCCAAAATACATCCACCAGGGGGGTCGATGTATTATATAGTACTATGACCCCCACGCCATTTTACTATAAAATATAGTGACTCCTTGCCAAAATACATCCACTACGGGATCGATAAATCATATAGTACTATGGCCCCATGGCCATATTATTATAAAATATAGTGACTCCCTTGACAATATACATCCACGATGGGGGAGGAGGTCTCGATATATTATATAGAACTATGACCATTTTACTATAAACTATCTGTTTTCCCTTGCAAAAATATATCCACCACGGGGTCGATAAATCATATAGTATTCTGACCCCCAGGCCTTTTTAATTTAAACTATAGTGACTCACTTGCCAAAATATATCCACCGGGGGTCAATATATTATATAGTACTATCACCCCAATGCCATTTTAATATGAAATATAGTGATTCCCTTGCCAAACTACACCCATCAGAGGGTCGATATATGATATAGTACTACGACCCCATGCCATTTTACTATACAATATAGTTACTCTCTTGCCAAATACATCCACCAGGGGGTTGATATAGTATATAGTACTATGACACCCATGTCATTTTACTATATAATATCGTGACTCCCTTGCCAAAATGCATCCAAGATGGGGGCGATAAATTATATAGTACCATGGCCCATGCCATTTTACTATAAAATAGTGACTCCTTTGCAAAAATACATCCACCGGGGTCGATATATTACTGGTATCATTTTACTATAAAATATAGTGACTCCCTTGCAAAACTAGATCCACGAGGGGGTCTATATATTATATAGTACTATGACCCCAATGCCATTTTACTATAAAATGTAATGACTCCTTTGCAATAATACATCCACCACGGGGTCGATAAATCATATAGTACATAACCTCCATGCCATTTTAACATAAAATATACCCACTTCCTTGCCAAATTACATCCATCAGGAAGGGGTCGGTATATAATAGAGCACTATGACCCCAATGTATATCGAAACCCCGTATTTTGGCAAGGAGGTCACTATATTTTATAGTAAAATGACCGGGGTCATAGTACTATATGATATATCGACCACCGTGGTTGATGTATTTTTGCAAGGGAGTCCCTATATTTTATAGTAAGATGGCACGGCTCATAGTACTATATAATAAATCGACTCCCATCGCGGGTGTATTTTGGTAATGCAGTCACTATATGTTATAGTTAAATGACATGGATGTCATATTACTATATAATATATCGACCCCCTGGTTGATGTATGTTGGCAAGGGAGTCACCATATTTTATAGTAAAATGGCATGGGGATCATAGTACTTATTATTATATCGAACCCCCGGTGGATGTATTTTCGACCACCATCGTGGATGTATTTTTGCAAGGGAGTCACTATATTTTATAGTAAGTAGGCACGGAGGTCATAATACTATATAATATATCGACCCCCATCGTGGATATATTTTGAGTCACTATTTTTTATAGTAAAATGACCTGGGGTCATAGTACTATATGATATATCGAACACTTTGATGGATGTATTTTTGTAAAGGAGATACTATATTTCATAGTAAAATGGCATGGGGGTCATATTACTTTATAATATATCGACCCCCCCCCCGGTGGATGTATTTTGGCAAGGGAGTCACCATATTTCATAGTAAAATGACCGGGGTCATAGTACTATATAATATATCGAACCCCCCCCCCCTGATGGGTATATTTTGGTAAGGGAGTGACTAAATTTGATAGTATAATGACATGGTGGTCATAGTACTATATAAAATATCGACCCCCCACCCCTAAGTGGATGTATTTTTGACAAGAAGTCACTACATTTTATAGTAAAATGTCCTAGGGTACTATATGACTAATCGACCCCGTAAGGAATGTCTTTTTGCAAAGGAGTCACTATATCTAATAGTAAAATTGCATGGGGTCATAGTACTACGTCTATATAATATATCAACCCCCTGGGGATGTATTTTTGCAAGGGAGGCACTACATTTTATGGTAAAATGACATCGGGGTCATAGTACTATATAATGTATCGAACCCCCCCCCCCCCCTGTGGGTGTATTTTGGCAAGGGAGTCGCTATATTTTATAGAAAATGACCGGGGTCATAGTACTATAACTTATATAGACCTCTCGGTCGACCTACTACGATAAAAAGAGTGGGTCACAATACTATAAAGGGAGGTCATTATACTATGACAAGGTAGTCAATATACTTTATAGTAAAATAACCAGGGGGTCTTAGTACTATATAATAAATCGACCCCTGGTCGAACTACTACGTGGTGTCACTTTTCCTCATTACACCGGCATGTGTCTTCGATTTCAAGTCTGCTACAGACTTTCTTGGGTAGTAGCAGACTTGCTGACCTATCAATGTAGCCTCATGTCCGGGTGGCATCAGAACGTGCAAATTGTAGCACGCAATCCCCAAGCCCATTTCAGGACAGCAGTATTCACTGCGAGAAGGACATATGAACGGCACGGTATACTAGACAGCAACATGACTTTCCTCAAGTCGCTCATTAACCAGGACATTAGTGGTATGCGGTCATTGCAAATGTCGCCCCATCGCAGAGCGCAATCCATCGTCAACCAGAACGGATGGAGACCGATGATGAGTGATATGCGGTCCATCGGGGATTAGTTCTGACCCCTTGGCACCGACATAATCGAGAACAATGGACAAGACAGACTGGTGTATGACGCGTGCTGAGTTTGCTAATGACAAGAGTAGATCTAGTTTATGCCACAATCATGGGAGGATGCACGTTTTTAGTTCAGGTGAAAGACGTAACCCTTTACTCTATGACTATTCAAATAATAGCACCATGAATATTAATTAGATTAATTGTTATACCAGAATATGGACACATGTGTTTTAGTTCATGGCAGAAGTCGAAGAATCATATCTATATGGTCAGTTTCAATGTTTTAGTTATGAGCAGGGGCGTGAGCAGTGTTGCACTTTTGGATAATTGCTCATGAACAGACTCAATAAAACCGAGTATGCAAATTTCTCTTTTCACATTGCTACTTTAGCTGTCGAAGGATCTCCTACTTTAAGATTGTGTATACATATATTGACACAAGGTGGTATAAAGTTATGGACGCTATATTTCTTCTTGTTTGATTTTGAAATATGTCAAGCTTGGCTCGATGAATATTCATGTAAGGGATACTGACTGTAAGAATATTTGTAATGGCACTACCAACCAGGGGAGGTTTTGCCATGACACAAACGTGTCGGCAAACAAAGCTGTCCCTGGTCGGACAGGGTACGTCTGATACTAGTCAACTCTGTGTACAAAAGGCGTCAGACGAGATCTATCGGATAATGAGCTATTCAGTGCGTAATGGGCTATTGTTGGCCACAGCCTTGTGTATATGTAGTACTAAAACCTTAACAACAGACAAATGTTAGACAACCTGTGGCAATTTATGACATAACCTTCCTTGTATTTGAGTTGACATGGCAATCAACCATTTATCACATTCAAACAAATCATGGGTTACACTCTTTGCACGCCAAGTAATTTATCATCTGCAACAATTGTCGTCTGCTTCAATTCTTAAAATGAATTTTCTCTCATTTCTTTGCAAAAATATGGTCAAGATGACAAACAGTTTGGATCCTGGTGAGACGCCACATTATGCGGCGTCTCATCTGGGTCCAAATTGTTTGCATGGGTAATCACAGTTTCGCCGCTAGCGTGCAAAGAGTTAATGTAAGCTGAAACGTCATATAGAAATACCATGGCGGTGTCATGTAGAAATACCACGGTGTCATGTAGAAATACCACGGCGTCATGTAGAAATGTACATGTAGGACCTGACAAAAGCACCATTTTGATTCGAAATAAGTTATGTGATAAAACCAATATGATGTTCGGTGTCATTTTGTTCAAAGTGACTACTCGCAAAACATCCTATCTATAGAGTGACATCCTACTGCATTTGTACTTAACCTTTTACTCCATAACTACGCCTTTCTATCATTTTGTAAACAGAACCGTCTGATCAGGGTTTGCTGTGTTTGCTTATGGCATAATAAAGATCTAATTCTACAGTATCTGCCTTAGCCAAAACATGTATCCATGTACCATTCTTAAACAATAATTTGATTCTTATTCATGGTGTCCTTATTTCCTACATGAATGTTCAAGGGGTAAATGGTTGATTACACAGATGTTGCAACATATTTCTATTTATAGAGAATCAACCGGGCGTCGAAGGCGTCAAAGGCGCCGTCGATTCCCTTTATGGTATAGTTGGTTAACCCAGTAAAAAGGTGTGTCAAAATGGATCATTTGGGCCCGGTCCGAATTTGGGCTGCGAGCTGTAAGCCTTTACTACCCACTGCTCGTCCGTGATTGGAACCGCGGCTTTAATATCATGGTGCCACAATTAACATGGTAGCTGGGGATAAGCAGTGATTTAATTAATGACATAATCACGTGCTGTTAATGACCGATGCATTGTAGTTATTTTTACCGCTGTTGTCCTGTATCTGTTCTATTCTGTCCTGTTCTATTACTTACTGGCGCAACTGTTTGATGTTGAACGTAGAAGACAGAAAATAACCTAAAAGAATGTAAATAAAACAAAATACTGTGCAGCTTCATGAGATACACAAGTATGCCAAATATCAAGTCTCTATCTGTACTGGTTCAAAAGTTATGGCCAATGTTAAAGTCGGTGATTTGACCCATATGTTTGACCTCTGACCTTTAAGGGTGACCTTGACCTTTACATGTCACATCTCAAAATGTGCGGCTTTATGAGATACATATGCATGCCAAATATCAAGTTTCTATCTGTACTGGCTCAAACGTTATGACCAATGTTAAAGTTACAGACAAACAGACAATTTGACCTTTGACCCTGAAGAATGACCTTGATATGTCACCCATCAAAATGTGCAGCTTCATGAGAAAACACAGAAAACACCAAAAGACACATAAGAACCAGGGACAAACGTTCCACACATGAACAAATCACAAGCACAAAGATGCAAGGCAAACAAAAGGAAGGGTGACAAAGAGAGTACCGCCTTGGCACGGTCAGTAGCAAAAACACCACTGGGGGTTTAAACCGGTTTACGGACGTCCTAACCTCACACTTCTCTCAAAGTCACCCTAGCTTTACAAATATTGTAAATAAAGGTATCCCCGCTCGACTTACCCACAACATAGACGACGGTGAACACAGGATTGGAGTTTTTTATAGACCAAAAAAGGTTAATTCCTGAATTATAATAAGCTTTATCGCAGTAACGCTTGACATGTTCTTTGACCACTGTTAGACACGATGTAATTAGTTTGGATAGTGCGGTTCTTGTGCATGAGACAGAGTTTGCTATGAAGCGGGATTTATATGGCGTTTTTTGGTTTAGGTATCCAGTAAATTGTCGGAAGTTTATGATGTGTGATTAATATATCAGCATTGAACTGTTTACATGTATTAACATGTTCAGATATTATGTCGTTTTCAGATTTAGAGACCACAATATATGACTTTGTTTTAGTGAGTTCTTGTTCTAAAACATCCACATAATAAAGTCGTCAAACGATAATTACATTGTTTGACGCTTTATCAGCTGGAACAAACACGTATTTAGAGTGAAATTCTTGTATACTATTTTTTAAGAAGCGAACTGAAGTCTTAGGTATAGGCGGAAGAAGGTGAATGTTAGATTTGTAAAACGCGATACGTGTATCCATTATATTTGAAATTTGTTTTATCCATTTTGTAAGGGCACTATTGTCTGCATGTTCTCGGCGACACCATTTTACACTGACGTCTAACAAAGATTCTATAATTTTGCTACGGCAGATTTCGAAATCTATCAAAGAAGGTAATCTGTATTTAGGTCCCTTAGTTAATAAAGTACGGAGACGCTTGTTTTCGATAATGTCAAAATTGCCTGTAATAACATGACCGGCCTCGGCGTAACAGAACTGAGAGGAAATACAATTTCAACTAACAGGAGTATTACTTACAATATTAAGGTCGGATACAATTTTATTATAATTAAAAATAGTATTCCTAATAGGTATTTTGTACTTATAACAGATAATTGGAGATTCTATATTTTTGAAATAGGCTGGGATGGTATTAATTACGTTTTTATCGCGAAATATTGATTGCAGATCGATAACATCTATAACTTTATTAACAAAAGGAATTTTCAAAAAATATCTTTTATGGTCAGACACTGAATCAACGTGTGGTCGAAGAACATGCCGAGTGTAGTTCTGAATGAAATAAGCTGTATTATACAAAGGATTTGTTCGTAAAATACTTTGTCTGCTTCTATGTCAATGTCTCTTATGGAAGAACAAAGAACATAGACGAGAGAGCATAGTGTGTTTACCAGATTGTAGACGTATATTGTGTAAATCTGAAACAGACGTTTTAAGTCGAGCTTTGCGTTTGATATTGCCGCTTATACGTCAACCATGTGATCTGGTTTTTCGTTTTTTAATTGAGTAAATAGAAACTATATAAATGTTAGGGTCTTTTGAAATATTTCCGGTTTGATATATATCATCATTTAGGCCTAAAGGGAACGGTGTCTGTAAATCTTTTATCCATTTGAGTTCTGCCATAAATCTAGCTTTAGATTTGATGCTGTTTGTAGAATTATAATCATAAACAAGATGTTCAACTGGCTGAACTGTAATATCTTTAAATGAATGACCTGATTTACGAAAATGCAGGTATAGAACATTTTTTATTTTATTTTTACGGCATTTGAAGAAAAACATTTCTAATTTTCATTCAGATTATGTTCTTGTCCCTGCTGACAAGGCATCAAACAATGTAATCATTATTTGAAGATTGTATTATGTTGATGTTTTAAAGAAGGAGCTAACTGATTCAAAAACTTATATAACAGTTCAAACACCTGAAAAAGATATAGTCTCGGAACATGTAAACATGTGCAATAATTTTAAGTCTGGTCCTAACATAAAACAACATAAACTTTCTACTTTGTACTGGATTCCGAAACTACATAAAACCCCTTATAAGTCGCGTTTTATTGCCAACTCTAGCTGTTGTACCACTACTAAATTATCTATACTTTTGACGTCCTGTCTTACTACGATCAAAGAACATGTTAAACGCTACTGTGATAAAATATATGAAAATTCTGGTATTAATGTTTTTTGGTCCATAAAAAATTCAAATGATGTTTTAACAAAACTTGAAAATGAACAGTATAGCATTTCTTTACTGAGCTCTTATGATTTCTCTACACTCTATACTACTCTACCTCACCATCTTATAAAGGATAAACTTATTAAATTAATAGAAAAAACCTTTGCCAGAGAAAACAAAATGTTCATTGCTTGTAATGTTCAACGTTCATTCTTTTCGAATTCAGAAGTTGAACATTACACAATGTGGACTTGCCTTGATGTTTGTAGATATCTTACCTTTCTTTTAGATAATATATTTGTGCGTTATGGGGATACCATATATCGTCAAGTTGTTGGTATACCCATGGGTACAAATTGTGCCCCTCTTGTTGCAGATTTGTTTTTGTATTGCTACGAGAGGGATTTAATGCTGAGCTTAAAACCTGATACACAGACCGATATTGTTAATGCTTTTAATAAAACTTCAAGGTATTTAGACGATATTTTGAATTTAGATAATCCTTATTTTGATACTATGGTTTCTTCAATCTACCCAAAAGAACTGTCTTTAAACAAGGCTAATCAATCTGACATTAATGCTTCATTTTTAGATTTGAATCTTTCAATTACAAATGATAAAGTTTCGTCCAAAGTATACGATAAAAGAGAAGATTTTAATTTTAAAATTGTTAATTATCCTTTTCTAGATGGGGATGTGCCACGTTCTACATCTTATGGGGTTTATATTTCTCAACTTATTAGGTTTGCCCGAGCCTGTTCTTTGCTTGAAGATTTTAACAGACGTAATTTAGTTATAACTGATAAACTTCTTAAGCAAGGTTACAGATATCACAAACTTCGGAAAACCTTTTCTAAATTTTATTATCGAACTTTACCTCTCATTAGTAAATATAATTGCAATCTACGGACGTTACTGCGACAAGGCATTTCTCAACCAGAATTTTATGGGGATGTTATATACAAACTTAGGAAAATTCGGGGTCATATCCATTTTCATGATTTGTTTATTAAACGCATTAAAACATTTAAAAAGAAAGGTTATGATCCTATTATATTGCAACACACTGCATGTTTGGTTATCGACCCTTTTACAGTCGGTAGCTATGCTTCTCTCTTTGCTTGCGCGATGACAGGCCGAGGGTAGTACTCTATTATGGTATACTCTTAAACTTGGATACAGGAGGAGCTTACCAGACTCATGTATTACTTTTTCCCTGTCGTGCCCTTAACGGCTTACCTGCAGGTGCTCTGACTTCAGCAAAGTCATTGAGTACATATTTGACGGATTGTCACAGTTATTATGCTATGTTTTACACGTTGTCCTGTGTTCACCGTCGTCTATGTTGTGGGTAAGTCCAGCGGGGGTACCTTTATTTACACTATTTGTAAAGCTAGGGTGACTTTGAGAGAAGTGTGAGGTTAGGACGTCCGTAAACCGGTTTAAACCCCCAGTGGTGTTTTTGCTGCTGACCGTGCCAAGCGGTACTCTCTTTGTCACCCTTCCTTTTGTTTGCCTTGCATCATTGTGCTTGTGGTTTGTTCATGTTGTGGAACGTTTGTCCCTGTTTCTTGTGTGTATTTTGGTGTTGCCTGTGTTCATTTCGTGTGTGTGTGTGTGTGTGCGTTCGTTTGGGTGTGTGGTTGTGTGTGTGTGTGTGTCATGCTGTCTATCGGTGTTTTGGTGGTGGTTGCGTCTTACATGTGTCTTTGCCTGCTTGACTTTACTACTTTTCCATTGATATATATGCTCACGAACAAACTTTAACATTGGCCATAACCTTTCAACCAGTACATATAGAGACTTGATATTTGACATGCATGTGTATATTATAGGGCTGCACAAATTGAGGGGTAACATATCAAGGTCAATGTCATCCTTCAAGGTCAGAGGTTAAAGATATAGGTCAAATCACCGATTTTAACATTTGCCATAACTTTTTAACCAGTAGATATAGAGACTTGGTATTTGGCATGCATATGTATCTCATGAAGCTGCACATTATGAAGGGTGACATGACAAGGTCAACGTCATCCTTCAGGATCAAAGGTCAAATTGGCCCGGGCATAGTGTTGTTGAACATCTTGTTGAATTATGCATTGGACAAAAACTAAGTATAAAAATATCAATAACTCCTCAATTAAGAAAAGAATTGTAGATAATATGCACTGCATTTTTACTCAAGGAGATCTATCTACCTATGAACTTTCATGTTGGTGTCGCTTAAACTTTGTGAGTTATTCCCCAGACAAAATTAAGTATGAAAAACATCTAAGGCCAATATCTCTTCCATTATGCTTCTTTGTACTGTACATCTTTTCACTGAGATATATCTACCCAGAAAGTTGCATGACCGTACCTCTGATACTTTGTGAGTTATGACACAGTAAAAAATTAAGTATGAAAAACATAAAAGGTCAATAACTCCTCCATTAAACCAAATAGAGTTACTTTTGTCACTGACCGTTCCAAGGCGGTACTTCCATCTTCCTCCTATTGTATGTATGTTTTGTCTTTGTGCGTCTCTTGTTGTTTTTATATTTATGTACATTTGCTGTTTCCTTGTGTTGCTGTTCGGGCGACTGTTTGTTCTCTATGTGGTGTTTCCTGCATGACTCATTTTTGTACTTTTATGGATCTGCGCTTTTCCTAGTAAGGATCTATTTCATGCTTGTACCACATTTGAGAGTTATGCTCCGGACAAAATAAGAATGAAAACTCCTCCGTTATGCAGAATAGAATTATGGTTCTATACACAACACTTCTCCTCATTGTGATCTATCTACCTATGAAGTGTCATAATGGTACCTCTTATACTTTGTGAGTTATACTCCGGTCAAACTTTAAGCACAAAAGACATCAAAGGGGATTAGGAAACGAAATAGCACGTTAAAAGGGGCATACTTCTGTTAAATTTGTGCATGAGTTATTAAACTTGGAGAAGAGGGTCCCCACATAACACTAATAACATGTACTAGGTTTAGAGGTAGTACATAAATAGTCTTTAAAAGAAAAGATCAAATGTCACGGAAAAACGCGACGGACGGACTGAGTGACGGACGGATGGACAAAGTGATTCCTATATAGACCCCACCACAGGTTGAGGGGGTGTATAACTAAATCTAAAAGGGCTGGAAGCCGGTTTTAAGCCGGATGACAGTCAGGCGAACAACATAATACCAGAAATTCCTCTTATTGTAATTATGTTGATACGTTATCCCTTTTAACACTGTGGACATGTTTTGGGATTTGCTTTGCAACCAGTGCAGACCCAAATCAGCCAGCTGTTGTTGGAGCTGACTGATCAGGTGCGCGCTGTCTCCTATCTGGCAATACATTATTTATGTATTTGACTAATAGGTATTGGTTTAACCTACATTATAAGAATAGGACTGTCCAAACATGAAACAGTAACTTGGGGGGGGGTTGTTAATCTTAAGCCATTCCGAGGCGGCCCCGGATCAAGCAAGGACTTCCCTTTTTGTAAGAATGTTGTGTTGTTCCTACATGACTCAAACATTTACATTATGGCAGGTTTTAAGGACAACAATGTACGCGAAATATAGTGTTTTGTTTTCAATTCGATATTTTTTTTAAATATTTAAATTTGGGATGACTAAAACATCCAATCAACGCTCGGTTGCGAAAATGTTAAATGTTTGGTTTATGCAGGTTGCACTGTTTATCACACATGACGAACAACAGTGAATTGTACTTACATAACGAAATGAGCCATTTCATTGAAAACCTCTACCAATGCACTGCGAATATTGTGTTTAAGACTACAGCTAAACCTACGTACTGCGCCGCGTCTGTATTTCCACGAATCCTGTGACAATCAGACTCATATCCAGACGTTGCATATGTTATTTATATGAAAAAATAGCAATGTAAAGTGCACAAACATATTTAACTGCATTAATGGTTCATCGTATTAAGACCTAGGTTATCTGAAGAGAAATATTACGGTAGCATAACAGTTAAATGTGTGTAATTTTACTCATACAAACGATGCCAATAATGCACCCCTATGGCATACTAAAACACATGCTGTATTTAGATGAAACAATTAATATTATTGATCAATGATCATAGCATTTAATCAAACAACGTAGAATGAGGTTTCAGAATTTACAAATACAATCCATGAATTATTTACTAGTATACCCTGTTGTTGTGACATGACATTCCCAGAATATTATCTTCCTTAAGGTAACTGCATCGGTAATTCTTAAACTATCCTTAGTGCAAACATGGCTTAATATATACTTAATATAGCAAATTAAAGTTATAATGATATTACCATGCATGATATTTAGGTTCATGTACATACAGATACACTATTCAAGGCTTGTTGATTCTAAGAGACCTGGTCGTAGACAAAACCATACCTTGACATAACGGCTAGGTATTTCATTATTGACCCTTAAAAACAATGCCTTTGTCAATCGCTTCCGGGTGTCATGTTAATAAATGACTTTTTAATTTATCAATTACTTGAATGACTGCCATTCGGAATGGCGATTGTCAGGTCGGCGACAGTAGTATGTGGCCAACGCCAGAATACACCTATAACTTACGCAAAGAATACAAACAAATCAGGAAGTTAGCTAATGGAACAGATGAGAATTTTAGCAGACGACAAAATACACGCCAGTTAAGGGTTTAAAACTGGTATATATCTTGGAACAAATGGATTTTGTGCGTGCTCGTAATATACATCGTCTGTATAGTCAATAAGGATAGAAACATACAGCTAAGCCGTTTTATACAGTATTGAACCGTAATAGTCGGAAACGTTTAATTATAATTTTCCAGTAAAATGTATTTTAAATGACGACTGTTTCAGCTACTAATAGGGCAGAGGTCATATTGACGCTGTCAGTTTTCAGAAAATATCAACATTTTACTTATCGGATAAACGTGTGAGCCGCTAAGGCGAACCTGCTCGTGAACACTAACTATGCAGTTATTTGGCATATCAACATGAACCTTTTCGTGTAGGTAAAGAGGTCTAAATAAATTTACTGAGTTGAGCGGGAACTTGGCTTCGTAATTTATGCCACACGCGGAATGTAATATGTTTCCATGCTCGGCTGACAAGCGCTGGTTCATTTGCGATTGCTTTCAGACAATCTGTTTGATTTGGAGGTTTAAGTGTGAAACGTCGGATTGCCGTTTCAATTCGGCCGTTTCCTCCTCAATCCACTGCTTAACATTGATCTTGCATCCTTCAGGCGCACAAGTGAGTTCCGGAAGGGGTACTAAAACAATAAATGTAAAACAATAAAGGTAAATTACGACGAAGTAAAATAGGGTAGCGTTGTCTCTGAAAAGTGTGTGAAATTGTGTTAACCTTGCATTTACAGAACGATGGAGCTGACGATCAGATCATAGACGAATCAGCGATCAATTCATATACATGTACTTGTACAATTTTTACTCCATCTCATATACGAATAAGGTATACTAAAATATACCTTTTTGTTATTTAGCCATCTTCGGGCTATACATTTCTATATTAAATGGAAACGTAGTAAAGTCAAGCAGGCAAAGCCACATGCAAGACGCAACCACCACCAAAACACCGATAGACAGCATGACACACACACACACACACACACAACCACACACCCAAACGCGCACACACACACACACACACGAAATGAACACAGAAAACACAAAAAGACACACAAGAACCAGGGACAAACGTTCCACACATGAACAAATCACAAGCACAAAGACGCAAGGCAAACAAAAGGAAGGGTGACAAAGAGAGTACCGCCTTGGCACGGTCAGTAGCAAAAACACCGCTGGGGGTTTAAACCGGTTTACGGACGTCCTAACCTCACACTTCTCTCAAAGTCACCCTATCTTTACAAATATTGTAAATAAAGGTATCCCCGCTGGACTTATTAAAGCCTTATTAAAGCTCAACTTTCTTATGATACTTGACTACTGTATAACCATAAACAGAACTGTTATATATGTTGCAGTAGAAATTGCGATTGAGGACAGATTGCGATCTCAATCTCTCTTAGGACAAACTCCGATCTTCTTTTTAAATCATTCACAACTATTTGTTTGCCATGTTTTGAATATAGACTTGTGGTCTTAAAATAATATGTTCTTCAAGTAGAATTGTAGATTTTCTTTGTAGAGTTAAAGCGTCATATATATATATATATAACACTAATAATAATTTTTTCTAGAATAATTGTACATTTTCCTAGAAGAAACAAAGTGTCATATCTAAAACTAATAAAACATTATTCCAGTAGAATTATAATTACAGTTTATCCTTGGACAGACTGTGATCGGAATCTGCAATAGTAGAATCATCGATTGTCCGTAGGATGTATTTAGATCAGAGTCTGTCCGAGGAGAGATTACGTTCGCAATCTGTCCTAGGACAATCGACAATGGTCCCGGATCGCAATTTCTACTGTGACATATATATCAGATACAATAACTTGTATTGCATCATGTTACTTTTAAATGAAGGATTTGTTAGGAGATTTGCCGAATGATAAAATATAATTTATAACAAACAAAACATTGCTATAACCTAGGCGGAACTTGGAAACTTCTGACCCCACTAGGCATTTCGTGTTAAAAGTTGGCAAACAGTTGTTTTTACACACTTGGAGTGTGCTAAATCCGAATATGCTGTTTGCCAAACTGTATATTCCGTATTTAAGGTACAAAATTGCGGAAAACAAAATGGCCGCCAACGAACACTGTTTCCAGCCAAACAAGGCTACACTTCACCGAAAATCTTGGCGTAACACTAAAATGTTCTGTTAAAATGTACAAACGACAAATGGAAGACAATTTATTAAAGCTGGATATCCTTTATTGCATTCAAAGTTATATCCCGAGCGTTAAACTAAAATGGCGGAAAACAAAATGGCCGCCCAAAAATCTTAATGCAGAAATGTGTTTATAGATTTTATAAATGCAAAGTCGTTTTCTTCTTATATGTGTTTGATTCAACAAAAGTTAAACTTTGCGGAAAAGGGTACTTTTTAGCTAGTTGTTTATCTTCCTACACTGATATTCAAATAGTGTGGGTAAAGTAGACCAACTCTTCTCAAGCACATTGCTGGCCAGCGCCAATTAAAACAAAACATGTAAAAAGGTGATGGGACTACATTTAAATGCTTTAACTGTAATAAAATGTAAATATCTCTCTATTGAAAACTGATTTAGACAGATAAATGGTACTCAGATATTTGTTTCTTAAAATTACTTCTAAATTGCTCTATAATATTTTGTTTATCTCAATCATATTCGAAACGGGCCATGTTTTCGAGGGATAACGAGTGGGCGGGGAAAAGCAGAAGGCACATGAGATGATTTAGAAATCCGAGAAATAGTAAATTGCAATAATCTTATTCCAATCATGTAAGGTAAACTTCTGTCTTTCTTTCATCTGTCTCCAATGGAGAGCTATTATTATATTTTATTATCATTTATTCTGATTATCGATTTTCCGATAGAAGATGTGGTTGTAATGTGTAGAAACCTGTTTCTTGAAATGGATTTAATTAACATATACTATACTGATTAGCAATAAAACTCGAATAAGCCCATCTGTTAGAATCATATACACCAACAATAATGGAGAGAAAAGTTGTTACCGGTAGCAGCTTGTTTGCTGAAATACATTTAATTAACGTATATCTTTTAATGTAGAGCAATAAAGCTCCAATAAGTCCACCTGTTTGAATCGTACACGAAACGTTATTGGAGAGCAACCCTGTGACTGGTGGCAGCTTGTTTCTTGAAATAGATTAAATTAACCAATATACTATAATGCAGAGCAATAAAACCCATAAAATCTTGTTCACGCTTTTGCAAACAGAGTAGACCGAGATCAGACACCTAATGTAGGAGTCATCTGCACAGGGATTACTGTGTTTGCTTATGAAATTATGAGATCTGACTCTACAGTTTCTACCAATACACATATGCCATTATACAAATTCAGGTAATAAATACTCATGATGTCATTATATCTTACATGGATGCTCTACAGGGAAATGAATAACTCTTTGGATTCTCTCTGATCACTTTTAATGCATTCATGCAGTTTGAATCCAGATAAAACGACATAAATAGTGGGTCTGATCCTCGGTCCAAACTACTAGTCACTTTACTTCTGTAATTGTTAAGTTATTATTTTACCTAAACAATTAGGTGAGATTTAAGATGCAATTTTAAATTAGCATACATACTTAAACAACTGTAATTTAGTTCATTTAGTGATTCAATGTTTTGTTTATAAAGTTGTTAAAAGCACATGCACTCAAGCTAAAAAGTTCTGCCCCTATGTTGTGTGACTTATTACTAAGTTACTGTTAAATGAAACACATAAAGTGAAACACATAAGATTCACAATAAGAAAAAATCATGAACAACACAAAGTAAACCTAAAACCCAAAGTGTATTACGCAAAACAAGTGACAAAGCCCTAAAGTGAAAATCACATCAGTAAGATATCTCCTTCCAAATAGCTTGTAAACCCATCATTTGCTTGCACCACTTGCACTAGATAAAAAACAAAACAACTATAGACGAGGTCGTCGGAAGTCGACACGGGATTCAAGAAACGAAAATCGGCAAAAGGTAAACATGTAAGTTTTAAATCGAAAGTTATTCATTTAACAGTAACTTAGTAATACCTCGCACAACATAAGGGACAATACGTTTGAGCTTGAGTATATATGGTATTATTTTCATGACAGATTTGGTTGTTTCATTGCCGCGTTAATATCTCTATAGTGCAACTTGTTCCATTTCTTTATTATAATTTAATGACTGACATTACATGATCATGATTTTAATTCTTGGTATTACCTTCTATTTCAGTAGCAAGGTTTGTATTACTATTTTGCAGTTACAAATTATTGCCGTTTGTGTTATAAGATGTTGTTTATCTGCTTTGCTTTTTGTAACAAAGACTTACAAAGGTGACAGATAAATATCTGTTAATATTTCTGTTGAATAGTATGAGGTTGCCCTGTGTCAGTTTGCTCCATTTCCCAATAGGGCAGTACACATTTAAAAGCTTTTCAGCTTTTTTCACCAAAATGCTTAATCTCCAAAGTAAATAGTGCGAAAAATCTGTCATAAAATACAAATGTATATTTATTTTTTTACATTTCCAAATACTGTTTGTCAGTACCAACATGCAGATGTAATTTCTGTGTATTAATAATGAGAAATGATAAAGGCATGATCCTTTAAATTTAAAACTTTGCTAGCTGTTTTCTCCAAAGCTGAAAAATGGTAGATGGAGCATCGTTCCACTCGTATGACAAAATGGTGTTATTAACATTAAAAAGTAGTTGACACTTTTTTCAGATTTGAGTTCGCTGCGTAGGACTGATGTGGTAAATTGACAAACATAATGATGTTTTATTGGTTAAATAATAAGAGACCCCAAATGGTTTTAAAATGCATCTAAAGTAAGCATATAAGAAAGTACCAATTAAAAAAACAGCATTGGAGGGGACGCTCCTCTTGCACCCACAACATCGCGTCTCTGCGGCCCAAATCTTCAAATTTTGCCTGGCTATAACACCGAATTATTTCACACACAAAAATAGAAACAAACATTTGCTATGAGAAATATGAGTAGTACTCCCTTGAAACGGTCAGTGACAGCAATGTGAATTATTAGCAACTGTGTTACACAGTCACTGTTGATTCAATGCGATTATTTACATTATACAGAAATTAAATGCCTTGCAAAAATACTCCCCTGAGCAGCACATATTCTATGAAAGGATTCCATATTCTACGGGAGGGGAGTCCATATTCTATATAGAATATAAACAGGGGAGTACGTTTTCTACGTCGAATATTGACTGGGGAGTACAAATTCTATTGGAGTACAAATTCGTCCTTACACCGGCTGAAAATAGGGGTGTTCCTCTGCAGATGCCAAGCAGATGGGACAATTTCTTAGCTCAAAACTGATTCTGCAAGATTTCTGCCCCATCTTATTCTGTGTGCACATTATTGTAGGTTGGGTTGGTTCATTGAAGAAAAATGGGTCAAACCATCTGTTTCAGAGGTTGAAATTGAAATGTTGGGATCCAAACACGAAGAGGCTAACTCAAGGGTGTTAATCCACAGTATTGAATGCAAACAATCATAGACAAATGTGGCTGGTGAAGATGTTGACATGTATGTATTCCTCATAGCCCGTTTTCAAAGATTATCATGCTATAGGCTCCGATTTAAAGCTGGTACTTCTAAGAAGAACAAGATGTGTGTGTGAAACTCTATGCCCCCTTAATATGATATTTGACCCTGAAGGATGACCTTGACCTTGACATGTCACCCTCAAACAGTGCGGCTTCATGAGATACACATGCATACCAGTATCAAGGCTGTATATCTACTGGTTCAAACGTTATAGCCAATGTTAATGACCTTTGACCTTCAAACATGACCTTGACCGTGACATGTCACCCCTCAAATTGTGCAGCCAAATGAGAAACACATATATACAAACTATCAAATCTGTATCTCTATTGGTTCAAAAGTTATGGCCAATGTTAAAGTCGGTGACCTTTGACACTGAAAGATGACATTGACCTTGACATGTCGCCCCAAACTGTGCAGCTTCATGAGATACACATGCATACCACATGTCAAGTCTGTATCTACATGTTCAAAAGTTATGGCCAATGTTAAAGTCTGTGACCTTTGATCCTAAAAGATGACCTTTACCTTGACATGTTGCCCCTCAAAATGTGCAGTCCATGAGATACACATGCATACGAAATATCAAGACTCTATCTCTATTGGTTCAAAAGTTATGGCCAATTTGAAGTTGGTGACCTTTGACCCTGAAGGATGACCTTGACATGTCACCCCTCAAACTGTGCAGCTTCATGAGATACACAAGTATGCCAAATATCAAGTCTCTATCTATACTGGTTCAAAAGTTATGGCCAATGTTAAAATCGGTGATTTGACCTCTGACCTTTAAGGGTGACGTTGGCCTTTACATGTCACATCTCAAAATGTGCAGCTTAATGAGATACATATGCATGCCAAATATCAAGTTTCTATATGTACTGGTTCAAAAGTTATGGCCAATGTTAAAATTACAGACAAACAGACAATTTGACCTTTGTCCCTGAAGAATGACCTTGACATGTCATCCCTCAAAATGTGCAGCTTCATGAGATACACAAGCATGCCAAATATCAAGTCTCTATCTCTACTGGTCAAAAAGTTATGGCCAATGTTAAAGTCAGTGATTTGACCCATATATTTGACCTCTGACCTTGAAGGATGACCTTTACCTTGACATGTCACCCCTCCAAATGTGCGGCTTTATGAGATACCAAATATCAAGTCACTAGCTGTACTGGCTCAAAAGTTATGACCATTCTTAAAGTTACAGTCAAAGAAACAGACAATTTGACCTTTGACCCTAAAGGATGACATTGACCTTGACATTTACCCCTCAAAATGTACAGCTTTATAAGATACACAAGCATGCCAAATATCAAGTCTCTATCTTTACTGGTTCAAAAGTTATGGTCAATGTTAAAGTCGGTGATTTGATCCATATATTTGACCTCTGGCCTTGAAGGATTACCTTGACCTTGACCTGTTACTCCTCAAACTGTGCGGCTGTATAAGATACATATGCATGCCAAATATCAAGTCTCTATCTGTACTGACTCAAATGTTATGACCAATGTTAAGGTTGCGTTAAAGTTACAGCCAAAAAAACAGATAATTTGACCTTTGACCTTGAAGGATGACATTGACCTTGACATGTCACGCCTTAAAATGTGCTGC
Organism: Azorinus chamasolen; assembly: GCA_963576725.1. Lineage (NCBI taxonomy): Eukaryota > Metazoa > Mollusca > Bivalvia > Cardiida > Solecurtidae > Azorinus > Azorinus chamasolen. The sequence goes on along the minus strand of OY755252.1, from coordinate 32,521,299 downwards.
TTCATGAGATACACAAGCATGCCAAATATCAAATCTCTATCTCTTCTGGTCCAAAGGTTATGGCCAATGTTAAAGTCAGTGATTTGACCCATATATTTGACCTCTGACCTTGAAGGATGACCTTGATATTGACATGTCACCCCTCAAAATGTGCGGCTTTATGAGATACATATTCATGCCAAATATCAAGTCTCTATCTGTACTGGCTCAAAAGTTATGACCAATGTTAAAGTTGCTGACAAACAGACAAACAAACAGACTAGGCCAAAAACAATAAAGTACATCCCAGTGCCTATCGTTGTAGAGCAACTTCCTTTGGTGAAAATAATCTTGAAACGTTACCCGCATTTCAGGCACTTACGGGATGTGGTGGCCTCATACATTGGAGGATATATCAATAAAATATGCTGATTGTTTCCTAGGGTATTACAACTTTTTCAAAGATCTGAGCAATGGTGAATTGACAAATTCATCTGCAAGGTATACGGCGTGTACAATAAGGACACTCTAAATGAGGCAAGATCACAGATGTTCGTAAACTCACTTTCACCAGATTGCCTACAATGATGCTCTGAGCTTCCATTTCAATCTCATTCATTATGAAGCTGCAGTATGGAGGCAGGCTCATAAAGGACGACTAGATTTGCTTTTCTAAGAAGAAATCGGACCGAATATGGAAGAAAGCTCACTGTTTCCTTTCATATTGAGGCTACCGGCAGTTCCTGGATCTTGCATGGAACTTATCTCCTGCCAGTATACCACAAGGTGCATGTTTGCACATTGCAAATGCAGGAAGGTCCGTATTGGATAATATGCGTCACAAGTATTTGTGAGATAATCAGGTTGTTACGCAAAAAGTATACAATTTGACAAATTTAGTTATGAAGGCGTGAGTTGGCGCATTTGTATATGCAATCGTGTTTATATGTGTTTTAATTTTTTATACATGTTCATTTTAAGGAATTGTTTCAATGTATTTGTCTCAAAAAGGTCAGATAACTTTAGCATCAGTGTAACATTATTCATGTTTTCGATGTACAAAAAAACTAGGCGATGCCATCATAAGACTAGCATTTGTTCTAGAATGGAAACACTTCCTGATGATTATTACGTGTATGTCTCGTGTGTGTGCGTGCTTGTGTGTTTGGGCTTGTTTTGAGTTCCACTGAATAGATATTTCAATCAGATGTATTTTACGCTGTTATGAAAAATATCAGTAAAGCATTTATACGTTTTTGTTAATTATTGTTCATAGGCGGCCATTCTGTGTTGCGCCGTCCTCCCATTATAATTATATACTTACCATACAGCTTGGCAGGCAGCCAACGTTGATAAACCCTTTATTATTGTCTAATACTTGAAATCAGTCTTTAAACAATGTCGATTGTACTGCTATAACAAGAGGGCCATGAGGTCCTGAAGCGCTCACCTGAGATAACCTAAGGGGCGGGGCCATTTTTGACCACAGGAAATTATTTGTACAACCTTGGTAGAACCACAAGGCAAAGCAGTATGCCATTAATTAAAGGTCTAAGCCTTATGATTTCAGAGAAAAATAATATTTTATATTTTTCCCATGAAAAACTGATAAGCCCTGAGGCAGGGCCGATTTTCGCCCAGTGGTCAGGGTCGGAAGCTGAATATTATTGGCAGAGGACCACAAGCCACAGCTACATATTTGTAGAGGACCATTAGATCATGTTACATACCAAACATAAAAGGTCTAGGCCATACAGTTTCAGTAGATTTTTAAAGATTTTCCTATGAAAAACTGATAAGCCCTTGGGCGGGGCCATTTTTGGCCTGGGGTCATAATTTGAACAATCTTTGTAGAGGACCATAAGATCATGCTACATAACAAATATCATAGGTCTAGGCCTTACAGCTTCAGAGTAGAAGATTTTTAAAGATGTTCCTATGAAAAGCTGATAAGCCCTTGGGCGGAGCCATCTTTGGCCCGGGGTCATAATTTGAACAATCTTTGTAGAGGACCATAAGACCATGCTACATACCAAATACCAAAGGTCTAGGCCTTACAGTTTCAGAGAAGAAGAATTTTAAAGATTTTCCTATGAAAAACTGATAAGCCCTTGGGTGGGGCCATTTTTGGCTCGGGGTAATAATTTGAACAATCTTTGTAGAGGACCATAAGATCATGCTACATACCAAATATCAATGGTCTAGGCCTTACAGTTTCAGAGAAGAAGATTTTTAAAGATTGTCCGATGAAAAACTGATAAACCCTTGGGCGGGACCATTTTTGGCCCGAGGGTCATAATTTGAACAATCTTTGTAGAGGACCATAAGATCATGCTACATACCAAATATCAAAGGTCTAGACCTTACAATTTCAGAGAAGAAGATTTTTAAAGATTTTCCTATAAAAAATGATAAACCCTTGGGCGGGGCCATTTTTGACCCGGGGGTCATAATTTGAACAATTTTTTTGTAGAGGACCAAAAGATCATGCTACATACCAAGTACCAAAGGTCTAGGCCTTACAGTTTCAGAGAAGAAGATTTTTAAAGATTTTCCTATGAAAAACTGATAAGCCCTTGGGCGGGGCCATTTTTGGCCCGGGGGTCATAATTTGAACAATTTTTGTAGAGGACCATAAGATCATGCTACATACCAAATATCAAAGGTCTAGACCTTACAGTTTCAGAGAAGAAGATTTTTAAAGATTTTCCTATGAAAAACTGGTAAGCCCTTGGGCGGGGCCATTTTTGGCGCGGGAGTCTTAATGTGAACGTTTCGTTCCCCCTAGCCACTGATGCCTCTGACAAAATTTCGTTAAAATTGGGTCAGCAGTTTTAGAGGAGATGTCAGGAGATGACGACAGACGCCGGACGCCGGACACCGGACGACGGACACATCGCGGTAACAATAGCTCATCCTGAGCCTTCGGCTCAGGTGAGCTAAAAAACGTTTATAATTGTTTGACTGCAAACAATTTTTACTGGCGGTCATTTTGTTTTACCGCCAGTTTGGCTTAACCCTTGGGATATTATTCAGAATTCAATAAAAAGAAATTAAGCTTTTAAAAATTGTCTTCCATTGGTCGCTTGTACATTTTAACAGAATATTTTAATGTTACACCCAGATTTTCAGTGTAGTGTACCCTTGTTTGCCTGGAATAGTGCTCAATGGCGGATATTTTGTTTTTCCGCCATTTTGTATCTTAAATACGGAAGATACAGCTTGGCAAATGGCATATTCGGATTCAGCACACCCATATTATGTAAAAACAACTGTTGGCCAACTTTTAACACGAAATGCCTACCACTCTTTCATTTTTCACAATTTCTAGAAATCCAACTAGACTATAATCTACATGCAGACGTTGTTTAACAAACCTGTGACAGTTTACTGACAAAATGTGTCCAGAAGGTCGGTAGGAATAATCACCATCCATTTGACTGGAATCCTATTAAAAACCGTATTAAAGGATGTATTATACAGTTTTAATGCATCTTAATTTTGTTTGCAAAACTATGAAGTCATATAAGGTATTCCATCGACTGAAAAGTAGACAAACTGCGCGCTCTCAAACCATTGACAGATGGTCAAATGCAGCAAAACAGTATCCACAAGGACGGACAAAAGATACTGTTTTATTTGTGTATGTAGAATATACAATAAAATATATTATTCAAGCAGTGTACTTTTTATATTTTACTTTTATTCAGATTTATACAAAAGTTCATACTATCAACGCAATTATAAGCTCGGCGGACTGATTTATTTATACTGATCAGCATTTATGATAACCAGTATGTGAAACAAAATATCATATAACCGGCAAATTCATCAAATCGGCTTTCTATTTTCTTAAAGTCTACAAATAAATAATTGCACTGTCCTTGTAATTACATTTCGCTAACTTGGAAGTAACGAAACGCTTTCTAAAAGCGCTTGTATTATAATAGTTAACATACAAATGGAATATTATTTTGCCAAGTGTACATTTACTGCTTGAATAATAAATTGGATTGTACATTCTACATACACACATAACACATTGTACTTTTTCCGTCCTTGTGGACACTTTTTAGCTGCATTTGAAAATCTGTCAACGGTTTGAGAGCTAGCCGTTTGTCTATTTCTCAGTCGATGGAATACCTTGTATTAATTCATACATTTGCAAAGTACAGATTCATTACAAACTGTATGAGATAATCTTTAATACGGGTATTTCAATAGGATTCCCATCAAATGGGTAGTGATTATTTTTACCGGTTTAAAAATTATGAAGCAACAAAGCAGAAAACGAACAATATTAAGGTTGTAATATTCTATACGATTTAAAACAAAATATTATTAGAACAACTCACACAGTGAAATGATCAATTCAACCGCGTCTTTATTGTACACAACTATAACATCATCAAACAGACTGAATTCTTCAGTTCCATTTATAAAATACGTAGACCTATATACAATGTACAACGTCTTTGTGGACACAATCTGTGGATAGTGAATAAAACGGGATGAACGAGTCATGAATTCAGAAAACGAATTATAAAGCAGCTGTGACATTACAAATAGTTTAAGCAACACTGTAACATCTAGAAATAAATAAGCAACAGCTAAATAAATGTACCACACATTCAATTGATATCGCAGGAGATGTTGTTGAATCGGAAAGGTGTTTTAGATACCTAGGTGTTTTTCTCGATGAATCATTAACCTTCAAAGAACACGTGAAAAGAAAGTGTCGCGTTGCCATGTTGAACTACTATAGAATAAAATGTATTAGGAAATACTTGACAAAAGAATCTGCCGAAATTTTAGTTCTTTCACTAGTGATCTCTCATTTAGATTATTGTAATGTCATTCTATACGGAATTGCACAGTGTGATATAGATAAACTACAACGAATCCAAAATATGTGCGCTAAACTCGTTTTGAATAGGAAATGGTCAGACAGCTCCAAACAATCTCTTAAAGACTAACATTGCCTATCAAAGCTAGGATCACTTTTTTAGTACAATTGCTCTCTCAACCACGCTCCCGTTTATCTGACAGAACTTCTCGTACAGCCAGCACCAACACGCTGTCTGAGATCGGCAAACAAAGCCCAAGAGATGTATGCTGTGCCTTTCAACAAGAGAAAGAACTTTAGTGATAGAAGTTTTGGGACAGCAGGTCCCATACTTTGAAACGGGCTTCCTAGCGAGATTAAAAGAGCAGAAAATGTTGAATATTTTAAAAGAAAGTTAAAAACACATTATTTCAGACACTTTAACTCACTTTTTAATATTTTGTAGAAACCGTCCGTGTGTTTTAGATGTATACAGTACTTTATATAAAGTCTGGGGTTTAGTATATTATAACATTCTTTTAACCATCGTGTTATGGATATTAGTTTTCATGCTTTCTTAAATGTATATTCGTGTATTGTATATCCTCTATCGATTTTTATTTGTCTCTGATTTTATTTATGTCAATGTACAACGCCATTGAATGCATTACACGTATTTGCAAAAATAGGCGTTTAACCAAGTGATTCAGTTTCAGTTTCAGTAGAAATAGACTACACTCTCATGCTTTCCGATATGCTCTCCGAGAGTTAATTTACAAACGCCTGACAAATAAGGGTTTGGCTCTGTTGGGCATGGTTCCCGATCCCACCGTGCTTGCCCAATTGGCTAGCAGGTACACCGGACAAGTTGTCGTGTAAGGGCGACCTTTGACAGCCATCCGAAGTGGTATCCCAAATTTATAATTATTAGGCCCAATAGCCACAAAATATGCCCCAATAGGCTTCAACATATGCCCAAATAGGCTTCAAAGTATGCCCCAATAGGCTACAAAATATGCCCCAAAAGGCTTCAAAGTATGCCCCAATAGGCTACAAAATATGCCCCAATAGGCTTCAAAGTATGCCCCAATAGGCTACAAAATATGCCCCAAAAGGGTTGAATTGAAAATATGCCCCAGAAGGCTCCAGACTGAATAAATCACATGCAAATTTGACATAAGCTTGTTATATAGAGCTGCAACCCCGAGAACGGATGTATCGCCAATTCAACTACGGCAGATCCTGGGAGATCAGTAATCCAGCCATCATCTACAATGGCGACACCCCGGGCCTCTATCAGAATTGCAGTCCTTTTAAAATTATAGTTTGATATAAATATTATTAAATATGTACTTAAATTGTACACATAAATGTTTTGTTCGGATTTCGCTGTCGGCCAACTGGCGCCAACCTGATCCCAAGTGTTGGGAATCAGGGGGGCGCCACCGCCAAAAGAACAAGAGCAACCAGCTTTTGGCACTGCGACAATGCGGACACTCTTGGGACCAGCTACGGGTGGCTGGCTGGAAAAGGGAACCATCTTAGATCCCAATCAGGCTATAAAATCCTATTATTACTAAAATAATTAGGGTTTCTTAAGAATTAAATTCCAGCAGGGCTGATGAAAACTGGATTAGAAAACACGCAAATGCCGAAGGTCATGTTTGCCAAAGGTCATGCGCATACCCTCCTAAGAAAGCTGACAGAGAAGTCATGAAGACCAGTGTGCCTAATGTAGCACCCACTCTAGCATATTTTTATGGGCAGCATAATGATTCAAAGTTTCCTAACCGACTCATTTGCTATATTTGCTATATCAGAATAGCACCAACTCTTCCATGAAATCATTTCTAACCAAACAAGGCAGGCATCGAAGTTGTCTATGGTGAAGGTAATGATCCGGTTGATGCACCGCCGGAACCTCTTACCTGGCCCTCGTCTGATGTTGCAGCAGCACAAGATAATGCAGCTGGGTTCCTCTCCAACTCTCCTCAAGGTCTGCAAACAACCTAGCACGTTAAATAGGGACATGCCGCCATACCCCTGTCACCAGAGGTCTGCAAAGTCCACTCTAAGGTTGGGCCCTCCTGGCCCTCTCCTTGCCATGATAACGGCATTTTTTGATGATGGAGGAAACGTACACCAGATCTTTACAATACCTAGACTAATCTGTGGTTTAATTATTAAATGGGAAAGCTTGATATTGACCCCTAAAACAGCCATGCAAATTTTATTTAGGTAGTGTATTAGTATTAGTCAAAATGTGAGCGATATGTTTTTGACCGCATGAACCAACAGTCTGAATATCCTTCGACGAATATCCAGCCGTGGCTGCCTCTGTAGAATCGCCAATGCGAAAAAAATAATAGAGTATAATTAGCATAAACTAATAGCATTTCTAATAATAGTGGAGTAATGTGTACGTGGTGCACCATTGAGGTGGCAAAATAGAGGTACATTGAAAGGGGGCGTTACTGTTAAAACTGGCTTAGACTGAGGATACGGCGCAGATTTGTCCCGGTCTTACATATTTTTAACCTTGAATCATAACCATATTGGTCTGTCTTAGAATACTTGATGTGAACAGTGATAGAATCTCCATTTTTCGTCGATTTTAACATCAGAGGTGAAGAAAACTTCTGAAATATTGCTTTAACGGAAGAAGGCAGAAAATTCTAGGCAATACGCTGCAGTGAACAATCAAGATTCAGATGGATAGATTTTAGATAAGCGAAATATACCGTTCAATGGTGTCAAACAAAAATATAACGGTCAAAGGGAGCTAACTCATACAGGTTCCAAACATAATGGAGGATGAGTTACTTCCCTTCTAATAAGTACTAAACTGTAACTATCCCAGGATGGAGTAAACAAAATATCCTTAAAATTCTATATTATTTACCTCTACCATGACTACTCATCAGAATCATCAGTTCAAGATTATTCTAATGAGCAGACACACGAACGAGTTCGGTGGATACATAACAAATTTTACTATTTCAATAGTACCCTTATCCTTTATCTAAATTCCTGAATTCATAACTAGTACAAAACAAAACATTACACACGCACACAAATATATATATCGACTGATTGAATTTGACCTCATTCCTATTATATTGTTTTGTCTATTAGAGTAACAATTCTATGCATCTGTATACATTAACATAAATACCAGGTAGGTTGAAATGATGGATATAAGAAATTCATGTGCAAATGGGAAACAAGTTCTGCGGCAACACCAGTTAGATTTAGCCCCCCTAGAGATTTGAAGGAAATCATTATTTGTGATATCAACTAGGTTACGTAGTTACATTGAGAACTGATAGCACTAACATATAAGCGTGCCGCATTGTGTGTGAGGCAATTCAAGGAAAGACAAGCGATGAACAATACAATAATGGCGACAAATGCAGTTCAAAACTGTTCAAACCCTTGTAGCCCAATAGACCCTGCACTGTCTGTGTAAAACTGCAGGCTGTTGCTACCTAGCTATGACTTATCTGGAATATGACACACTCCATTAAATCATTTAAGAAATGATACCCAGAGGTGAAGATCCTGCTTGATAAATGCTGTTATCTGGAGTTTGTGATGGGATTTTTGTATACCTATCAATTGAATCATAGAAATGCTGCAGAGTTGCTCTACTTGATCAGACCGCTCTACTAAACAAGAGGGTCATGGCGGCCCAGAAATAGCTCAACAGGCAAGCAGGACAAGAATTATGACTTTCATCGTACTGATGATGCTTATTTGATAGGGTTTCATAATCGTCCGAATTTATAATCGATCATCGGATATAATCGGACAGACCACTTCGATTAATCATATATTATACAATTGAAATGAGAAATTTAGATTTTGAGTATAAATTTAGTAACGAAAGTCTTAAAATTGACAATTTATTTTTTAATTGCACATCTGAAGATAAATACATACATTATTAATGTAGTAAAGTGTTTTCATACATTTTATATCAGAAACAATATAACTATTTTACATAGAATATAATAAAAGAAAAATATTATTTCGATTAATCGATTATTTGATTTTGTAATCGATTATCTATTGAATGAGCACATTCAATCAATCATCGGAAATAATCGATCATCGCTGAAACACTATGATGCTATGTGACTAATATCAAAGCTGACTGTAATGTATACATATGTCTCAATAGAAAACAAGGCGCCCCTGGGACTGGGTTAATATCTACCCAGGAACACAATCGATATATTTGTTGACGACTGACAACGCACATCATGCGGTCCCAAAAAAAAAAAAATCACCTTGAGCAATTGGGCTCTGGTGAGTGAAATTTGAAAGTTACTAAACGTAGATAGAAATTCATGTAAGCTATAACCTTCTTGTGAGCAACCATATCCACAAGCATTTCATGTAGCTCCTTGAGTCCATGTAAAGGGGTGCGAATAAGCATATACACTGAATCCAACGCTAAGCCTAAAATATCAGAGTAATGCAACAATCAATAGATACTTCAATGGCGAAAGGAACTGAAAGTCCACTGCATACTAGGTAAATGTATGAACCAGGGCTTCAGAATTATTGAAAAGAAAATTGATGTGTGTGTGCCAGAAAGGCATCAGTTCACCATTGCATTGTCATATGTTCGGTCACCTAAACGGGCTTGACCACAATCCACCACTAGGGGACAACTACAGACACCCAGATTCTAAAGACCCTGACTGCACCAACACCAACTGCGCCAACTCAACATATTGTCCTGACATTATCTTGTTGTTAAGAGTTTGAGACACATAGAACCCAATCGATGAGTGGACGCTAGATGTTGGTGCAGGGTTTGGATCTAGGACCGAAGCTGTCACCTCACCTGGGCCTGCAAACAATTCAACACCAACGCATTACCTATGAAATGTCCAAGCTGACTAAATGGAGAGACCTCCAGCTGGGTGGATGGTTGGCCCTGGTTGGTCATCCTTGTGGAACGCTGCATCTGACTGGCTCCTAGAGCTGGTTATCGCCCCTCGCAACTCAACTGGCTCCTCTTGGGCACCATTGCCTCCATTCAACAATCACCCGAGATGGACACTTGCTACGGGCTGAACGTCTTGGCTCATTGTGTGTGGACGATAAATAAAACAGAATTGCTTTAAATATCCATAAAATAAAATTATTTGGTTTGGTAATCAAATATGGTATCATGATCATACTGCCATTTGTGCCAGTGTGTGTGCGCCCCTGCCAGGGGGGGGGGGGGTAACTGATCAGAACACTGACAAGAGACTGAAGATCAATAGCTTAACAGCATAGATTCACATTAAATGGTTAAAGCAATCGAAAGAGATCGAAATACATATATATATTATTTCTTTTAGCTTACATATATATTAAATTTATTTATCCATCATAAAATTTAATAGCTTAATATACATCAATGCTTGTCAATAAAATATTTAGAAATATCTAGCTCAAGATCCGGTTTGAATAATGAGTAACTTGACCAACTCTCTCAGCGCGCATATTTTAGAATATTTACAGCACGCCTAACCAAAACAAGAGTGACGTAACGGGGCAACATAAATGATACGGCTTATGCATCAGCGACCTAGAAGCTAAGAACGATATTAAACGTGTCTTCGCCCTAGACAATAGCATTTTAAAACAGGAATAATACGAATTTACGGAAAAAACAATATGGCCCGTAACCGAACTCATCTGTATACAAGCAAAGTACACCGAAATGTGTAAATAGCACGAAACCCACAAAAACATGGTGCAAACAATGTTCGTGCAAAGATAGATTGTAATTTTAACAACTGTAACGATGGTACCATCGATTAGAACAAAGTATTTAAGTCGTCTACAGTGTGAATTTATGACACCATCATCCCACTCACCATGATTAGTTGCAAATCAGAAGACAAAGGAACAAAGGAACTTGGGCGGTCTTTGACTATGTAGCTTCTATCAATGACAAATCGGTGTACAGTATGCCGCTTCTATCACATACAAAATACAAAAATATGAAGAGCTCAAACTCCAATAACAAACGATTATTGTTGAACAATAATCGCATTTAGTTTAAAAGGTGAGGAGTGTAATTTTTATATTTTACTTTTATTCACATTTATACATATGTTCATACTATCAACGCAATTATAAGCTTTGCAGACCGATTTGTTTATACTGATCAGAATTTATGATAACCAGTATATGAAACAAAATATTATATATAGCCAGCACATTCATCAGAGTGTGTCCACAAAGACGTTATACGTTGTATATAGTTCTTTGTATTTAGGAATGGAAATTAAGAATTCGGTCTGTTTGATAGTGTTATATTAATTTTGTAGTTGCTGTGTACAATAAAGACGCGGTTGAATTGATAATTTCGCTTATGTGAGTTGTTCTAATAATATTTTGTTTAAAAACGTATAGAATATCATAACCTTCATATTGTTCATAAGTAGACAAACGGCCCGCTGTCAAACCATTTACAGATGGTCACATGCAGCTAAAATGTGTCCACAAGGACGGAAAAGAACACTGTGTTAATTGTTTATGTACAATAAAATTTATTATTCAAGCAGTAAATGTGCACTTGGCAAAATAATATTCCATTTGTATTGATAGTATGAACTTTTGTATAAATGTGAATAAAAGTAAAATAATATTGTATATAGGTCTACGTATTTAAGAATGGAAATTAAGACTGCAGTCTGTTTGATAATGTTATATTAATGTTGTAGTTGTGTACGCGGTTGTCTGGCTTGTTGCTACATAAGTCTTAAACCGGTAGGAATAATCAGTGTTCATTTGATTGGAATCCTATTAATAATAACCGTATTAAAGATTGTCTCATAAGGTTTTTAATGAATCTGTACTTTGTTTGCAAAGATATGAATTAATACAAGGTTTTCAATCGACTTAAAATGAAACGAACGGCTAGCTCTCAATACACTGACAGATGTCAAATTCAGTTAAAAATGTCCACAAGGACGGGCAAAGGACACTGTGTTATTTGTGATTGTATAATATGCAATAACATCATCAACGTTTTATTACATATATAAACTGTTATATGCAATGCTAGTTCACATACATTTTCTTGTACATGGGCAATCCTGTCATCAGACTCAGTAGCTTGCATGGCATAATCATCCCTTTGGGTTTCCTGTAAAGATATATTTAATAAATCTAGTTATAGTGTTTACTATTTGTCACATAATTTAACATGCCACAGTGATACATATGGTATGTTGCGGTCTAGTAATAACGCGTTTGCCTATCAGTCCGGGGTTCAAATCCCGGTCTCTCCCTGAAATTTCAGAGACGCCTTTCCGTGTCTCCCACCCGCACCTCCTCTCCACCCAGGGGTTAAAATGGGTACCTGTGAGGGTCACTCGCCGGTACTGCGGCTGCATGATTGCGCCATATGTTAGCAGTGCTCAATATTGTAGGTCAGTGACTCAATGACCAGGGGAGTAAATGTACAGTCGGCTGAGCGGTCATTCGGACTGAAAGTAGACTATAACTAGGTACTTTACTTTTTTGTACTTTACAAATCAATTCATTCAATTCTTATTCAATAAGAACAAATAATGTATGATCCTTCGAAAGCAAAAGTAGCAATGCCAATAGAGACACTTGCAGACTCGGTTTTATTGAGTCTGTTCACATTAACGTGAATACAGTCCAATATACGCAGGTTCTTATCAATTTGACGTGTCCACAAGGATGGTATAAATACAAGCAATTCGTATTTTGTACGTGTTGAGTTTAAAAACAACTTGCGATCTAAGTGAAGCTTTCGCATACTGGTGCAATATTCCACAAATATTGCATAGCTGCTTCACTGGCTTTCCCATAATCGGAAAGAAAATCGGAATCGAATGAAAACAAAGTTGCATTTTTCAAAGCCTGAAAGCAATAGGTGAATGTATAGATGAAGGAGAAGTAGGAAGCAAGAATAACGCGCCAAATATACATAACAAGAAGATTATATAATGGCCAGCACGCAATCGTTGTTATTACTGTAACAGGTATATTGACAAAATGCTTTTGATCTACAATATCGATGCTATTATTGGGACAACTCACATAAAGATAAATTATATGATTTACATTTACACTTAATTATAATTAAATATGCAAATTTTGATGTCAATTGGTAAAGAATTGTTGGAGTTTTCCTCACACGCTGGTTTCAGATAAAAAGGTCAAACCAAGGACAACAACCCTGTTGTTCTTGGGACAACTCATATGATAAATATGCCACGCACATATACACATTATTATAAATGCATATGCAAAGTTTAATGTGAATCGGTAAATAAATGTAGAAGTAGTTCGCGTCACAAGATTTATGATTTGTGTCACGGACAGACAGACAGACAGACAGACAGACCAACCAACCAACACACTGACTCCTCTATACCCCTCTAAAACTTCGTTTATGGGGGTATAATAAAAAAAGAATCGGTTAAACTCTTCGAAATATGCGTCACAAGCAGTTTCCGGTAAACAAACGTCGAATCAATCTGTTGCTCATGGGACAACTGACATAAGAAATATTTCACGATCATCTATATGAATGCATATCCAAAGTTTGATGGAAGTCGGTAAATGTAGATGTAGTTCACGTCACAATATTTAAGATTTTGTTCCACGGACAGACAGACAGACAGACAGACCAACTAACAAACACAGAGTCCTATATACCCCCTCTAAAACTTCGTTTACGGTGTATAATAAAAGAGAACTGGTTAAACTTGTCGAAATATGCTAACTGTTTTGATTTTAGTAGCAATCAAATACGTACAGTATTTGTATAATTGTTGTTTGACTGTCAAATACTCGGATCCAGGTGTCCAAGCGATTTCTCGGTCTCTCTCATCCAGACCTAAGTTGTATATACCACGGTACGGTAGCGATTAGCAGAAGAAGTGTTCAACTGTTCATAGAGCTGGCTAAGAAACTTTAAGTATCATATAACATAAAAAACCATGTCATATACTTTGAAACCTTGAAACATGTTGTCTACAATAGTTATGTCGTTTTTCATCAATATTTATCACTCACTGCCAGACTCTGAAGTGCATGAACGTCAAGCAGATGTGACCTGATCAGACACAGATTTTTTAGGTCTGGCCACGTTCCACGTAGTTTTAAAATACACGTTTGAGTGCACAAGTTTGCATTTCAGTCGTGCAAAGGATAGAAATCATTCAAGGTAAATTACAATATTTTTCTTTTACCAACATTTATCTAGAATTAAAAATGAACACTTAAACTATTTTATTTCTATCTATTTACTTCTGAAGGATAAAACAAGAGTTGTCAAAGGGCAGCACGCTTGCCTATTATAACATTATAAACCGAGATCAATGTGCCATTTTGATGACCAGAATAGCTCAGATATGTTGTTGAATAGTCAATATCATAATAGTGACTGATTGATAGCTTGATAGATAGATACCTCTGCATCAATACTGCAGGAATGTTCAGGTTTTGTGCTCTTCCGTTGTTCAAAACGCTGCAATGCCAATAATTTATACATAAAATACATTAGTTATACAATAGCAACTCAATGCGGATTTTTATCTATTGATAATTACAAACCAAGTAATTTTTTCAAAAAAATGAAGGGCTGCTGATAGCATCTATGGAATTAACCCTTATGTCAAGTACATATCTCTTTCTAGTTCTTTAATACATGTATTAAGTTGGTTGCAACGTGTACACAAAATTAATGAATGCATCCAGTACACGAGCCATTAATTTCTGTTTCACTACATAGCAAGTAATACATGTACATTACTGTAACTGAAATAGATTTACTTCCGTAGCCTTTCTCTCTAAATCTATATTTCTGAATAGGTTTTGTATATCTTCAAAACGTTGAGAAATCGTCTAGTATAAAACATACATTGTAGTGGTCAGTGAGTAAACAGGCTCCGCCCATAACAGGAGTCCAGCGTATCACGATACAGTGAATAGTTCCAGCCCTATCACGTATGTATGTAGAATGCGGTATGCGTGTACATGTTAGTTGCTAGTAGTACGCGAGAGTAAATAAACGTAGGTAACTTATCCCATTAGGGTCTGTTATAAATACCATCCCTTTAAGGGTCTGATACTCACACATGTAACAATACAAACATTACATACATAATGTTCATTAATACATTCTCTGATATAAACGTATATACTGTTCATTGAATATCCTAAACCCCATTCATATATATACATTATATTATGAAGTCCAAATCTTCATTTCCGACAAACACAGACAATGCTTTTTAACAAGCAATAACTGTTACTGAGTAAATGGCAATTATATCAATCAGCTGCACGTTCTAATCATTTATAGTCTTTTTTTGCACGGTTAAAAACTGATGGATGCCAATAGAGCAAAGCCTGAGAAGTTTTAGGACTCGTCGGGGTCGACACCGTCACCGTCTGCTATACCAAGGTGTCCCCTTTCTCACTGAACGATATTATATGTATTACGTTTTCGACATGGTTCTCGAATTTAAAGGCAAACAAATCAGACATGCCTTATTCTGATCTATCTTAATACAAATCTGGTTCAAATCAGATTTTGTCATGTTTATCGGTGAAATTGAGCGGTTTCGTTCATTGTGTGGGTACATAGAAGTAATTACAACTTACACACAGTTATGAGAGAGTGGCTTTATTTTACTTCGGACGAGTCGGTGAATATTACAGTTTGACAGTTTGACGGAGAGAGAGAGAGAGAGAGAGAGAGAGAGAGATTTACAGTATCATGTAAATATTTATTGTTAATAGATATGTCAGAGAGGCACTTCTTGCTTGGAACAATAATCAATAACCATTTCAGTATACTGAAACAATTTGGGTCCAGGTCAGATGCCGAGTTTTATATTCGGCGTCTTATCTTTAGCCCTAACAGTCTTTTGTGACAAGAACGATATTCAGCGCATCGCTGAAGATTGAAAATGAGCAGACGAGACGTTGAGCAGACGAATTGTAATTCAGCATAATAAGGGTTAATCAGGTAAAAACCAACATCACATTTTAATGGTGAATATGATAGCATGTGTACATATTCCAAAACGAAATTAGGAACAACTATGTAAATATACTATAATTGTTGTTCAACATTCGCCGTTATGTAACAGACGAATTTAGATACAATTGCCTTCAAATATTTCCGTCTGCTTCAAATACTGTAGTGTACTTTTACACGGTTGCAAAACGGTTATTTCCATGGAACCCAGAGTGCGATTTCAAAACGGTTTTCGATATAATGCCGGGCAACTTTGGAGCCAAACTGTAAATGTGTGGTCGAGTGGTTACGATCTCCGACTGCGAATAATTTAGGCCTTATCGCTGTAGTTTCGTTCCTCGCCTTCCGGAGCTAATAACATTCTAGATTATTTTCTGTTCAAGAGATCAAAACGTTTATATACGTTATAAATAGTTCAGACACTGATCAGACTACAACTTTATGGCATGGTATCTGGTCTGCATCTGTTCCAATTTACAATGCAATACCAGTAATGCCGATAGGTCTCTAGTTTGTGATGAAATAATCCAAACTGTGTAGATCTGCGATCAAACGTTGAGATACACATATATGTACTCCGAATCTAATCTGAATATCTGTATTGAGTTTTTCGATAAACGGGATAACGTTAATTACAGTATATGTATGTGGATGTAATGTCACTCAATAACACACAGTGTTTTATATTTCATTTTTCTCCTATCGTTGTAAACAGCATACACTGTCGCGGTGTCGGAAACGCAGTGGCTTGCTAGGGTCTAGATTGTTCACATTGTTTTGAGTTCCATAAGCTGACAATTTTGCATATTTATCTGCCATGTTTTGCTTTACTTTAACGCGCTAAACAGTTCATAGGAGAAGTATTGGAGACGCTAAATATTACATTTATTTTGCGTAAAGTGAATAAATTTAGGCTAAACTTTGTATAGTGCACAATACAGTATTAACTAGCAGGTAATCCCTTTAAAAAACTTAAATATTTACTGCGTGTACCCAAAATAATGATTTGTACTTCTGATTGTTACATACATTTTCATTTGGAAACTGGTGTTTTTCAACATCCAAGTTAAAAGCGGGAATATTACACAAGTTACGACGTAGTAAATAGTCTCCGACGCTTAAAAATTGAAACCCAAGGCTTCGGCATTCCTTTATGCCAGACCCTAAAATGCTTGATATCTAAGTATCGAACAGGTTTAGAATTTATATGGAAAATCCCAACAATTGAAGCACAACCCACTAACGACACACTAGTTTTTAGGTGGACTAAGCATATTAAGGAGTAGTTCAGATCTGTGTACTCTAAATGGTGATATCGAGCTACTTTCGGTTTTAACGCTATCCCGGCAGACGGCACCTGTCAAAAAATTAGCATGCTGTCTTATGGGTCATTAATGAGACTAATTAAGGAGTTACAACAAATCATCCGGTAAACCCCTACTTTTGTATAATATTTTAATTGGAAATAATTTTCTGTAAAACAAACCAAAAATTACATTTTGTGCATTTAGGAATGTTCAAAATTCCCCTATGAAATCGAAAACTTTTGAAAAATTAACACTATAACGCCACCTATGTATCGCTGCGTCTTTGACTTAAAACATACTAAATATCAGACAGATTTAGACGAATTCCGCCTTAAATTCAGTACATCTATTGTTCTACATTCTAATACCATGTTTTCCTTATTTGATCAGCTTTTCAATACACGAACCTAGGAAATGTAAGTATTGCGTACAACATTATCGAAATGCCTTGTACCCAAAGAGAAATAATGTGTATGCATCCGGTAATAATTTGTACAGGAAAGCATAAATAATGTTATATGTCAATTATTGTTAAAGTAAGTTTGAGTACGTTTGAGTACGTTTGGAATAAGTATAGTAAGTGTTTAAGCTAACATGCATTTTATTTAGATACAGATGCAATTTCCATGCTCAACATGACCGGTGATTTGCTGACTACTTTACAGTTACGGTAGATTAGTGAGCTGGTAATCCTTAGCATATAACTCGTGCCTTCGGAAGGAATTGCCAATAAATAACGAGATATACCGTGGTTTAACACGTGTGACTACCAACTGTTTAATGTGGCAGCTCATGCCATGGCTTTCTAACAGCCATTTTTTTTAAAAAAATATTTAAGGAGTCTTAATGTCAATTCTCTGCTAGACTTAAACGCAGTTGTTAGTTCTAACGCGTCACAGGGAAACATACATATTTTAGCAGCAGTCACTTTAGTCTGACCACTAAATTGCCAAAATTCAAATTACAATGTCTAGTACTCTAAGACACCCATGCATATTCTATGTGGGGTTGCGTACTTGGTAGAACTTGTGGCCCAAACCCTTTCAATCTTCATTTAAATAAATTATGTTTAAACTAATTTACGTAACATCAGGGGCTAATGAGATGCGCGAGCAGATTCACGCCGCAAAGACTATTTGGTTATACCGCTTTGTAGCCTCTCCCAAATTTACATTACCGTGTCAAAATCCCGTACAGTGATTAATGGTCTGCCCATCCGGTCACCCTTAGCCTGCTGGATGCGACTGTGCTAAATATGCAAACAGTATAGATCCAAATAAGTCTATAAGCAACTACGCATCTCACGCCGATCTAGGCTTTATGAAACTTGTCCAAAACTTTCACAAAGCATTTTGTAAATCGGTAAAGTTTTAAAAGTGCCACAGACGAGGTACTGCGCATGTACAAAGTTTCATTGCAGGCTAATGTTTTAACTGCCAAACAACACACAGTTACTCATTAATGTCTTGAAACGGTAAAACACTGAATACCTGCTAGTGTGGCTTCTTGTCAATACATTTATAGCAATTTAACCATTATCCTGCCGTTCGCGACCAAAAAGCCATATGCTAACAGCTTTGGCACTCAATCAGTATTTCTACAACACATTGGGTTCAGCGTAATGTAGTATGTCAGAGTCAGAGTTCAAGTTTGTAAACACCGGACTTTGTTTGGTTTTTAGTTTTAGTGACATTATTTACAATAATAATAGTGCCTATTTTGGCCTTTTGGCTATTATTACGACCACCAAAACCATTCATGAACCATTGTTCTTTAATCCGGCTAAGCGCAATGTAACAGAATTGCAAGCAGCTATGTTCCGGATCAGACACCGAATAACTGCAAATTGTTTGGAACACGGGCAAGTATACTACAACCTGGGCGATTTGGATGAACTTTGAAAATGAATGCGACCATTTTGGCCGCGTGAAAAGGACTCAAGGCGAACTCTAATTTTTAGCCTTATATGACCTTTATCATACTGAGAAAATGACAAAATAACCGTCAGCTTATTTATTGCGCCTGTTTCGATTGTTAGTACAATAAAATTGGAATATAAAACAGTGGATCCAGATCAAACATCACGTGTCTAACGCGAAGTCTGATAAGGGTTTACACCTTTTGAATTATCAGAATCAACTATACACATGCGAACCTCAGTAAATAAGTAAAAAAAAACCTATAAACTTATTTTTCTATCCTATGCAAACAATGAAGACACTCGTCAGACACCGCGTCTCTGATGATCTTGGTTTACACTGCATTGAAATAAGCCCCCTTTTCCTGGAGCACGGCTCATCCATTCATATAATGTATACAATATATGACAATAGTGATACATTAGAGCTTATCCTTTTACATCGTGACAACGGCTTGCACCGAGTATGGTACGGTTCGGTTTGATTAACTAGTGTTAACCCTTTCAGCGCCAAAGTCGCATAAAAGTACAAAAATGAGTCATGCAGGAAACACCACATACAGAACAAACACTCGCCCGAACAGCAACACAAGGAAACAGCAAATGTACATAGGTAGAAAAAACAACAAGAGACGCACAAAGACAAAACAAACATACAATAGGAGGAAGATGGAAGTACCGCCTTGGAACGGTCAGTGACAAAAGTCACCGGGGGTTTAAACATGTTTATGGGCGCCCAACCTCACCCTTATTCCATCCCCATCCTAAAAGACAAACAGTGTAAATAAACGTATCCCCTCTCCGACTAATCTACAACAACCGCGACAGCAAATACAGTGGTAAAGTGCATGTATAACAAAAAAACATTTAATTGAACATACTGTATCCACCTATCGCTAGTGTACTCAATGATTGAGCTGCAAACAGAGTAACTGTAGAAAAGTAATAAAGGGTACGACAAAAATGAAATAGTACAGATATCCGACGTTCTCCTTCCATTTCTGGATTTAAAGTCGACTTTGCAAACATTCTGGATCCAGATCAGACCCCACGTAAACGCGACGTCTGTTCAGGATCCAAACTGTTTGACACTCGTATCGAACTTTCGTCAGTCACGCTGCTTTCAGTCTAACCTTGAAACGATCTTGCAGACAGCAATATTGAAGAAGAGGACAATATGGCAGCGAAGGCGTAAAACCTCACGATAAATTGGTGCTGAAAGGATTTACTACACTTGGCGTCACACCAGGATCCAAACTAATTGCCACTTCGATCATGATGCTCAACATGTTGGAAATACGGTCAAGTTTTCAATCGAACCGAACCAGAAGGAAGCGGGAGAATATCAGTTTAATTAAGTTCAGTACTGTACTGCTGCGGCTGCCTAATCTATGACTGATTGGAATGCCCTTTTAATGTTGTTGATCCTTTCTTTTTTTCACACATAGATATTACTGCCAATATCATATGCAGCAGTTGTCTTCAATATACAGTGAAACCCCGCTAATGCGACCACTTAATAAACAGCCACTGATGTTGTCTAAAGCAGGTGGTTGCTTAATGCAGGACGGAAGTTATGCAGAAAGCTCCTATAGGAGCTTTCTGCATAACTTTCGTCCTGCATTAAGCTACCACCTGCCTCTGCCACCCAGAAGTATGCCCCTTTTTGGTGGTCGCATTAGCGGGGTTTTACTGTATTTCAAAAGCCATACACTTTATAATTATTAATTTGGTAATGGGTAATAAAATATGATACATGTATCGTTCTTACCAGGTTATCTAAATAAAATAAAGAAAACAATATTTACACGTTCACTTTCTTAAAGAAAACAAAACTAAGGTCCTAAATACAGTACAACCTCTCTGTTACGACCACTAAATTACATTATTTATTTTGTGTTGAAGACAGGTGGCTACTTAAATCAATGTAAGAGTAAAACAGAAAACTCATTCAGGGGCTTTCTGTTTTACTTGCACATTGCTTTAAGCTGCATCCTGTGTTCCCTACAATCAATTAGCCTTGTTTTAATGGTCTTAATCGAATGGTTTTACTAATCCATTTGTGCTCAACTACCACCATACGTTAACTATAAGATACGTAATCACTTACCTTTATCCCGCTTTCCAGTTTTGATAAGTCCGCCCAGGTTCAATCCAACCATTAAAATGGCCCGTACTATGACCGTTAAATCGCAACGGAGAGGTGACTAAATCGTGTTTTTTTTACTTTCGTCTAGAAAAGAACACCCTTTGAAATGTGTTTGTGGTTAGATGATGTCTTGAATTAATAAGGCGTGATTTGAAGTGTAAATTATGTGCCCCAGAATACAAGGTGGCTGATTAGCCAGCCGCTATCTGGCCTTCAGATCGGAGGGAAAGTATCAAGTTACAGAGTGTGCGCGGGTCGTAAGGTTACCCCACACCCACACCGATTTTAGCCGTTTTTGTCACAACCATTGTGTGTGTGTAAAAGTGGTTCACAAAGACGGTTTTCACTTCCTTACGCAATCGATAAAACACAATAAAATATACGTATATATGACCTTAGCACTGTGGACACCAAAATTTGGTGTCCACAGTTCAAGATGTGTCCACAAAGACTGCAAAAATACAACTGCCTGTGTCCACACACACACACACGCACGCACGCACGCACGCACGCGCACGCACGCACGCACGCACGCACGCACGCGCGCGCGGAATAACGTCTGGGACTCCGGGTACAAAAACCGACCAACCACAAGCCAGCTGTACGGCGTGGTGCTTTGTATAGTCGAAAACCATTGTTGGATAAATACAAGATTAACACTCATTTAATTGGATTTTAAATATCGGATCGGACATTCATTGTTTAAAAATAGAATTATTCATTTAAAATGGTATATATTTTAGAATGTTATAAGCAGTAACAGTAAACACCCCAACCTAGAAAACACAAATTTAAGTGAAGGTCTTATTTTTTTGCAAATGCCATTAGATATGTTTCTCCAGTTTAAACGGTTAACTGCATGTATAAACGTGTTCCCCAAATCCGTCCTAATCACCTGATCCGTACACTGAAATAGAAAACAGAAAAAGCAAGTGTAATGCAGTGTTCGTTTAATCCTTACAATCGTTGTACAGACTAAATATCCACTCAATGTCTGGAGTAATGCTATCTACTTTCGATTCGGTCCAATCTTTGAAAATTATTGAACAAACAGTTTAGACCTTATGGGACCACGTGTAACCCGTAGTCCCGTCTGAATGATAGCCAGATTGCGGATAAAGGGATAAGTGTTAATTATAGACCACTCAATTTACGTAGGCATGATATGTCACACGAATGTTCTCACCAACAAAGGTGCAACGTTCAAACAATTCAATACTTAACCCTTTACCTGATCTGTATTATTGTAAAAATAATGACATCGCGAATATTATTAGCTCATTTTTTCTAATATTCACTTTTTCAGGTTTGCCTTGACAATAACTGTAGAAATCATTATCTATATCGTGTCAAAAGCAAACAGAGAAGACCCTGGTCAGACGACTCCTTTAGTAGTCGTCTATCCTGGTTTGACTCTGTTTGCAGATGCATGAACATGCGCTTACATCTGGGAAGGCGTTCATTGTCTATTCTAGAACCCATGCATTTCATAAATAGTCATCTAAGAATAATAAACTAATGAATATTTATTCGCGTATTTTGTTAAAAGGCAGGTATGAGAATTTGTCCATTGCAGAAGCTGTATAATCAGTGATTGTTTTATACACACAGTGCTGTTTTTATACAGGTAATATCGTGTATCCTGATCAGATGCCTACAACGCCTCGGATTCGGGCATACTTCGTTTATAAATGTATTACACCAGTAAGCATGTAAAAATCGATTTGAGTTAAACAAGTATGTTTTATTATTTCAACGTATGAAACCTTAAAGTTTTGAAAGCAGCAATATTAAACATTACATGTATAAATCATCATTAGTTTAATGCGAATAATGCAGCGGCTGTTAGACAAATGCTCAACATAATCAAGTACAGCAAGAAAAGTCACACTAAGAGCGCAACCACAACCAGAATACCGATAACAACGTATTAGATACACACGTGCAACCTCACACACATGCACGCACCCACAATCTCACTCACTCACTCGCGCACGCACACACACAAATGCACGCAGCCACAAACTCGCTCACTCACTCACTCGCGCGCACACACACACACACGCAGACACACACACACGCGCGCACACACACACACACACACACACACACACACACACAAACAAACACACACATGCACGCAACCACAGACGCACTCGATTACTCGAGCACGCACACACTCATACACAGCCTAATCCTATCATATTTATTACATACTTCCACACCGACTATAATGGAGTAGCAAATTGCTAAGATAATTGTCAAATGGGAAACTTAGTGTCTGATATCACTCCATCCCTTGTAAAATTTCAAAGACACGCATATTGTTTACCTGTCACATGATTTCTTGGCTACTGCTGTATGATTCACTCAGTGACACATGTCAGCTTGATATAAGAGTGGACATTGTATTTGAATAAACGTATTACTAAATACCTGACATTAAGGAACCATGCGAAGCAAAGCAGAAGTACAAAAAGGAAGACTTGCAGACTCGATTACACCAGTAAGCATGTACAAAAATCGATTTGAGTTAAACAAGTATGTTTTATTATTTCACCGTATGAAACCTTAAAGTTTTGAAATCAGCAATATTACACATTCAATAAATAAATCATCATTCGTTTAGTGCGAATAATGCAGCGGCTGTTAGACAAATGCTCAACATAATCACGTCCAGCAAGAAAAGTCACACTAAGAGCGCAACCACAACCAGAATACCGATAACAACGTATTAGATACACACGTGCGACCTCACACACATGCACGCACCCACAATCTCACTCACTCACTCGGGCACGCACACACACAAACATACACACATATATGCACGCAGCCACAAACTCGCTCACTCACTCACTCGCGCACACACACACACACACACACACACACACACACCTGACATTAAGGAATCATGCGAAGCAAAGCAGAAGTACAAAAAGGAAGACTTGCAGATTCGATTACACCAGTAAGCATGTAAAAAATCGATTTGAGTTAAACAAGTATGTTTTATTATTTCACCGTATGAAACCTTAAAGTTTTGAAATCAGCAATATTAAACATTCAATAAATAAATCGCGCACGCACACACACAAACATACACACACATATGCACGCAGTCACAAACTCGCTCACTCACTCACTCGCGCGCACACACACACACACACACAGACACACACACGCGCGCACACACACACACACACACACAAACACACACATGCACGCAACCACAAACGCACTCAATTACTCGAGCACGCACACACTCATACACAGCATAATCCTATCATATTTATTACATACTTCCACACAGACTATAATGGAGTAGCAAATTGCTAAGATAATTGTCAAATGGGAAACTTAGTGTCTGATATCACTCCATCCTTTGTAAAATTTCAAAGACACACATATTGTTTACCTGTCACATGATTTCTTGGCTACTGCTGTATGATTCACTCAGTGACACCTGTCAGCTTGATATAAGAGTGGACATTGTATTTGAATAAACGTATTACTAAATACCTGACATTAAGGAATCATGCGAAGCAAAGCAGAAGTACAAAAAGGAAGACTTGCAGACTCGATTTGATTGGGCCATTAGCAGTGTGTACAAGTGAAACACTACTCTATTCCCTAGTATTGATTTCAGCGGTGTCCATTTTACATTGTATAAGTTAAAAAATTAAAATCATGATCCCGAAGAACTAGAAAAGAAAATAAATACAACAATACTGAAAGTTAGTGGTTATCATTTAAAGACCAGATCACGATTTCGTGATGCGTGCATGTTTATCATTTATCAGCGAAGATTTGCGTTTAAGATAATGATACACATGTTTTACTGGTTTCGCATGTATCCGATATTGTGTTTAACAAGTAGCAGCGGTTAACGTCGATAAGCCAGACTTTCATATTATGTATTACGTCATTCTTTTACTCAGTAAATAAAACTTTCTACCTACGCCTTTGCAAACTGAGAACACCAATATCAGACGGCTCCTGTAGCAGCCGTCTGAGTAAGGTCTGATATGTTTGCTACTGATATGATATAGGTACAATTCTAGAGTTGTTTGTATGGCTACACATTCCCGTGTTCATGTGCCATCATAAAACCAAATCTAGTTTATACCCATGACGCTATTATTTCTTACATAAACATTCATTGATTAAAGAGTCAATTCTTTACCTGAGAAACAAGCAGTGTACGCATTTGTAGACAGAGTAAACCAAGTTCCGTCGAATGGGTTAGTGCTATTCACGGGCCATTTGAATTTGCTGCATTTGTTGATGTATTGGTCTGATTATACATATTTTGCTATAAACTGTATACGTATGTGATTGAAATACTTTATTGTGTTCATGAAGTATATGATTAAACTTGGTAATGCAAAATAAATAGGTTTAAATACCGCTTTTCACAAAGGATTCGAAATCTCATGAAGCAGTTATAGTCATGCCATCCAACAGTGTGATAGCCCATCACAGCACAATTTTCATTTCTTCCCTTGTCATTTGGTTGTCCGGTAGACCATCTAAAGAAGGTCGCAACTGAATTTGTCAGGGAAAGTTTCCATACTCTCTCAGGCCTTGAAAATCTGATTCCGATCCACCACTTATACGTCACAGATCCGTCTACAAAACATTGATAATTTAGCCATCTACTTCAAATCTTGATAGAGACATAATTGTGTTTATCCACTGAAAATAGTAGACACGAATCGGACAGTTCTTACCCAGTCTTACCAGTGTCTTTCAGCTTATAGAATTGAGTATACAATATGTCATATGTGTCAGTCGGTGAGAACGGTGGCAGAGAGAAAGCCGACATTAGACCTTTTAGGGGTTAATGCCATTTTAGATTTAATTACGGACGATGAATGTCATGTAAAACATAGCATAATGATTGCAGTCTTACACAACTTTAGAGGTTATAAATCCAATACCTATTATGGATGATGAGCTCGATGTGAATTTGCCATGCTACAGTAAAAGGGTTGTTCACTTGAAACCCGATGATATCAAAGTGGTATTTGACATTTAAACAATGTGGATATTATAATTGGTCAGAATGACCATATATTTTTGTTTAAGAGTCATTAGTTGTACAGTAGCCATTCACTGGCGAAACAATGACATTTATATAGACAGCTGGTTGCTTAATTCAGGCAAAGGTAATTCAGAACGCCCATAGGGGGCATTCTGCATTACATTTGTCCTGGATTTAGCAATCACCGGTGTCACAAATGAAACATGGTCTCTTTGAGAAATCACTGTACACAAGGTTTAAGTTTGTCATGCATTTTCATCTCGTTTTCGCAGTACAAATAAAATGTGCGAGTTGTCTTAATTTACTTCTTATTATACAAAGATCTAACTACATTTGGTGATTTTTTTGCTTCATTTGATTTTTTTTTTCATTTGATAATATTGTTTTAATCCAATATTTTCTTTTTCTCATCCGATGTTTGAAATATTTTCATTTGATAAAAAAATTCTCATTTAATGTTGCCAAAAAAAATCTCATTCGATGTTTGAACATTTTTCATTTGATACAAAAATTCTCATTTGATGAATTTCAATTGGTCTTGCGAAACTAATTTTCATTCGATAATTTGCCTAAATGGAGTTGTAAGGATGGATTTCATTGGAGGAACAAATTAGACTAGCTAAAGGCATGGTTAGACACAAGAACAAAAATGAGTCATGCAGGAAATACCATATACAGAACAAACAGCCGCCCGAACAGCAACACAAGGAAACAGCAAATATACAAAACTATGAACACATCAAGAGACGCACAAAGACAAAACAAGCATACAATAGGGGGAAGACGGAAGTACCGCCTTGGAACGGTCAGTGATAAAAGTCACTGGGGGGGGGGGGGGTTAAACCAGTTTATGGGCGCCCAACCTCAAACTTATTCCATGCCCACCCTACAAGACTAACACTGTAAATAAACGTATCCCCTCTCCGACTAATCTACAACAACCGATGTTTCCTTGTGTTGCTGTTCGGGCGACTGTTTGTTCTGTATGTAGTGTTTCCTGCTTGACTCATTTTTGTACTTTGATATGATACGACAATGCAGTTTTGCAGTTCAGAGCTTGTGGTCGAGCGGTCTGACGAGATGTCCGTTACATAGAGCCAGATATTTACCTGCCCGCTGCGGGATCGAATCCCGTCAGATGCGTGTCTTTTTATATGTATATACAAGCAGTTTATATCAATGGAAAAGTAGTAAAGTCAAGCAGGCAAAGCCACATACAAGACGCAACCACCACCAAAACACCGATAGACAGCATGACACACACACACACACACACAACCACACACCCAAACGCACACACACACGAAATGAACACAGAAAACACCAAAAGACACACAAGAACCAGAGACAAACGTTCCACATATGAACAAAATCACAAGCACAAAGACGCAAGGCAAACACAAGGAAGGGTGACAAAGAGAGTACCGCCTTGGCACGGTCAGTAGCAAAAACACCACTGGGGGTTTAAACCGGTTTACGGACGTCGTAACCTCACACTTCTCTCAAAGTCACCCTAGCTTTACAAATATTGTAAATAAAGGTATCCCCGCTGGACTTACCCACAACATAGACGACGGTGAACACAGGGCAACATGTAAAACATAGCATAATAACTGTGACAATCCGTCAAATATGTACTCAATGACTTTGCTGAAGTCAGAGCACCTGCAGGTAAGCCGTTAAGGGCACGACAGGGAAAAAGTAATACATGAGTCTGGTAAGCTCATCCTGTATCCAAGTTTAAGAGTATACCATCATAGAGTACTACCCTCGGCCTCTCATCGCGCAAGCAAAGAGGGAAGCGTAGCTACCGACTGTAAAAGGGTCGATAACCAAACATGCAGTGCGTTGCAATATAATAGGAGAAGTTTTAAGCTACAACAGCTGATATATCGCTTCTTTTCTCCGTGACACCCTCCCTACGAAGCACCCCCACACTATATTGAAAACGCTCCTACGCCTATGTAACTTGTATAGAGCTGGAGAAAAGTGATTTTGTTTTAAATTGTGTTGTTTTGAAACCATTGTGATAAATAGAGCATTTGCATCTATGGATCAAGTGTTCTATTTATCACAATGCTTTCAAAATGTGACTTTTACAGAGGCTCCAAAATGCGTCACTAGGAGAGAATGTGTGAATGTGTATAGAAATGGCGGAGACAGTAACTGTATACAGCACATACTACATGCTTATACTGGAAGATACATACTTACAAGTTTTAATTTTAGAATGAAATCATCATTTATGAACTTTTTTAATGATGGAATCTTCACGGTCTGTCAATTAGTCATATTCGATATTTCCTGTCGTTTAGAGGCGTTTATATGAAAGAAACGGTTATTTCACATACTCGTACATATGAAAAAACTTGCGTGCGCTTCATGAGAACTATTTTCAGTATTCTTAGCTGAACAAAGCATATCAAAGGCGTCAACACTGAAAAGTGCAAACAATTGGATATGATATCCATTTAATCATTTCCCACCTAGTCTGATCTGTTCTTTACAACTCCATCTAGTACCCTATCCCATGAGGCAAATTATCGAATGAAAAAACAATTCGCTACACCAATTGAATTTGTTTTTCATTTGATCATCAAATGAGAATTTTTTTTACCAAATGAAAAATGTTCAAACATCGAATGAGAATTTTTTTGGCAACATCAAATGAGAATTTTTTTATTGAACGAAAAAACATCGAATAGGAAAAAGAAAATATTGGATTAAAACATACATATATTTCATTAAAAGAAAACAATCAAATGGAGAAATAAATCAAATAAAAAATTAATATTGCAACGTTTGTCAAGCCATATCCAATAGCAGACGGCAACTATAACAAAATTAGCATGCTATCTCAACCGCTCATTAATGAGACTAACACCTAAAACATGTAATCGACACAAACGCTTTCACATGGCGGGATGAGCGTAAAACTGCCCATCACAGCATACGCTGGGGACAACTACTAAGTCGGCTATATGAAATTAATCTAGAAAAAAAATGAAAATTTGCATCATTGTGAATGACACAAAAATAAGCTTGTGCAGAATTGGTAGATGGGTATTACGTCTCTTAACATTATTACGTCACTTGGTTTACAGTTATATGGTTTATTTGAGTATAGTTATCTCAAGACATTGTTACCTATGGTGTGGAAAGGAGACGATACATGTACCTTACCATCAGAATTGGGTACATGTGTTTTTATATGGTAAACGTTAAAGAGGTAGTCCCTACAATGATCGCATATTTTCAATAATATCATAAAACTTGGTATTTGTTATGCTCTATCATTATTATGAAGGTTCCCAATTTGAACTTATATCGAAAATGCCCCAGTGATACAAATAAACCGATTTCACCGATACTGATAATTTTTGTTCTACAACACAACATTATCGGCCTTTTCCGTTAAATTCGTCCGCGTTTTGCCGATGATCACCCGATTCCTCTATTGTTTACGTAATAGCTTTCTCGGAAGTGGTCGGAGAATCGCGAATAGGGCGAACAGTTACGAAACTTAAACCCAACCCGAATAAAACTGAAACATCGGGTAGTAAAACCGGGATCGGCGATATCAAACACATGGATGTTTTGTCATTATAAACGGTAATTGGATGGGGCTTTTTGCGATATACTACTTTTCAGCATATAAATAAATGAGTTTTGTATATTTTAAGTGTTTATGAAACGCGTCAAATGTAGGGACATCCCCTTTAAGCACGTCTTTTATACGTTTCGTCGTTTGTAATTGAACACTCATGTAAGATCTTCTCTGTACATGACCAAAACCTTTTGACTTCATATGCCATTATAAGAACCTAGCTAATTAGCGTTGATACATTTGTTTTATTCCCTGCATTAATAGTCATGAGTTGAAGGGTTACAATAACAAACCTTTTGCCAGTAAGTGTTCTACAGCTGCATTACCCATTCTGATGCATGGTGTCACGTTCAATATACACTTGTAATGTAGATATTTACATGTATGTTTCGAATACTTAAGGTTAGCTGATCTTCTCATTTCAAAGTTGCAAACATAAACATGACATAAATTTACCCCTCATTAGTAAATAGAACTGCAATTTACGAACGTTACTGCAACAAGGTGTTTCTCATCCGGATTTGTATGGTGATGCTATCAAAAAACTTAAGAAAATTCGAGGTCATATTCATTTTCACGAATTGTTTATTAACTTTGTAGGAAGAAAGGTTATGACCCTATTATATTGCAACACACTGCATGTTTGGTTATCGACCCCTTTACGGTCGGTCGCTACGCTTCCCTCTTTGCCTGCACGATGACAGGCCGAGGGTAGTACTCTATGACGATATACTCTTAAACCCAGAAATGGGATGAGCTTACCAGACTCATGTATTACCTTTTCTCTGTCGTACCCTTAATGGCTTCCCTGCAGTAGCTCTGTCTTCAGCAAAGTCATTGAGTGCATATTTGACGGACATTCACAGTTGTTATGCTATGTTTAACATTTTGTACTGTGATTACTGTCTTCTATTTTGTGAGGAAGTCCGGCGGGGATACCTTTATTTACAATATTTGTTTAGCTAGTGTGAGGTAAAGACGTCCGTAAACCGGTATAAACCCCCCAGGGGTGATTTTGCTCTCATTGTCACCCTTACTTTTGTTTGTCTTGTGTCTTTGTGCTTGTGTTTTCTTCATTTTGTCTCTGGTCCTTGTTTTTTTGTATGTGTTTTCTGTGTTCTTCTCGTGGTTGTGTTCGTGTGTGTGTGTGACATGCCGTCCTTCGATATGTTGGTGGTGATTGCGTCTTGTATGTGACTTTCTCCTGTATGTGTGTGTATATATTGCCATACAAATTGCTTTCTGTCGGTGTTTTGGTGATGGTGGTGTTTTGTGTGTGGCTTTTCCTGCTTGACTTTATTATGTTTTCATGTATGTGTTTTCAATAACTAGAGACAGTGCCTTTGTTACGGGTATATAAATTACGGTAATAATTGTTTTTAAGTTATTAATTTCTTTAATAAGCAATTGTCAGTGAAACTATTAATCAATCCACGGTAAAATGAAAAACAGTAGTTGCAATTGTCAGTCTGAATTTATGTATTATCATGCTAAAAGACAAACAATGCAATTGAAATACTCACACACAGTACCAATGAGTTCTGTTATAAGTTTGTTTTCATCTGCTGTTTCGATATGGATAATATGTGCTCCAAGGGACGAACACTATTTCTGTAGATTGAAAGCAAACATGTTAAATGCATATTAACATATGCAATATATAGTGCTAATAGTGCTATATTCTAATTTACGATATAAGTGTACGACATACCACGCAGATCCGGGTCACATGGTTACTTTAGTATCTGGATCTATTTAATATTGTAAGATCGCTTGGCTTGAGAGTGAAATAAGAATCAATAATCTCCTATGTTTAATTCTTAAATAACAAAATAATAAGTCCCAGTAATGTTAGAGCTTATCAAAAACCAGGTTAATAGTTCAACAGTCTTATACGATCTGACTAAAACGGAATAGTCCAACTCTCTGCATATATCCCAAACACTCCCCAGTCTCCAAAGTCGTCCAGTTTAAAGGAAGTAAATTGATGGGTACCTGTCAAGAACACCTTAGTAATAACAACTAAGCGTTCGGATTAAACACACTATATATGTCTCACAGACATTCTAGCTTAGCACCCACATAATCTATCTTCTATCAATGGTCATCGACACATGTGGATTGTTCTTTGAACTGGTCTATTCTGTCCGCGATAAATCATTCATATTGACATCCAATTATATGATCACAGTATTCAATCGCACTTCATACATACATACAACACTATAGTGATTGTAATTGTCCTTACTACAGTCGTGTCTATACAATGTACTTCAAACCGTTAAACAGAATACAAATTCATAGACATAATGGCTTTAGGGATTTAAGACGTTTTATGATTTCAGTATTCAAATAATATAGAGTCAATCTTAATTCATGCAGTATCATGCTAATGCGACAGTACTAAAGTAAAGCAGAAAAGGTCAAACACAAAACGCCGCCATCACCAAAACACCGACAGAAAGCATTTATATACTAGCAATGTATACACATACACACATACAGGAGAACGCCACATACAAGACGCAGCCACCAGTACAATAACTTTGAAACAAATGGATACATTTGATAGTTTAACCTACCGACTAGGCTGTGTCGTATAATTTTCTTTAACTTGTTTCCCGATATTGTTTCATGTTCATATTGTAGTACGTTTTATTCATAATAATTATCCAATATTCATTTGTTTGACATATCATAGAAAACTTGATCCGAAAAAAGACTAGTGCGTTTTTTATTGACTAAATGATGAGTTATTTGCAACAATGAAAGAAATGTTTCATTATGTCGCAACTGTTGGGTATTACCTTTATATTAATTATGGCTATATATACCTATACATAACACAATAAAAAAGTGAGTGCTACCATGTCGTGATACAATCATGTCGCTTCTAGACTGGATATTCAATTGACTACATAGTTGAACAATAATATACGTATGCCAATAGACAAAGGTACAAAAATGAGTCATGCAGGAAACACCACATACAGAACAAACACTCGCCCGAACAGCAACACAAGGAAACAGCAAATGTACAATGGTAGAAAAAACAACAAGAGACGCACAAAGACAAAACAAACATACAATAGGATGAAGATGGAAGTACCGCCTTGGAACGGTCAGTGACAAAAGTCACCGGGGGGTTTAAACCGGTTTATGGGCGCCCAACCTCACCCTTAGACTTCAATTGGTGTCATAGGCTATTTCAATGTCCCTGTTGTTATATAATAACAATGCAATCAGTCTTTCTTTCAATCAGACAATGACATTTTGCAGGATAACAAGGCAACACCACATCATGTTCATTTCCGCAGCGTGAATTGTCTTGGCTTAACAGCCCCATTGTCTTAGGTGGTCAAAAACCAATATGTTGGACATTCTGGGTCTGTGGGTACTTCAAAGAGTCTCTAAGCCGATAACACTTCAAAGTCCTAGTGCAGCTATCGCAATGCAGGGACAGTGGGAGAGATATTTAACTTTTAGAGTGCAATGCTCCTCTGGCATATGCACCGTCGTTGTGAGGTCTGCATAGCCTCTATAGGTGGACAAACACGATACATAGTTTAAATTTGTGACATTTCATAGACGATTCTAGTGATAGTCCATTGCTTGGGTGGCGGCCGTAAAACCTCGCGCCGTACTTTATTCTCAGTGTTGTTATACCTTCTGATCCTTCGAGATCACGAATTTCAGTACTCTGAAAATTGAATACCGGTTAAGCCGGTGATAGGGGGCGTGAGCAGTGTTGCACGTTCAATTACTGCTCATGAACAGACTCATAAAACCGAGTCTACAAGTTTCTCTTTTTGTGTTGCAATTTTTGCTTTCGGTGGATCACCACCCTTCAGAATTTATAACACATAGATGCAGAAAGAAAAACCTGCTTTGCAATGTTATTTTAATGGGTAGTAAATTAATGAGTTTCACATAACATTGTGAGTTTCATTTGCACGGCAATTTGTTTCTCCGTTCGTTGTTATTGAGTATATGGCGGACGGGTCAACGATCTTAATATACGCTATTTTACAAATTGCATCACACGTATCCCTTCGTCATGAACATTCATGGAGTAATTATGACACTACGTATGTGTGTTGTAGGCTGTTTGACATTGTCGTTGACGGGAAACGCACGTCAAGCAAATAAAATAATTGAATAAGATATAAGTAACACAAACACCTAACTTCTCGCTGTTGTTATATTTTTCAATCCGTTGGGTCCATTAGTTTCAATGATTTTAGTTTCGAAAATAGAATACCGCATCAAGCCGGTCTATTGGGCGTCAATATTGTAACAAGTTTGATTACTTATAGATATAGGCTCGGAACATGTAAAAATGTGCAATAATTTTAAGTCTGGTCCTAACATAAAACAACATAAACTTTCTACTTTGTACTGGATTCCGAAACTACATAAAAACCCTTATAAGGCGCGTTTTATTGCCAACTCTAGCTGTTGTACCACTACTAAATTATCTATACTTTTGACGTCCTGTCTTACTACGATCAAAGAACATGTAAAACGCTACTGTGATAAAATATATGAAAATTCTGGTATTAATGTTTTTTGGTCCATAAAAAATTCAAATGATGTTTTAACAAAACTTGAAAATGAACAGTATAACATTTTTTTACTGAGCTCTTATGATTTCTCTACACTCTATACTACTCTACCTCACCATCTTATAAAGGATAAACTTATCGAATTAATAGAAAAAACCTTTGCCAGAGAAAACAAAATGTTCATTGCTTGTAATGTTCAACGTTCATTCTTTTCGAATTCAGAAGTTGAACATTACACAATGTGGACTTGCCTTGATGTTTGTAGATCTCTTACCTTTCTTTTAGATAATATATTTGTGCGTTATGGGGATACCATATATCGTCAAGTTGTTGGTATACCCATGGGTACAAATTGTGCCCCTCTTGTTGCAGATTTGTTTTTGTATTGCTACGAGAGGGATTTTATGCTTAGCTTAAAACCTGATACACAGACCGATATTGTTAATGCTTTTAATAAAACTTCAAGGTATTTAGACGATATTTTGAATTTAGATAATCCTTATTTTGATACTATGATTTTTTCAATTTACCCAAAAGAACTGTCTTTAAACAAAGCTAATCAATCTGAATCTTTCAATTACAAATGATAAAGTTTCGTCCAAAGTATACGATAAAAGAGAAGATTTTAATTTTAAAATTGTTAATTATCCTTTTATAGATACCACGTTCTACATCTTATGGGGTTTATATTTCTCAACTTATTAGGTTTGCCCGAGCCTGTTCTTTGCTTGAAGATTTTAACAGACGTAATTTAGTTATAACTGATAAACTTCTTAAGCAAGGTTACAGATATCACAAAATTCAACTTTTTCTAAATTTTATTATCGAAATTTACCTCTCATTAGTAAATATAATTGCAATCTACGGACGTTACTGCGACAAGGCATTTCTCAACCAGAATTGTATGGGGATGTTATCTACAAACTTAGGAAAATTCGGGGTCATATCCATTTTCATGATATGTTTATAAAACGCATTAAAACTTTTAAAAAGAAAGGTTATGATCCTATTATATTGCAACGCACTGCATGTTTGGTTATCGACCCTTTTACAGTCGGTAGCTACGCTTCCCTCTTTGCTTGCGCGATTACAGGCCGAGGGTAGTACTCTATGATGGTATACTCTTAAACTTGGATACAGGATGAGCTTACCAGACTCATGTATTACTTTTTCCCTGTCGTGCCCTTAACGGCTTACCTGCGGGTGCTCTGACTTCAGCAAAGTCATTGAGTACATATTTGACGGATTGTCACAGTTATTATGCTATGTTTTACATGTTGTCCTGTGTTCACCGTCGTCTATGTTGTGGGTAAGTCCAGCGCGGATACCTTTATTTACAATATTTGTAAAGCTAAGGTGACTTTGAGAGAAGTGTGAGGTTAGGACGTCCGTAAACCGGTTTAAACCCCCAGTGGTGTTTTTGCTACTGACCGTGCCAAGGCGGTACTCTCTTTGTCACCCTTCCTTTTGTTTGCCTTGCGTCTTTGTGCTTGTGATTTGTTCATGTGTGGAACGTTTGTCTCTGGTTCTTGTTTGTCTTTTGGTGTTTTCTGTGTTCATTTCGTGTGTGTGCGTGCGTTTGGGTGTGTGGTTGTGTGTGTGTGTCATGCTGTCTATCGGTGTTTTGGTGGTGGTTGCGTCTTGCATGTGGCTTTGCCTGCTTGACTTAACTACTTTTCCATTAATAACATTGAGTCTACATTTTTCTATTTTGACATTGCTACTTTTGCCTTTGATACTGCACAACAGCAGGTTTTAAGTGTTCGTGTTGCGGCCCGTACAAAGTCAGACCGTTATTCATGTTCAATTTTGTTAAATTTCCCGGTACATCAGGATCAATAATTTAAATTATTTTAGTTTTTTAAATTGAAAACCTCTGAAGCCGCTCATGATCGTACTCAATAAAACAGAGTCTGCAAATTTATCTTAACATTGCTACTTTTGCTTTCGAAGGTTCTCCTACTTTCAAAACTTTTCAAGTCGCTTCGTCCGCTCGCTATATGTAAATTGGTTACGCTGATAACTAAGTGTCATTTTAATTAACCGATCTTAACTACACAATTAATTATCTTTAGTTATTGCATATTATAGAATCATTTCAAGCGTCTTGATATTTAAATTGAATCCCACTTATAGTTGTTAATTCTCTTGTCTATATGAGTTTGTCTACACCTTGTTCATTAAGAATGAGGTGTTATGAATGCTTATTCCTATGGGTGGCTTTGGGGTGAAGCAGAACGACTATACTAGTTTTGGAAACAAATACATGAAACAAAATAATTATAAAACAAATTAAATAATGTATACTCGAAATATATCGTGTCCGTCACCCTGTAAATATTAATTATCTTATACATTCTGAAAGTAGGAGCTACTTCCAAAGCAAAAGCAGCGATGCAAAAGGAGAAAATGGCAGACTCGGTTTTATTGAGTCTGTTAATGAGCAGTAATAAAAAGTGCAACACTACTCACGCCCCTTTAAATCGGCGCAAGCGGTATGAAATATTCATAACAAATAACATCGAGACCAATGATCCCGAAGGACTGGAATATATAACAACATCGAGAACGAACTACGGGGCGACTGTTTACGGTGGCCTAACAAGAACTTCATTAAAAAGGGATATGATCCTGTAGTACTACAACATACTGCATGTTTGGTTGTGAACCTTTTTACAGTTGGCAATCACGCTGGCCTCTTTGCATGTACGCCGACAAGAAAGGTTTAGTACTCTATGAAGGCGACCTCTTAAATCCAGAAATGGAAGGAGAACGTCGGATATCTGTACTATTTCATTTTTGTCGTACCCTTTATTGCTTTTCTACAGTTACTCTGTTTGCAGCTCAATCATTGAGTACACTAGCGATAGGTGGATACAGTATGTTCACTTAAATGTTTTTTCGTTATACATGCATTTTACCACTGTATTTGCTGTCGCAGTTGTTGTAGATAAGTCGGAGAGGGGATACGTTTTTTCTACTTATGTACATATGCTGTTTCTTTGTGTTGCTGTTCGGGCGAGTGTTTGTTCTGTATGTGGTGTTTCCTGCACGACTCATTTTTGTACTTTTAGCACCTGTTGTTGTGAGTATTATGTTAGTATTGCGTCATACTTAACCTATGAGAAACAATATTAGTAACTTTAACAGCGACACAGTGTAATTGCTTTTTAAAAACTACGGCATGCAATATTGTTATATAAAGGCTAAACCCAGTTTTAGATTCAACATCTACATTTACATTTACTATTAGAGAGCATTATGTTTTTAGAATTGTGTAGTTTTAAAACCATGATCGTCCCTATGGAGATAATGCTCTTTTTATCACAATGGTTACAAACATAAGTTAAAGGCCCGGTCACAACCCACCGTGCATGTTTTTAGCAAGTACGGTGTTTTTGGGAGGCTACGTCCGCCACGTTTTTCTGAAAACGTGGGGAGAGAGTGACAAGCGCATGGAGGGGGTACGTCAACGCACGTCACCGGCAAGGTGTAAGTACGTGCCCCGCACTCCACGCCTGGCCATGAGCGGTTGTGTGCATCGTACGTTGCACACATGGTAAGTGAGTTGTAAGTGCTTACAACGTGCTTACAACGTGCGATCTCCGTGCGATTGCAACCTTATCATACGGAGACCGTACTTACACGTGCTAACCACGTACGATTTCCTTACTCACTCGCATGTTGCAAGTGCGTGCAAATTCGATGAACATGAGTTTTCCCACCCGATGTCGTGGGAATATATATAGGACGACCCAGTCGAGGTTCTCCAGACGTTCCAGCTGCTGCTGCCTCAAGATGTTGCCCATTCCACCGCGGACTCCGGGTTCTCATGCTGCAAGAGCAGCTTCAAATGTCAGCACATAAACGCGACGAGGTATTACTTGCCTTGATATGTGAGATGCAATAGGGACGCCGACAAAGGATATAGTGGGTTCGCTCCTCATCTCCTGTTCGTCCGTGGCCATATCGTTTGTCGCGGTCCGTTTCTGTTGGGTCCCTCTGACCGTATCCGCTGCCTTTTGAACTACAGATGCAGCGGACCCCTTCTTTTGTATCCTCTTATTAGGCATCTTAGAGTCATCTTAGAGTCAAAACATTGGCAATCGTCCAACGGATCGGCTTTTTGTATATACTGCAGAAATCAGTGCGCACAACGCGCTTTGTAACTGCGATGCACGTGCTTACTCGGTACCGTCTACCCGTGTGCCCATGTGATAGTAGAACTAGGAAGTGCCGAGTAATCAAATACCATGCACTTATAACCTGCGCAACACACACGTGCTAAGTCCGTAGTCCGTAGAACGAATGACCGTGGGGAAAATAAAAGACTCATGGAGTAGCTGTAGAAGACGCGCGCGTCACCCTAACGTTAATGAATCAGTAGCCCAAACGCAGCTCGAACGCAGCGAAAGTGTCTCATGCCTTAAACATGTTACGGAGTGTCTGCGTGCTCCTAATTCCCTACGGAGACGGTATTCACCACGTACGGATCCCCAAAATGTCCCCACGTTTTTGCACCTAGACGGCACTTATCCGCAATTACATCGGGTGCTTTACAGAGGTGTCAAAAATCAACAATATGAGGGAATGAGTTAACACAATACCTGGTACACCGATAAAATTTACACTAGGGTTCGCAATAGAACGTGAAGCTGTTTTATATTACATTAGCAAACACAGTCGGTCCTGTTAAGACGGCTGCTATAGGAACTTTTTGATTAGGTTCTAAACTGTTTACAGATGCGTAAAATACATATATGTGTATAAACAAATGGAGAAAGTTGTAAAAGGAAATAAAACGCAAGCTCTTACTTCGGCTTTTGCAAATCTTCTCCAAGCCGGAAAGAAGAAGTAACATGACTGGTTTATTCTGTGCCAGTTTTCTTTGCAAGTCTCTGAAATAAGAAATGATATCATTTGCATGTGTTCATGCTGGTCAGACTGTTTATGAAGAAAATAATAATAAATTAGGTTGTAGAAGAATGGCTGGTATTGGTTTTCCTTTGCTTTGTTGACTTGACGATGCATGGTCAACAACGGTAGCTGATTAAGCTGTTATGACTACAAATTGTATCGATAATATTTTGTTGTAGATGAGCGTGTAATTTTCCTCAGCACTGGTGCCTGTTAGATGTGGCAAACGCAATTATAACCCTTTCAATGGCTACACTGATAAAGGTCAGCCAAGGCATTTGAAAATGACACACGACAGTGCACAGTAACAACAGACGCATGGACGAAGCACTCGCTTGTACCTTCCAACAGAAGAGCACTACTACATACATATTACACATACACATTCAAAGGAGACACGATACAAACACAAACTAGGCCTTGGTACGGTCAGTGTTACGGGCAAAGTTACCACTGGGATTTAAACTATGGTTAAGCGACGCATCCCATTTAATCCTATCAGACGAACAGTGTAAATAAATATAACCCCACACGGTTGCTTCACAACACAAGTGACGGCTAACACAGCAGTGTATGTACTTAACACAAGGAACATATAGGAAAATGATTCGATAAACACACGGACTAGACATATACTATATAATCCCAGCATGTGCCTCCATCAATCAAATAGATGTAACTATGAGGCCAGTCACAATTGTATTCGAATACGTCTCTGAAATCAGATCAATTGTATGGAAACCATTAGGGGTACGACAGAAAACATACAAACTTTTGATTTAGGAGGTCTTCATCATATAGTGTTATGTCCTGCCATTCCTCGCACAAGCAAAGAATGAAGCGTAGTGATATATTATAGACATCTTGACACTAAACATGCAGTGCATTGCATAAATATTGGATTATAGTGTTGGATTCCAGCTATCTTACGAAGTTTGTATATTCCTTGTCGCAAGAGCAACTTCGTGCATCATCTTACGGGGTTTATATATCTCAACTTATTCGTTTCGCTAGAGCTTGTTCTTCTGTTGACGATTTTAACAACCGAAATCTCAGTTTAACTGAAAAACTGCTTAAGCAAGGTTATAGATATCATAAACTAAGAAAAACATTGAATTTCTCTAAATTTTATTATCGAAATCTCTCACTTATTGGCAAGTACAAATGTAATCATAAGGCACTTCTGCTACACGAAGTTTCACATCCGGAATTTTATGGTGATGTGATATACAAACTTCGTAAAATTATTGGACATACCCATTTTCTGACTTTGTTCACTAAATACATTAAAACATTCATTAAAAAGGAATCTGATCACATGGTACTACAACGTACTGCATGTCTGGTTGTCAACCCTTTTACAGTTGGCAATCACGCTAGCCTCTTTGCATGTACGCCGACAAGAAAGGTTTAGTACTCTATGAAGGCGACCTCTTAAATCCGGAAACGGAAGGAGGACGTCGGATAATTGTACCATCTCGTTTTTGTCGTACCCTTTATTACTTTTCTACAGTTACTCTGTTTGCAGCTCAATCATTGAGTACACTAGCGATATGTGGATACAGTTACTTCACTTAAATATGTTTTCGTTTTACAGAATATGTACATGCATTTTACCACTGTATTTGCCATTGAGGTTGTTGTAGATTAGTCGGAGAGGGGGTACATTTATTTACACTGTTTGTCTTTTAGGGTGGGGATGGAATAAGTGTGAGGTTGGGCGCCCCAAAATCGGTTTAACGGTCAGTAACTTTCGTCACTGGCCGTTCCAAGGCGGTACTTCCATCTTCCCCCTATTGTATGTTTGTTTTGCCTTTGTGTGTCTCTTTGTGTCGTTTATATGCATGTACATTTTACTGTTTATTGTGGTGCTGTTTGGGCGGGTGTGTGTTTTGTATGCGGTGTTTCCTGCATGACTCTTAACATGTACTTCTATCTGTTCGGGGCGACTGTGTGATTAGTATGTAGTGTTTCCTGCATGACCCGTACTTGTACATTTGCATATGTGTATGCTACTTAGAAAGATAAATTTTGATAACAGGAGTTAGAGGATATCGTATGAGGCTTGTCATACCTGTATCTCTGTTTAAGATTGAATTTAGTACTGTGTCCGTACATTGACTGCATATATTAAAGTCCTTAACCGAGGAACAAGTTCTAACTAAATGGATACGTTGTGGTCGCAGTAATATGTATGTGCAGCAACCGTAGTTGATCACTCGTCACTATTTGATCATTCATGTAAGAAATAAGTACATCACCAATATTGGTTAGGTGTATTTTCATAATTGTACATGACACAGAATTATTGGCAATTGCAGACAATATACAATTATATCATTTCGTAGCTATGACAACACAGCAGCATATCGTAATCGGACGGCCAATGTGGAAGCATTTTGATCTAGGTATACTATGTTTACAATGTCGTTATAAGTTTATCTATGGTGTAAAGCGTTTAGTGGAACATTTTGTAAACTCCCATAATAGTTATATGCTAGCATCACTTGTTTGTGAAGAATTGACAATATCGATTGTTTTTTAAAAGATACGTTTAACCCTTTACCCAATAGTCTGTTTCTAGTTTTGAAGACATATGACCACTTAAAGCAGGTTGAAAGTAAAGCAGAATGCGCCTTAAGGCGCATTCTGCTTTACTTTCAGCCTGCTTTAAGCTACCACCTACTAGGATATAGAAAATATTTATTATGCAATATGTTCATGACTGTATGAATTTGAACTATTTTCTTCAGCGGAGGAATAAATCAAACACGATAAAAGCCGCTTCTATCAGGTAAAGGGTTAAACACTAGACAACACGTTTTAATGTTATAATAGTGTTTCATTGATAATAATGCACGCGAGTTTCCATGCAATTCCCTAATTGTCACACAACGTCTGCTCTCAAAGAAAGTATATACAAACGGCGACTTACGGCTGAGTCCGCATTCAAAGTTGAGAATAGCAAATTAGAAAGAGACAGTGGTCGCTGTCGAGAACTATTGTCATTTTATACCAATATAGGATCAACTATAGGACCATGTCCTTGGAGCTTTAGTTATAGTTTCTGTTTTGTTCTTTGGTCGCGAAATAATTAAAATATAGAACAGAATTTTTATATAAATTACTGTCCATGGTCACATTATTCACTGACATCATATACATGCCAAGATAATATTCTTCTGCTTGTTCCCTGATAGTTTGTGTTACTTTTAAGTAACAAGACATATACAAAAACGCCAGTGAGGCCACATACGAGCTGATTGAGACCGGGAATAATCACATTAAAATACATTGGGACTATCAACTATTTAAGGAAGGAAACTATATGACTGTAAATTATATATTCTAATAATTAGCGGTACAGTAATAAGGATTTAAATACCGATGCATTTATTTCAGTTTGTTGTTATTATGATAAATACAATTATATCTGCTGCATGTGATAACGAACCGTCAAATGA
This sequence comes from Azorinus chamasolen, assembly GCA_963576725.1. NCBI lineage: Eukaryota > Metazoa > Mollusca > Bivalvia > Cardiida > Solecurtidae > Azorinus > Azorinus chamasolen. The sequence continues at coordinate 32,478,486 of OY755252.1, read as the reverse complement.
TTGAATTCAAGAAAGGCTATAGTACTTAATCATACATTACCGCGTTGGCATACGTGGAGCTTGTGTAGGTAGTGCAGAGCAAATTCAGAAGACACCTGCAAGGGTTCCCTGATCAGAATATGTCTGGTCTTCTAAACAAACCAATGTCCAATATATTTTTGCAGATGAGTTCCATCATGTATATTTAAAATATCAAAGTATAAAATCCTTCGAAAGCTTAAGCAGCGATGCAAAAGAGAAAATTGCAGACTTCGTTTTATTGAGACTATTCATGTATTCATGAGCAATTAGTAATCTTTAGCCTGCTGGGCATTTTACAGAATGTATCACCTACTACGATTGCAACAATTTATCTATAATCAATTTGTCTTGGCGTCTCATCTGGACACAAATTGTTTGCATAAATATCCATTAATACAACAATAGCGGGCTAAAGGTTAAAAGTGCTAATGGAAAATATTAGCCAATCAGGCAGAGTCACTTAAAACAGGACATGCCAACACACATAATCAAGCAAGAAACGGCACAAGTACGGACAAAACGTAACATAACTCACACTAAGAGACACAAAATTAAACAACTAAAATAAAAAATTAAACCATAGGGTGAAAGTAGGAGTACCGCCTTGGAACGGATGCTAATTGGGGCTTAAACCAGGTTTACGGATACTCAGTCCTCACACTGCTCACGCCCGCTAGCAACGGCTTAAGCGACATTCAATTTGTAAAATTAGACAAACATCGAAACTAATGATCCCGAATTACCAATAAATATAACAACACTGAGAATGAACTACCTGCTGTTTTAATTACATACAGTATTTGGAAAGCAAAATCAGAAGTGCAAACAGAGAAAACTAAAGACTCGGTTTAATGGATGTTATAGGTTACAGAATAATTATGATACCTCTAATCACACACTTCTCCTCTTGGATGTTGCACACCTGATCACTGGAACACTTCTCACACATGCTTGGAATCTAAAATGAATACCTACAATTATGTTAAAAATGTTTTATTGTAGCAAGAGCCCGTCTGTTTCCTTAATGAGTTTTATAGACATTATTCAACAATTGCTGAATTGGCCAACATTCTGCTATGCACTATGACATTATATAGCATTAGCTAATAACATTTATAAAATTACATGTACGAGTCATGCAAGAACACCGTATACAAAACACACAACCGCCCAATCAGCACCCCGATGACAAACAGCAAAATGTACATGTATACAAAAGACACAAAGAGGCGCATAGACATAACAAACACACAAAAGGGGGAAGAAGTAGGATTTTCCAAGACTCAAAGCAATATTTCTTATCTTGAATTTTCAAGAGCAAGAAAACATTATTAAATGTACGTATACGGCCGATATTCAGCAGATATAGGAATGAAGTTGTTTGGATGGGTTCAGCAATAGTATTTATAATTTATCTGAATAAAATACTGCATATTATTCACAAAACGTAGTGCCAGATATCACACACGAATAAACATTGAGACGTACACGTCCCACACACGCCACTGATTTAATAACTAAAGAAATGCGTTCATTTACAGATAACGCTCAAATGTTGACAACGTCTCGTTACTTTTAAGTTACGTCCAGATCTTGCTTGCAACAAATGAGAGAACATTGCAAACTCTGTTTTATTGAGTCTGTTCATAAGTAGTAACACTACGAACGCCCCTAGCTCCAGCTTAAGCATTGTCTAATTATCAAAATTATTAGCATCACAACTTATGATCCCGAAGGACCAGAACATAAAACCAAAGCACAAGATCTACAGACACTGATATATTGACTGAACACAGAAATCTTAACCCTTCTCTTGCTAAATTTAAAAATACATTTCTCCTTCTTTATCCATGCCCTGTTGTATACTTACATATATCTTCACTGTGTACACGTATTTCGCTGCGAAGTCACTGCTGTGGAGTGCACTTGTTGCACAATCAACTTGTAAATAGTGCAGACCCTGATGAGACAGCTCCAGCAGGACCTTCACTATTTACATGTATGTATATTAACGTGAATAGCAAGCGAAGAGTTAAAAAAGCATGTGATTCCTTAATACAGGGCAAAGTAATGCAGAACCCTCCTATGTAACATACAATTGACCTGTATATCCTCACGTCTGATAGGTTAACTAGTCGTGTACACGAGTCCATGTACCCTGTGAGCTGACAGGGTACATAGAAATGCCCCATGGCAGACCCTACATATTATGATCAGAAAACCAAAAGACCGACTTCTCGACTCGGCTAAACAATAGCAAAATTCATAATAGACAACTATTGATACGTAAAGAAGACAATGCAGAGAAGAATTAAAAAAAAAAACATAATTGTTTGAAATGACTACTAAAACAGTTTTTAGAGGAGTTGTGATATCGTCCAGCCATCTATAATAACACGAACGCCGATGAAATAAAATACACACCACTTCGGATACCTTCGGGTAGAAATAAATGTATTGGGGCGCTTTTGGGGGAATTAGCGTGTTTAGTGATTCAACGTGCCAAAATGGATTTATATAAATTATCCGAACCGTAAAACTTTGCAGTATAATAAATTCGCTATTCAATTCTTTCCCAGGGTACATGACGGCTCGGGCAACATGATTTTCCTCAGTCGGGAATAAATCGTCATGTACCCTGGGAAAGAACTGTATAACAAATAATATTTGTATGTCACATAAGACAGGTTCTACTGTACTTTGTGGTTTGATGTTGAGCGTTTATCTTCATCGATTGCAATGTGCTCACGCAAACTTGACACAGTTTCTGTCGTGTACTACTTACTAGCGTCAAGTATTTGGCATAGAAATGTTAACCCTTCTCTTTATGAACTTTAAAATACATTTCTCCTTCTTTACCCATGCCCTGTTGTATAATTACATACATCTTCACTGTGTACAAGTATTTCGCTATGCAATCACTGCTGTGGAGTGCACTGGTTGCACAATCAATTTGTAAATAGTGCAGACCCTGATAAGACAGCTCCTGCAGGAGCTGTCTCATCTGGGTATTCACTGTTTACAGGTAGGTATATTGACGTGATTAGCTCAGTAAGTGTTAACATCTCCAAATAGGCGTCGAGTACGGCGCTCATATGGTGGTCTGTATAACAAACGAATGCTTCATGCAGAATGAAAGTCACGTAGAAAATACAGGACTGAACAAAAAGCAACACATTATTCTTGTCTTAACGCCTTGGTGAACTTTTTTTGTTTACTTTGAAGAAGGAAATCGGGAAGAACTATGAAATCGTACCGGGGTTATATCTATGACGTCATCCATCCGTATGATGACACATGGCCGGCTGTTGTAGGCAGTGGGCATATTTGCATCTGCATCCAGTAGTTGACACTCTCGTCTGGTCTTCCCATACTTCACGGCAGTACATGCGAACCGCACGCGACATTCAAGAATACATTTCTGTATTGCAATATCTACAAACATGATATATCCATTCTGCACACTGTCACACTTTCTCCAGTCATATACGGAATATTTGAAATGTGCAGTGGCATTAGTCAAACACAGCCAGACATTCAGCAAGTGCACGCACAAAACACCGACATCTTTCAGCAACATTGCTTGCAAATAGTACGTATGATAGCCTTCAATGGGGGTTTACAATAGTAACCCATTTAGACATGATTTATATGCCTGTGATAGCACATTGGAGTGATAGGACTATCGACGACGCAATATATCCAATGAGAATCCTTTGAATGCAAGAAACTACTGGACCGAAAATGAATACCGTCCCGACTCACGCACACGATGTACGCCCTACACAAATGATTTTATACAGACAAGTATCTTGTCAAGTTCAGGGTCCCTGCTTATAAAACTTTTAGTTGAGTCTTAGTACTCAAATTTGACCAATCAAAAGCTTGAGAACGAAACTCAGATTTACTGAATAGGTTCTATAGTATAACACTGATAGAATATTCCAACAATCTTTTAAAACATTATGCGGCGTAGTACAGTATTGTAATATTAACCCTTTCGCTGCCAATGCCGGATCTGTGATTACCTATGCAAACAGTTTGGATCCAGATGAGACACCGAGTAACTCGGCGTCTCATCAGGATCCAAACTGTTTGCTACTGTTACTATGTTTATGAAACAAAAATGAAGAAAATCATAAAAATAATAATTTGTAGCAGACAACAAAATTAGCAGACTCATCTGGATCCAAACCGTTTGCATAGGTAATGACAGATCCGGCATTGGCAGCGAAAGGGTAAAAAAAACGATATTTAAAAGTCTACGCAATGCACGACAGAGACCAGTAGAAGGACTGGAACAGAATATGATTCACGAAGTCCTTAATGGTATTTTATATAGACCAGGGCTTATATTCACGAAGCAATGGGTCTGAAAATCAGACTCAGAATGGAAACTGCCACAGCTTGAATAATAATATTGTTTTGATCAACTTGAGAAATGAGTATGCCAATATAAGCTTTAAAATAATTATTGATTTCATTCCATTTTGCCGGGGCATGGTTGAGATGTAGGCATATTCATTTTGAGTTTTGAGTCTAAGTCTTAGACTCATAGCGTTGTGAATACGGGCCCAGACGTGCAGCAGCAATAGAGGCACAGGATGTTCATTTTCTTTTAAGAAATAAAACCAAAGTGATAACCGATTTGGAATCACCTGACGCGAAGAGTGACTAGGCATTTAATCTCGATTCAAACCTTTTGTGAATTTTTTCAGACATTTTTCAAAGTGTTGAACGAGTTGCATGTGGACTCGCTAAGTAAACTGGGTCCATGCTTATAAAGCTTTTAGTTGAGTCTGAGATCGTTCTCAAGTTTTTGATTGGTCAGATTTGAGCCTTTGGCTCAAATCTGACCAATCAAAAGCTTGGGAACTCAAATCTGACCAATCAAAAGCCTGAGAACGAAACTCAGACTCAACTAAAAGCTTTATAAGCATGGACTCTGATCTGCATAAGTAGTCAACGGTATGACGGAACTAGTTAAAACTGGCATAAGTCATCATGTGTATAAATAGCCACCGTTTCAAGACTTGAACCTTTATCTGATCAATGTACAAACACGTTATGGGAATTAATTAGAAACGCAATTATGTTATACATACACACATTAGCTTTATGACATTGATATACACTGTAATAGCAGGTTTATACATGTCTATAAGCGAATAAAGCTGACTTTCAAAAAGAGTTCTCCTTGATCAGAGTCAATATATTCTGAAAATGGGTGATCCTTTGAAAACAAAAGTAGACATGCAGAATGAGAAAATTGCAGACTCGGTTTTATTGTGTCTGTTCATGAGTAGTAATTAAAAGTGCAATACTACTCACGCCCCATAGCACCGGCTTAAGCAGTATTCAATTTTCAAAAATAATAACATGAACATTTATTATCCCAAGGACCATAAAATATAACAACACTGGTTTTCAATGTGTGACATACAAAGAATGTCTTCATAATTAACCGCTTATTGACAGAATCGTATGTTTATTGTATTACTAACACAAGAGGTATTCGGCTGTTTAACAGTGGAACGGTGTCTCTGTGTCTTTGCACGCAGAATACACGCAGGTTAGGCGACTGTTGAAGGAGCCGTCTGATCACTGTCTGCTCTATTTATATATATAATTATATTGTTGCTGGCATGACAAGCATATCGTGTGTTAATATACGATTATTATACTCTGCTAATAGATATTAATCAATAATGTTATATAAACGGTTGTCATGTGCTGTGCTGTTTTTGCAATTATACAGTACATCCTGTCCTAATCCGCGTTTCGTTTATTGAACATATGAGTCTTAAAAAGCAGGAGGTTGCATGATGCAGGGCAAAGATAATTCAAAAATAGCTTATAGAAGCGTTCTGAATTACCTGCAATTAGCATCCATAGGCCTGGCAGATCCATAACTTATTTCTGATGGCCGCTTAAGACAGGTTCTACTGTACTCACAAATTTGCCATTATCATGCTTCAGGCTTAGAACGCATTTCATTTCATTACAGTAACACCTCTCTATAACGGCCGATAAATTACATCGAGTAGTTTGTGTGAAATGCAGATGGCTGCTTAATGGATGGCGAAAGTAAAAAAGAACGCTCCTATAGGAACGTTCTGTTTTACTTTCACCTTGCTTTAAACAGCCACATGCCCTAAATTCCACCTAATTAACACAATTTGGTGGCTATTATAGAGAGGTGTTACTGTATTTGTTTTACAAACACTTGCATACATATTTCAAGTATTGTAATGTACCGTAAAATAAATATAGGAAATATCAAAGCGATATGTTTTGTTTAATGTCCTGTGGGAATAAGGGATTACTTCATGCGCACTATATATATTATAATTTTATTATGCATTTCATTGTTCTTTGATCATGTAAACGATATTGTAAGTTGCCATAGTAAATTATTCATTATTTGACAATGTCTTACCCTACACCAGTTCAGTAAGAAGTGTAACAGTGTTGATATATTTCCGTGTTCATAACTACAGTAGAAACTGCTTTAAACGACCTTAAATTGATTTGACACAGGGATGGTAAAAATCAGGTGGTTGCTTAAAACAGGTTATAAAATGCTATTCTTTCAAACAAGCACAACTACTGTCGTAGACACGTTAATATTCTAAATACGTCATCAGTTTGGTCAGATACGCTGATGAACAAAGTCAAACCGCACCGGCAGCAGATATTTTACTGTATTCAGAGGTGTCTACTGTATTTGCCCCATTGTCTCCTTGATAGGGGTCACAAAGGAGTCAAACTAACTTATGTATCGTTTACAAATCCTTGGAAAGGAGAGAATTGTCCTTATGATTTGGGCAATTAGTGTATGCAGAAATGATATTCAAACAATTTAATTATTCTTTGACTTCTACCCAGCATCAGAAATGAACGAAAACATGTATGCAGATGACATTGTATGTCTGTTCGTAATTTATTTCTTTTAAGTAAAAACAAACTAGCAAACAATTCTCGTTCTGGGAGTGACTGGCATTTGTAAACATCATATTAATGATGTTGCTTGTCAAAACCGTTAATTATTTCATATGTCTGACGCTTTATTAAGTAAAAGACGCATTTTCATACCTTCTCTAACAGCCGTCTTTTCTGTCTCCCTATACTATAATATACATGACAATGTCTGCAATACTCATTTTCCTATTACATGTGTGGTTATTAATTTTAACATGAATAGTTATTGAGTAAAGGGTTAAACAGTACATTGGGGAGTAATAATTAGCATCCACGTGATAGCGAATATTACCCTAGTAATTTTAAATGATCATGTGATAGCATCGCGAACATTATTATCATAGCACACCTCGTATGTTTTACATGATCATGTGATAGCGTAGCGCTCTTTATCCTACCACCGCTCGTATGATTTACAGGTCCATTATTTTTGCTATTTTGTCCATTTAGTTTTGTCGTTTAGTGTTTAAGCAGGAATCCTATGATACTACATGCATTCAAAATGTTGGTTTTATTTAGTCAACTTTAGAAGCGCCTTTGCAGCAATGAATAAACGTATCCATGAATTAAACACGCACACAATGCCAGTAGCAAACAGCATAGACTCAGAGCGTTCCTAGAGTTTAGGCATTCAACATAAGTCTCCCCGTTTTGAATGGACGCTTTATTTTAACAGTGTTGAGCTACTCCACCCTGGCAATTCAATTGGAAAGGGTTAAACACGGAAAGATACCTATGTTGTGATGTTTATTCATATAATTCCGGGTCATACTTAGCTGCAAAAATCAGTATAGGGCAATTAAAATGCACACAACAACCAATTAACAGTTGTGCATGTCGTATTCGTTATTTTAGCACATAATTTACCATGCATAAGTGCCGTAACAGAGTGCAGTATTTTGCAGAATTGCACTAGTGCATTTTTTTATGCAAATTAGCAAGTTAGCCAATCATAGCGCTCATTTAAAAAAACGTTAGCCAATCATAGCACTCCATGCGCGTCGTCTGTTGTATTACTACGCTGTTTGTAAAGTAACGACAGACACAGCCGCCGGCTAGTCTGATTTATTTTCTATGGCATTTTAAGGATTATGTGATAAAAAGAATCTTACATTCGTGTCCATTATACATTGTTTTTTTTTTATGAAACTCGTTTACTGTAATGAATATGACACGAGCTTTATAGTGAACTTGTTTCATAAAAACAATGTGTAATGAACACGAATGTAAGATTCTTTTTATCACATAATCCTTAACACTGAATGGATACAGATATCCTAAAAATCAGATGGTTACTTAATAGGACAAACGTAAGTGCAGAAAGCTCCTATTAGGACCTTTCTGAATTTTGGACACGAAATAGGCTACCGACTTCATAGCAGTCACATATTTAGACCTCTTGTTGGCGATCGCTAAAAACAGGTTCTACTTACTCTAAATACATGTTTTATGGATCAACCATTGCCAGGCTATAAACTCATTCCATTCAAAGAGAATTTTAGAATTCTGTAATTTTGAAACCATTTTGATAACAGAGCATTTGCTATGCATCAAATGCTCTATCTATCACAATGGTTCAAAAAAGGGGATTTTACAGAGATGGAAATGGCGTCAAATGGGTTAAACTCTCATTTTTTGCGAGAAAATAGATACGGGCCAATGTGTGTTTCTTCTGATTTGATCAAGCCTTCCAGAAACTCGAATGTTGTCGAGTTGGTTTAGTTCACTGTGTTAAATACGATTTACGATATGTATGCACATCACCCAGTCATTTTGATACCGCTATACTGAACGGTAGACATCTAATGTGCCCATTTACACAATTTTCATTACAAGAAATAAATTATAAACGACTGAATACCGGACATTAGTGTAATGACATTTCTCAACAGTGTAGGTCTTGATCAGAGGGATCATCCAATTAATTTGATAAGGGTCTGCTCTGTTTTGCTTTCAAATGTAAGCCATATAAACCGGAAGTTCACATAATTATGCATCAGTGTCGGCCTTTAAGCACGAATACAGCTTATGGATGCAGAGTGACAAAACATGCAGAAAACCAACATATGAGCTTTAGGCATGGCTTTTGCCATAGATTGTCCATTTCCCTGTTGCATATTCATGTAAGAAATGATGACGTCGTGAATATTAATAAGATTATGAACAACGGTTGTACAATCAGATCTATATTACACTATAAGCAAACAGAGCAGATGGCTTCTATAAGAGATCGGTGTCTACCTTGTTTGTAGATGCGTGAAAATGCGCTTACACAAGAGAAAAGGTTAAACGACCACCTGTCTAAAAATAGCAAACATTCGTTTTGCTCTCCTAGAAAATGGGTTTTACATACTACAAAGACTCTTCATGAAATATATATGGGCTATCATGATATCTTCTCTAATATTTATGTAGAACTCATCATCGTCATATCGTCTCTAGTATGTCTGCCTGTTGAATTTGTCATCGTCATAATAGTTCGTTTCAATTAGCACGTAAAAGGACAACTTGCGTTGAAGTGTTAGATGCAATAGCTGATTGGTAAAATGACCGATTAGGGAATTACCATGGGTATTCTTAAAAACAGGCTGCTGTTATCGATATTTTGGTGGTGGTTGTTTCTTACATGTGGCGTTGCCTGCCTGAATTTAATACTTTTTCATTAACTGTTTACCTGGTGAAATAATGACATAATTAGTATTAATGTAACCATCCATGCCTACCCTAAAAGACAAACAGCGTAATTAAACGTATCCCCTCTCCGACTAATCAACAACCGCGATGGCAAATATAGTGGTAAAGTGCATGTATAACGAAACAAAGTGAACAAACTGTATCCACCTATCGCTAGTGTACTCAATGATTGAGCTGCAAACAGAGTAACTGTAGAAAAGTAATAAAGGGTACGACAAAAATGAAATAGTACAGATATCCGACGTTCTCCTTCTGTTTCTGGATTTAAGAGGTCGCCTTCATAGAGTACTAAACCTTTCTTGTCGGCGTACATGCAAAGAGGCCAGCGTGATTGCCAACTGTAAAAGGGTTGACAACCAAACATGCAGCATGTTGTAGTACTATAGGATCATATCCCTTTTTAATGACTTTTTTAACATTTTTGATGAACAAAGTGAGAAAATGGGAATGTCCAATAATTTTACAAAGTTTGTAAATCACATCACCATAAAATTCATGATGTGAAATACCATGTCGCAGAAGTGCCGTGAGATTACATTGGTACTTGCCAATAAGTGAGAGATTTCGATAGTAAAACTTAGAGAAAGTGTTTCTTAGTTTATGGTATCTATATCCTTGTTTAAGCAGCGTTTCAGTTAAAATGAGATTTCGACTGTTATAAACGTCAATAGATGAACACGCTCTAGCAAAACGAATAAGTTGAGATATATAAACCCCGGAATATGGGGCACGGGGAACATCTCCGTCAAGATTAGGGAAATTTACAATAATTAAATCAAAATCATCTCTTTTGTCATATATTTTAGAAGAAATCATTCTTATTATCAATTTTAAGGTCTAGATCAAGAATGGCTGCATAATTGTCGGACGGGTTAGCTTTATTCAATTTGAGTTTTTTAGGATAAATTGTAGGAATCAGAGCATCAAAGAAAGGGTTATCTAAGTTAAAAAAAAATCATCCATATATCGAGAAGTTTCATTGAAGACTTTTATAACATATTTTTGTGATTGTGGATTCAAACGTAAATTACCTGACGGTATATAGCATTCCCATAACGTACACATATGTTATCCAAAAGAAAGGTTAGTGATTCGCAAACTTCTGAGCAAGTCCAATTTGTGTTATATTTCATTTGCTCGTCAGTAAAGAAAGCTTTTTCAGAATAACATGCCAGAAATGATGTTTTTCCCGGGCAAATACTTTCTGGCTTAAGTTAGTAAGTTTATCTTTAATTAAAATAAGAAGTCTATAATATCAATAATAAATAGAGGATCTTACATGAGTGTTCTTGATTATTGGATTTATTAAATGAGTCTTTTTAAAACGATAAAAAACGAACTTTATTAGGTTCGCTAGGTAACTGGGACAAAGTAGGTCCAAATTTTCCAACTTTTCTTTTACTTACTGTCATATCAACCAGGATCTAATTCAGACCTCTCTGGTATTCAATTCAACTGTGATAGTTTATGATACAAAAACATACAGAAACACGTCAAAATAAATTTTGAGTTACAGTTTTGACATACATAGTTACAAACACGTCACATTATGATGTCATTGTACACAACTTGTGTATATGTAAAGCGCGCCATTTAAAGGAAGACCCACATACAGTCGCCAACACGTCTGACACTCACTGTCAATGGGATTCAAAATGCGCCTTCGGTTTGGTATATTAAGCCCTTCATTAGTGTTGTATACACATGGACATGGAAATTTCCACCGAGAAACAAAAATCTCGATTCAGGTTCAGTGAAAACGTTTGAAATGGACAAAAGATTCAGTACGAACTGCTGCATAAAATGTGTTGGAACAGGAGGAAGATGTTCGCGATCAGCTGAGTATAGCATATTTGAAATATGTTTGTGCTGTGCTGGATTCAGATGACTATAGTTGTTGATTGACGAGATATTTTTATGAGTAGAAATCTGCATAAACAAAAGGACATGCGGTGAAGAAAATGCAAAGTTGTGGAGGCAATTTCTATGTAGAATGGATTGTATGTGTCAGAGTAGCTGGTAGGTCTTTTTTGGCATACATTTTGTATATAATTACTGACAACGATTACAATTTGTATTATTTTATCGAAATTAAGGCGCAAGTGACAATAATCCTTTGCCATCTTTCGTCACTCACCGTCCGCCAGTTTGTTTGTTTTGACAGCGCGTATGAATACAGTTCGGTCGTTCGAATGTTATTCACTAGTGAATATATGCCCGTGAATATCAAAATATATATGCTCGTGAATATCAAAAAATAAATGATAGTGTTACGTCACGCTGAAGCCACGAGTTATGTTATAATAATACATATACGACATATTAACACGACATATATATAATTTAAAGGTATGCATTAACTTGATAGAGCTGACTGACCAGGGGTTGCCTGGTTTACGTATGGGGAAATACGACTCCACAGTTGTTTCATTACCAGACATTCACATGTACATGTGCTATTACAAACGTTGATGTAATTCAAGTTTCACAAATGTTCATTCTGTCGTCATTTCGTATATAAATGTTCACGAAAATGAGGGCTAAAGTAGGACAGACACCATCACTCCACTCCTGAATGATTTCAATTTATTAAAAGCTTGTGTTTACATTACTTACTTCCACTTAAAGTAAAACCTGTTTTAAGCGACCATTGGTATGCATTGTATGTTTAATTATTGGTATCTCATGCAGGTGGTAGATTATTTCAGAAAAACTGCAGAAAACGGCTAGTTTTCTGTATTTTATGTTCAGTTAACCACTTGAAGTTAAACCAAAGTGTTATCTCTTATTTGTAAAAAGGTCACTTAAACAAAAATAAATTACATACATAAATACATGTCACAGTGTGTAGGTTTATCATCACTTGTACGGCTTGCTGTACAATCGCGTTTTTATGTCGACGTGGTAGAGTGCATGACTGCAAAGCTGTCGACCCGGGTTCGATCCCGGGTCTGAGCAGGCATATTTCTCAATACGAACACCCTGTTAGTTTGTTAAATGTCATTCATAGTCCAAACAATACCAGACTTGCATTTTGACAGAGCGTATGTCAAAATTAGACGTCGAGTATCTGGTCACTTCATTAACCCTTCGCTTGCTGAATTTTAAAAAACATGTCTCCTTCTTTACCCATGCCCTGTTGTATAAACACATATATATATTCACTGTGTACAAGTATTTCGCTGTGCAATGACTGCTGCGGAGTGCACTGGTTGCACAATCAATTTGTAAATAGTATAGACCCTGATGAGACAGCCCCTGCAGGAGCTGTCTCATCTGGGTCTTCACTATTTACAGGTAGGTATATTAACGTGAATAGCAAGCGAAGGGTTAAAACAGTATTCTTGCTATTTGACATTCGCTTAATAGGTTCTCAAGAGCTTGAGGGAAACGAGGGTAACAAACACAAATATATATTCATCGGCAATATATTATGTGGCCTGTATTAACAATATAAAAAGACACTCAAAACATGATTAATATAGATCCAACACTCTAGTGAATTGTTATAAAGATATGAATAAGATCATTTTTTAATCCGGGTGAGATGATTTTAGGATCAAAACTATGAAATCCTTGGACTGACACACATCGTGTTCTGCGAGTTTCGTTCTTTTAGTGTTCGCTCGTACTGCGACACCATGCAGTAAAGAATACTGATTCAAATGGTAATTACGTAAAATGTTTTGTGCGTCATGTAATAAGGTAACTGTCCATATGGAATTAGTACGACACCTCATTACAGCTACAGTCATGATAAAAAGGTAAATATAAAAACAAAGATTTAAAATATGTACAGTTTAACGTGTTTCCGTTTTCGGCAGGGATTGCAAAACAATTCAAAGCATCGAACAGCTTGAATTTTGATGAGACGTCAAGATACTCAACGTGTCATTTGGGACCAATCATTTTTGCAATCGACAACATTGTCAAAGTCGACAAGATGAGTGCTGTAATGCGAAGGAATTTAAGTGCTAAAACGAAATCCAAAATAATACAACACAAAATGTCAAAACAGCATTATCGACCATTTATTGAATGTTGTTAGGATAATAGCTGTATGAAGTCTACTTCTATTACAAGAAAGCAATACCATCATGTACAAAATCCAGTGCATATATTGAACATTTACACATCGTAAAATACACTTTTTAAGTTTTCCACATGAAACATTTTATAAACCACAAAAGACATGAAGATACTGTCACAAATCCAACATCACTTTTAGTACTCTGATTGTAATCCTGTGTTGGAATAAGGTAAAAGTGTATCTATTCAGTGTAATAGGTAGATTTGCCTGGTCAGTTACAGCACACCGGTCGGACGGAGGTGTACGGACTTTAAAATAATTCATTAAAAAGGGATATGATCCTGTAGTACTACAACATACTGCATGTTTGGTTGTGAACCCTTTTACAGTTGGCAATCACGCTGGCCTCTTTGCATGTACGCCGACAAGAAAGGTTTAGTACTCTATGAAGGCGACCTCTTAAATCCAGAAATGGAAGGAGAACGTCGGATATCTGTACTATTTCATTTTTGTCCTACCCTTTATTACTTTTCTACAGTTACTCTGTTTGCAGCTCAATCATTGAGTACACTAGCGATAGGTGGATACAGTATGTTCACTTAAATGTTTTTTCGTTATACATGCACTTTACCACTGTATTTGCTGTCGCGGTTGTTGTAGATTAGTCGGAGAGGGGGATACGTTTATTTACACTGTTTGTCTTTTAGGATGGGGATGGAATAAGGGTGAGGTTGGGCGCCCATAAACCGGTTTAACCCCCCAGTGACTTTTGTCACTGACCGTTCCAAGGCGGTACTTCCATCTTCTTCCTATTGTATGTTTGTTTTATCTTGGTGCGTCTCTTGTTGTTTTTTCTACTTATGTACATTTGCTGTTTCCCTGTGTTGCTGTTCGGGCGAGTGTTTGTTCTGTATGTGGTGTCATGGATCCGTGCAGTAGCAAATGTCATAATATCTACAAGCCGTACACACGGTTGCTACAAACCGTACAGCCAATAACGTTTGGGTCGGTCTGTTTCATCACCAAAAACGAAGCGCTAGATCCAATTTGACAGTTTAAAAAACGTTCTATCGACAATAGGGGTTACGACGAATGGATACATGCATTATCTATTAATTGAAAAGCCTTCTACAAGGAGTATATGCTCGGTTTAATATTAACAAATTCTCTTTTTCTTCAGTTGCCCTGGTGATCACAATCATTTACGAGATGTTTATTAGATAATAATCACAATACGCGTAACAGAGTATGAGCACAAAGTTATGAAGATAATACGCGTACTTGTCACTGCTGCCTCAAGTTTGTTTAATAAAGACAAATATGTAATTATCGCATGCCCATAATATCACCAAGCCATTTTCCTCGAGTCGCTAATCACAACACAGGAAGTCCGTACACCTCCGTCCGACCGGTGTGTACCTGATTAGAGCTATTTTTGGCCAAGAGATTAGGGAGGGTCTGAGCGTGCACTCTGGTTATTCGTACTGCTACTGATAGTCAAGGAGAAACGTTGGTTTGGCAGGTTGGAAATCGTGGCTGGTTGGAAATGAAGTTCGGCAGGATGCAACAGACACTGTGAGTTTATCAGAGTCCAGTCCCGTCCCTGTCCTGTTATGTTGGCATTTCATTTGTCCGCTTGGAATTATTTCATTGCTTGTAATTGTCTGCTTAATTAGTAAAGTTCCCACCCCTTTCGTTTTAGGTGGCTACGAGACTAAGTTTTGTTTGGCATTGACGTACTGTATCTACACCTGTTGGCAGAGTTGTATGGCCATTATTGTTTACGGGGACCCATTGCTTATGAGGAGATGCATTACTTTGAGAGGGTGTTTTAGCACAGGAGCCAGTAGAATATTATGACTCGTGTATAAACTCTGCATCATTACAATATTCCACGTACTTCTTGGTAGATTTATAGATATAGTGGAATCAACTTGTCTAATGCCCTTTCTTGTTGGAAAAAACTAATTTTTGATATAATTGATAAACGCATTTCCTTTTACAGCTCTAATAAACACCTTCTTCCACCTAAACCTAGAACTTCATTTAGACATCTTAAAAAGGGTTTACAGGATTTCCATTCAAAATACGTTTTTGTTCCTGCTGATAAGGCATCAAATAATATGATTATTATTTTACGATTACATTATATCGATGTCTTGAAGCAGGAAATTATTAATACCAAGTCATACATTTCAGTTACCACTGACGAAAAGACCATCATTTCAGACCATGTCAAAAAGTGTGAACAATTTGGAACCGATATTAAAATTACACAACATAAACTTCCTACTATGTATTGGTTACCAAAACTACATAAAAAACATATAAAGCGCGTTTCATTGCAAATTCTAGTTCATGTACAACTACTAAATTGTCTACACTTTTGACTTCTTGTTTAACGAAGGTAAAGGAACATGTAAAATTTTACTGTGATTAGACTTATGAAAATTCTGGAATAAATCTCTTCTGGTCTATTAAGAACTCTTCAGAAGTCTTAAACAAACTTAAGAACAAAAGGTATCTTGCATCCACTGTAAGCACGTGCGATTTTTCTACTCTGTACACAACTCTTCCTCATATTTTAATTAAGGATAAGCTTACTAACTTGATCCAGAAAGTATTTGCCCGAGAAAAAACATCATTCTTGGCATGTAATGCTGAAAAAGCTTTCTTTACTGACGAGCAAATGAAATATTACACCAATTGGACTTGCTCAGAAGTTTGCGAAGCACTAACCTTTCTTTTGGATAACATATTTGTACGTTATGGGAATGCTATATACCGTCAGGTAATTGGTATTCCCATGGGTACTAATTGTGCACCACTTGTCGCAGATTTGTTTTTGTACTGCTATGAGAGAGATTTCATGTTGAGTTTGAATCCTCAATCACAAGAAGATGTTATAAAAGCCTTCAATGAAACTTGTCGATATTTGGATGATATTTTTAACTTAGATAACCCTTTCTTTGATGCTCTGATTCCTACAATTTATCCTAAAGAACTCAAATTTAATAAAGCTAACCCGTCCGACAATTATGCAGCGTTTCTTGACCTAGACCTTAAAATTAATAATGGAATGATTTCTTCTAAAATATATGACAAAAGAGATGATTTTGATTTTAATATTGTAAATTTTCCTCATCTTGACGGGGATGTTCCCCGTGCTCCATCTTACGGGGTTTATATATCTCAACTTAATCGTTTTGCTAGAGCTTGTTCATCTATTGACGATTTTAACAGCCGAAATCTCATTTTAACTGAAAAACTGCTTAAACAAGGATATAGATACCATAAACTAAGAAAAAACTTTCTCTAAATTTTACTATCGAAATCTCTCGCTTATTGGCAAGTACCAATGTAATCTCAAGGTACTTTTGCGACACGGTATTTCACATCCTGAATTTTATGGTGATGTGATTTACAAACTTCGTAAAATTATTGGACATACCCATTTTCTCATTTTGTTCATCAAATATATAAAACAATTCATTAAAAAGGGATATGATCCTGTATTACTACAACATACTGCATGTTTGGTTGTGAACCCTTTTACAGTTGGCAATCACGCTGGCCTCTTTGCATGTACGCCGACAAGAAAGGTTTAGTACTCTATGAAGGCGACCTCTTAAATCCAAAAATGGAAGGAGAACGTCGGATATCTGTACTATTTCATTTTTGTCGTACCCTTTATTACTTTTCTACAGTTACTCTGTTTGCAGCTCAATCATTGAGTACACTAGCGATAGGTGGATACAGTATGTTCAATTAAATGTTTTTTTGTTATACATGCACTTTACCACTGTATTTGCTGTCGCGGTTGTTGTAGATTAGTCGGAGAGGGAATACGTTTATTTACACTGTTTGTCTTTTAGGATGGGGATGGAATAAGGGTGAGGTTGGGCGCCCATAAACCGGTTTAAACCCCCGGTGACTTTTGTCACTGACCGTTCCAAGGCGGTACTTCCACCTTCCTCCTATTGTATGTTTGTTTTGTCTTTGTGCGTCTCTTTTTTTTCTACCTATGTACATTTGCTGTTTCCTTGTGTTGCTGTTCGGGCGAGTGTTTGTTCTGTATGTGGTGTTTTCTGCATGACTCATTTTTGTACTTTTGGTATGTGTGTCCAGTTATGTATGTGCAACCACGTAGCAGTATTTGTCCAGAGATAAACAGTTGAAATAGTGTTTAGTTGAAACAGTACAGTGCCAATATAACTCATAGTATAGAGGAAATATATATAATTTTACATACATCAATACAAGGAGGTTGGTAGAAATGTTGTTTCTATACAGGTTGGCTGCATTGGCGAGAGCTAGATAGACAATATAAAATTTGTGTAGGAAATATACTGTGTGTCTCATTATGAACTGAGTGGTAACCATTTAGACTGTGTGTCTGGTCACGCATATCGTGTATGCGACCAAAGATCAATAAGTGGTGTAGTCAGTAATAATTAGTCTGTGTGACATATATCAGTTACTCTGTGACATGATTATATTGATTAGTCTTCGTTACTTGCATTTGCCTGTGTGGCATGTGATTGATTTAGCCTGTGTGACGTTTAGTTAGTCTGTGTAATTTACATTTACTACGTCTGTGTTGCATATCTGATAAGACTGTGACATCAGAATATTTCTACATACTATCATTGTGGTGGTGTCCAGATAGTTACATGTCATTTAAAGCAGAGTGACCTGAATAGTGTGCGATATAGTGTTGACCAGTAGAGTTGAGCATGTATCTTACGGGGGTATTTTAACTAGTATATTTTAACAGCTCTGTATTATAATTGTATTATAAATGAATATACAAATTTGTTGTCTAAGTCGTTCAGACCAGTCCTATATTTTTGAAAACATCTGGGAGCACATATTTTAATGCCCAGGACAGATGTGACTGATGCATTCAGTTGACACGCTAGAATAATTTATACCGCTGTAAAAATAGATTTGTTCAAACTTCGTGCAACTTTTTCAAACAAGTGTCCAGGTGTGAGCCGGTTTAAATTTTGACTAGATTTACTCGGTTTTTTCTGTCAGGTGTTGTTCTTTATGGCCCATTATATTGTTTCTGTGCTACATAGATTACTCACATATCACCAAATTGTTAATACAAATACATAAACAGTCATTTCTAATGTGACTACAGGTTCGTCTAGATCAACTATGCGATATGATTTATTTTAATTGCACGGCTTATCATTCCCGTAAAATATCATCAGCCGTCGGGTGCTTTTTAATTTTTCCCCACAGCGTTAAGACACTGGACTCTGTTTAACAGTTTCAAATTACCAAAAAGTGTAACTTGTTTCAACATCGAGCAATTATAAATACGCTGACGATTTTATTTCGTTATATCTGTTTTGACGTCATACGAACAATCATACCTGCCTTTGAATTGCAGATAGATCTACCTGTATGTTAACGTGCATAAATATAATTGTTATAGCTTCAAATGGGCTATGAGAGTTTAATTTATAATTACGGAGTATTTAAGAGCTTGACAAAGAAAGTAAACAAAACTATAGTATGACCTAATCGGTAACTAGTGACCGGTTGTTCAACAATTTGAAATTGTCCGGCAAGGTAGTCGGTATCTCCTCTGCTAACTGACAATGCCTGTCAGGTCACGTATAGATACATTTGTAATGTTCCTGCAAGACTAAACCAAAATAGAGTTCAAATGCGAGGTCGCTTCCAATACTTTGATTTTGGAAAACATGGTGAATAAAAGTGTGTGTATAATAAGAGACACAGTGTCATTGATAAAGTGACTTTATTTACAATAAGATACCTTTATTTACAATATTTGTAAAGCTAGGGTGACTTTGAGAGAAGTGCGAGGTAAGGACGTCCGTAAACCGGTTTAAACCCCCAGTGGTGTTTTTGTTGCTGACCGTGCCAAGGCGGTACTCTCTTTGTCACCCTTCCTTTTGTTTGCCTTGCGTCTTTGTGCTTGTGGTTTGTTCATGTTGTGGAACGTTTTTCCCTGGTTCTTGTGTCTCTTTTGGTGTTTTCTGTGTTCATTTCGTGTGTGTGTGTGCGTTTGGGTGTGTGGTTGTGTGTGTGTGTGTGTGTCATGCTGTCTATCGGTGTTTTGGTGGTGGTTGCGTGTTGCATGTGGCTTTGCCTGCTTGACTTTACCACTTTTTCCATTTGTCACATGCATTAATACTTGTATACGGTACAGTGCTAAATATTAACGCCAGGTGTTAGCTAAATACACAAAAAACGTTATAGTGAAAGGTTTACTTAAATCATGCATTTAAATTCATTGAAAGGACGCATTATACGACATTTTATAGCATAACCATTTGATATTACCACTCTTTGGAATAATATATACTAGGTTGAGAAATAATGGGGTTATTCAGGAAGTACACATCCATTTACAAACCACGATTCAAATTACCGTACATCAGCCATGGTATCTGCTATGTGCACCGGTGTTCCTATATGCAATCCAAACGTTAAAGTTCTCTTTGTTTATAATAGTCTTTTGACAATAGCATAGTCAGTCAATACGTAGTATGTGTTGTTTTACACGATGATATAACACAGGACATTGTCAGTTCTACATTATTGTTGTGTATACATATATACAGGACTCTTATTAGTTAAATACTTATTGTCAATTCATATGCAAAAAGGTAGTAATTAACAGTTACAGTATACAAATCGGGGAAGCCAGTGGTTATCATAAGTATCAATATAGCTCTCCTCCTTTCTACGTCTCTACTCCATGGTAGTATAATAATCGTTGCTGGTTACGGGGTTTTCGTAAACATCCTCAATGTCTCCGGTACAACCAGATGCATTAGTTTTCTCGCTATCGACGCTTTTCATTTCTGAAGGTAAATACGACTGTGTACTATTGCATTATTACACACTTGTTTAAAAACACAAATGTCTAAATTTCTCCGACGTCAACGATATTAGACTGACATTTGTAATTAGTATGGATGCCGTTTAAAAGCTGTCTGACCATTTTTCCAATAGCACTATTGTTTTCTACACCTGTATTAACCTAGATGCAACTGCGTACTGCTATCAATCATTCAATCAACCAATCAATTAGTTAAACGCCGCTAAGTATAGTGTACGTTGCCTTTGAAATGGATTATAAATTTAGTCTAGTAGCTATTCGATGCATAACAGGTTATGTATGTCCAAATCGAAACGTCAACGATAATTTAATATTGTCCGATGATTTGTCAAGCAAGGCACACACATTTTATAATTACCTGTTTCGTCTATTCGTCTCTGATCACATGTACCAACGAATCGGATTCTGGAAAATGAAACAAACAGAACGTTAGTCCATAGTTACGTGTGGTATTAGAACAGCATCAGTTAAAATATGATACGATACAGCAGCCATGTTCATGTTAAGAGACTTCGCAGTAAAAAATGCTTATTTGTGCACACAGATAAACATTATTTAGAAATACCTTTTGTAAAACAAAGACAGTTGTGAAACTTTGTACCCCAAATCACCCTCTAACTCGTCCACTTATCCGTGCAATAACACAAGCCTGTCAGTCAATTAATCACTAACTCACTCACTGATGTGTATTGCATACGTACTTTTACAATTACTCATTAAACCACACATCCACTCATTTATTCGCTCAGTTTCATGGCACTACAAAAATGGAAAACCTACTAGACTCGCCCACACGTTGATGAAATAATTGACGAACGTTTTCATGCAATATTTCACTCAAGCGTCTACCCAATCAAGTACGTAATAAATGGCTACACGTAAGGATTTAACAGGCAATGTTTTGCTTAACCCTTGCTGTGCGGGACACAGGTCACTAATGTCCTTTGCAAAAAGTGTAGATCCAGATGACAGGCTTCATAGAGGAGTTTTCTCACCAGGCTATGCATTGTTTGCCATGTTACACCTGTATTTAGAAAAATCCCTAAACATTCACCATAAGCCAGACCTGATTGGATTTCGAATAGTCCATTTGAAATGTCAGCGTTGTAAGGATTAACCTTGAAGATAGGTAAACTCGACAAAAGGAGAATAAAACTTTAACAAACCTACCTGCGGAAGCATATTAGTAGTAATATTGATGCCAATATAATGATGAAGATTACGATGATAGCGACCCCAGCATACAGCACTGTGTTCGAAACGGTTTGTGACTGCAACTCTTCTGAAAGATACATGGGAACATACGAGTACATATATTCCGAATTGCGATGAGCTCTATAAAACGGTTAACAAGACCTATGTCAATACTATATTTGAAATATTATGTAAGCTTCATGAAGAACGGTATTTAAGTTATAGGAACTATCTGATTTATTCCTTCCATCAACCGTAAAATTAACATGTATATATATCGATGGCTGTAGGGACACGTTTTTAGTCTACCGTAAACCAAATCCACCTGTTATTACTTCATGTGCTCCAACCGTTTGACTTACAGGTAAGGCTACCGTTTGAAAATGTATAGCAACTATGATATATTATATTAACTACGTAAGAAAACCAATCCTGTGTATGCCACAATATAAAGTTAAAATAAGTTTGTGATAAAACACACTTCATCATTCCAAATTCTGTATATTTCTTTTTAACCCACCGCGTCAGAATTCGGTTGGATTTACACAATTTCAAATGTTATTTTTTTCTTTTAGTGTATGGAACAAAAAAGGAACATGTTCACTTTATGTGTATGTGGAAAATACCTCTCTCGCAATCCGGTCCTGAGTAGCGATTGTTACACCCAAGAGAACAAATGCCAGTGTAATGGTCACATTTGTCGTTCTTACAGTTAGGACTGCATGTTCGTGTGCACTGAGCTCCAAATAAATTACCAACACAGCCTTTTGTGCAATCACCGGAGTTTGCATCACACACGTTTCCAAAACAGTTCGAACTGCATTTATGTTCGCAGTAATCCCCGTATGCGCCTTGTACACATGTTATGCAGTGACCATTCTCCTTGTCGCATAATGCAGATGAACAATTCACAGAACATTTCTTAGAACATGTTTCCCCAAACCATCCCGCCAAACAAGTGCTGCATGTGTAATAGTCCATGAGATCGAAATGTGCCTTACAACCATAAAGACACCACCCGTCTGTCCTATCGCACACGTCTGTACGACATCCCGTGGAACATTTTTTGTCGCAAATTGATCCGAAGTAACGTGGCATGCATTCAATGCAGTCATCTGAAGAACTGCATTGACGACATCCAGGACGACATGTTATGTTACAGTTTATTCCACCTAACCCTACTGGGCAAGCTGTGCAATCGTTTTTAGACGTGCATAACGAGCACCCTGGTCGGCATCTGAACTGGCATTCGTTCCCATAAAAGCCTTGCTCACATGCATAACAGTTATGATAATTGTAACATTCCTTGCAATTTTCTCTACATCTGGAACAGCCTACATATATGTCAGTATAACTTATACGCACACCAGTGTTTATATAAAAGCCAGCTGAGCATTCATGACAATGTGATGTACTTATGCAACTTCGACATCCATGTCGGCAGATATTTTGACAGTGGGATCCGTAATAACCTGGTTTGCATTGTATGCAGTGGCCATACGCACTACATGACATACATTTACTGCTACACAATGCGGTCAAACATTCGTTTGGACACTGAATGCACTCTGCTTGCATATTACACGTTTTACATTCCTCAGGACATACATTGTTGCAACTGCGCCCGTAGAATCCGTATTTGCAACTTATGCACGTGTCGTTGGATGAGCATAAATAACACGTTTCCGGGCACTTAAGATTACAATGTGATCCATAATATTCTGCTTTGCATTCATCACAACTGTCCCATGTTTCACAAGACTGGCAATTATCACGACAGGGTATTGTGCATGTGTTTCCATAAAAACCTTGAATACATTTAGTGCATAATGAAGAAGAGTTGCATTCCAAGCAGTGAATTGGACATGCCTTACAGTGGACGTAACCACTGTATGGACTTTCCCTGAAGTAGCCATCATAGCACTGGGTACAAGCGCTATACGCATCAGTGGTACATTGCCTACATCCAGTGTAACAATGGCGTTCACAGTTCCTTTCTGGACCATTAACGAACCCATCGCTGCACTCGTAACATGCTTCACTATCATCGTAATCTTGAAAACAGGCAACACACTGTGAGGGGCATGTCTTCTCGCAAACTTCGCCATAAAAACCTTTCGTGCAGCCGTCGCAAGTTTGGTTTGTATTACATGTACCATTGTCACAGTTAGAACACTGGCCTTGGACTACAAAATAGGAGTATTAGAACCAAAACAATATATCTCTTTAATACAATAGCTTAAGTGCGTGTGCGTGCATTTGTGCGTGTGTGTAATTTTCATGGTATCCGTGTTTGTTTCTCTGTGTGTAGGTATGTGTGTTTGTGAGTGCGCTATTGTGAATGTGTCTCATGTTCTATCGGTGTTTTGGTTTTGGATGTGTCTTGTCTAAAGCTTTCCCTGCTTAGCATTACTACCTCTTGTTGAAGGGGACACTGCTAGATGGAGCGTTTACTTTACATTATGATTTTGTAGCAGATGGGGTACCCGTAAACTTGCTTTAAGCCCCACGTGGTATTTTGGTTACTGGTTGTCTTTAGTGATAGTCTTGCTTTCACGCTATGGTATACTATGTTGCTGTTATTGATATGCTAAATGTTTGCTGTTTTCCTTGTGCGTTTTGTCACTTCTTTGGTGATGTTATGTACCGCGCCATTTTGTGTGTGATGCCCCCTGTATTACTGTTTCCTACTTTTAATGAAACAAATACTAGAGACTAGTACTAGAGATAAACATGAACAAAAGCACAAGTAAAAAGACACAGTAAAATCAAAAGCAAAGATGACGAAGAGAGTACCGCCTTGGAACAGTCAGTGGCAAAATCACCAATGGAGTTTTTAAACCAGTTTACGCAGGTCATAACCGCACACTTATCTCAAAGTCACCATAGCCTAATAGATAGTGTACATAAATGTCTCCCCGCCGGACTTTCCCTACAACATAGAACACCGTAAACACATAACAATATGTAAAACATGACATAACAACTGGGCAAAAATCCGACAAATATGTACTCAATGACTTTGCTGAAGTCAGAGCAACTGCACGACAGGGAAAAGGTAGAACATTAGTCTGGTCAGCTCATCCCGTTTCTGAGTTTTAGTGTATACCATCATAGAGTACTACCCTCGGCCTGTTATCACGCTTGTAAAGAGGGAAGCGTAGCTAGCGACCGTAAAATTGTCTTTGTGGGAAATGCCTTGTTGCAATAACGTCTGTAGATTGAAATTATATTTACTAATGAGAGGTAAATTTCGAAGATAAAATTAAGAAAATGTTTTCCGAAGTTAGTGATATATGTAACCTTGCTTAAGAAGTTTATCAGTTGTAACAAATTACGACTGTTAAAATCTCCTAGCACAACTGGGTATTTGTCTAAGAGTAAAACCACGTTCTACTATGAGTAAGCCGTCTGGTACATTGAATCTTTTCTGACGTCTTTCATTTACTTTTAATATAGTTCGAGGGCTTCTCAACTTGGATCATCATCAAACGTGACAGTTATAATATACATCTTGTAACAATGTTGTTTGACACGCATAATGTTTCAGTTTATAAATTGCGGCTAAACTTTAGTAATTTTTCTAATGTCTCAGTGTGTTGGTTACATTTAGGATGTCTTATCGAAACAACATAATAAGCTTATATTTCAACGGTTTTATTGCCAAATACTTACTATAGGCTGACAGCAGGAGAGTTAAGAGTAGCACGGGTAACGATTGGTTTTGCATGTAAACCATCTGAAATAACAAAACACACAAGTAGAAGGTTTTGTGTTGTTCGTGCAACTGTCTGTTTTGCATGTGTAGTTTTCTGTATGACTCTTCATTTACTTTGGTCAAATTTTCATAGATATTTTTGTTTCGGTCATTAGCATATTCACCTGAAAAAAATTATAGTGTAATGTTCGAACGGTTGACACAAATAATTCAGAGTTGCCTTCGTTTAATATGCAGGTGGTCGATCGTTTTAGAAAAAATAAGGAGTGTGCTATATGCGTTCAAACAAACATTGTATTATTGCAATGGTGAAAAGGTGATTTTTTTTAAAAAGCTATTATATATGATTGAGGAATAAAATGGTTTAATGGCATACGTATTCTTTGGCCGTCATTACTGAATTAAAAGTAGTATCATTGTTGTATATACTGAATCTATTTTGTGAACATATTATGCTCTCTCTATCTGTCTCTGTCTCTCTGTCCCTCTGTCTCTCTCATTCTCTCCCTGTCTGTCTGCCTGTATGTCTGTCTGCCTCTCTCTATATATATGTATGTATATGTCTGTATGTCTGCCTTCTCTTTCTATCTCTCTGTTTGTCTATGTTTGTATGTCTGTCTTCTCGCTCTATCTCTCTGTCTTTCTCTGTCTCTCTATCCCTCTCTCTGTCTCTCTCTATTCAACATTGAATGTCCAAATAGAGTATTACTTATATTATGTGACAATAAGTAATATGTTCTTTAATATACATAAGTCTATATACTAGATATTGATTAATGACTTATTTGGTTACAACAGGTAGGTTATTGATATACATAATATAATAACTGTCATGTACTCCAAAAGGGGCACTATACACATTGAGTATATATTTATGTATGTTCCATATATAATGTACTGGTTGGTGGACCATATGCTTTTGTTGTTCATAGTATAGATAATGATACAGAATAGAAAGTTACCAAAACAAAAGAGTTAAAATGAAACTAAAGTTGTTATCTAACTCAATTGTAGACTGTATGGCATGCTGAGGACGTTTCCAGACCTTGCAACATACACCAAATGACATATGTCAACATACAACAGCCCTTGTCATCAATTAGTGGATTTGTAAAGTGACATTTAATATAGATTGAACAGAACGAACAAATCAACTGTTTAATGAAGTCCCTATATACACAATGTAACATGCGTTCATATTTTACGATTCTGAATTAGAGCTTTGCGCGATACAATTTGACATTCACTTTGCTGTATTTTAGAGTTGTGTTAATTTACAACAAACACACCGCTATGTGATACTCACACAGCTGTAACTTAAATACTTATGAGGTCACGTTGTTCATAATAATGTTTATAGCCATTCATTTTTTTCTAATAAAATAACGATAATACAACACTGAATTTCATCGCAAGTTCCCACCATTATGTGACGATAGAAGAACACCAGATCATATGGAACAGTGTTTCCGGTAACGCGAAGGAACTGTGCGAGCTTTAGCGTGGTTGGGCATTTCCAAAGCCAAATGATTTTGTGTGTTTGTGTTGATTAACGTCCGTTTCTGCTCACTATGGGCTAGTCCTATTTTTTGCATTCTGTTGATAGTGTAGCCGTTTAGGTGTCAACCCGATGCAATGTCCCTCCCGGCTCTCTTAAGTCTTGTAATTAGTTCATTGAAAAGATTATTAAATTATGCTAGATTTGACATGCCTGCCGGTCATGAGTTGAGCTCAGACAGTGTGTTTTGTTGAAAATGAATTATTTGTGAGTTTGACAAGAAACTGACAGTGTACATTCCTTGGCCATTTAGGTTGTTGGACGGATGTTAAAGAGACAGTGCACCGGTTATATTGTTTTGGTAGTGTATTTTTGACAGTTGTTGTATTATCGACGGTAATTGTATATTCAAACTATGCTTAAACAAAAGAGGTACCAGGTACGGTTGGTCCACCATTCGTTCTGGTCGAGTCTGCAGGGTATGAAAGTGAGCCATCTTTACATAGACTATATAGAACAGACACTTTCACTTGCTTATTTACCCTAGGAACTTCCCGACGATGTAGGACAGACGTATCTACCCCTTTTGTATGTAGATTTCTGTAATTTGAAACAAGAATGACGACATGGTGAATGTCGGGTAGAAAGATCCTCATAATTGTTACACAGCCACTTGATGTATATACGGGTACTATATACAAGAAAAAGATCGGATGAGAACGTTGCAGGCTTTACATTTTATGTTAATATTCTTTCCCGACTAGTTTTATGACTTATGTCAATCGTCAAGTGTTGTGAATAAATGAACATAGCAAATACGTCAATAATTATGTTAATATTACGTTACAATAAATGACGTTAATAATACACGATACGGCAACGTCATTTGACGGTGTGCACAGTAATAAGACAATGTATTACGCAATTTTCAGTCTGTCTCTTTGGCATTTAAAGCCGGTTTAAATATTTTAGTAAGTTGTGACTCTTTTTGTTTCTTGTCTCGCTGTCCGAGTTGTTCATTTTGTAAATTGGGATGATCTGGAAATTTACATCTTGATTCCTTCCACACTCAGCAATGTTGCGGCTTACCGGCAATTCTGGCTATCTGATATGTTGTCTACGGAGGGTCACCAGGTTTCTCAAATGCCGGTTGACCCGCCATATATACATGTATATATATATATAGGTTATTTTACTAGAATTTCTGTTTTACAGCGGTGTTACTGTACTTCTGAAAGATTACAAGATTTAGGCTCAGTTTGATCAAGTTGTGTAAATCAAATATCTAAACAAGAAAGAGTTATTCTTGAGTCCCAACTAACATATGTAATCAACGGTTTGCCGAAGGAAAAACGTAAACGTGTGTGGTAGTGCGATGGTCTAGTGGTAACGCATTTGACTGCCAATCCTGGGGTCCGGTGTTCGAATCCCGGTCCCTTCCGAGAATTTCAGAGACGCTTTTCAGTGTGATCCACACGCACAAAGTTGCCTCCTGTCCACCCAGGGGTGCCTGTGAGGGTCACTAGCCGGTACTGCGGTACTACTGGTCCAATGGAGTAGCTTACACTGTAAACTTACCTTGTTTATTTTAACAAAATAAATGTCTTCAAATCTCCTTAGAATGAACACAAATAATGCCAGCGACACCGTGCACATCCACACTCCGTATACATATGTACATGTATATGACTTGTAAATAATTAGAAGTGTTTCATTTGCTGTTTTATTTACCCGAGTTACCTGCATAGAACATCGTTAGTGGAAAACGTCTATATGACAAATTATCTCATTACCTTTCCGAACAGACGACAAACGTGTCCAATAGTTAAGATCCTAGTTAAGCGCTTAATACATGGCTTTGTATCTCGACTAAAATGCTCCTGGCGTAACAAGATATGTCATTGCGTCGCATTTGACTGGTTGAAGTTTAATATTCAATACACTCTAGTCCGGAAGAAAAATACCATTGATTCATTTGAGGCAAAATATATCATTCTGTTGCCCACATTGTTATCTGCTGCTACTTTTATTCATTGGTTTTAGATATTATCTCCGATTTGCGTCCTTGTCTTTTAAACTATCTGCTTCGTGGCGCACAGTTTGAATTCTGCTAATAGTCCGACGTAGCTAGGTTTTGTGTGCGAAATTCTCCACAGTGTACTGCAATCTTTGTACTTACTGGAACGTTTTGTGAATATTTGACAGTGAGGTCATTTGTTACAACGTTACAATAGTTAGCTACTGTGAAGCATTTGTTTGCTTTGTGAATAAATAACAATGAGTATATTTGTGATATGAGTTGGTGTGAGCAGATTGTATTGGTTTTAAAAAGAAATTATTTCAACACGGTTTCACGCCCAATGTTATGCCATTGTTAGGGAAAAACTAAAATGGTTTAGTTAAACACAATAATTGCATTGGTAGTTATTTCATTATCTGAGATAATTGGTTTTGAACAATGAAGTATATCAATAATTAGAAGCATGAGAATGTGTCTGAATAGAATAGAACCAGTGATTATATAGCAGTGATCACAGGGTTCTGGACCGCTTCAGGGGGTCTATATGTACTATGTAATAACAAGGGTTCCAACTAGCAGAACGGATATCCGTGTACCACGAGTACAAATATGACTGTACCTCTTACAATTCAATGATAAGTTCGTAAGTCTTTCGGCTATTGAAAGCCAATATATTTTTCTATCAAATAAATATAATCTTATAACGGTAACTTATGAACAAGTATCAATCCAACAATGATTTTCTCAAAATTTCACGTGTTTTTAGGACCATTGACAAACGTTCGTTCACTCCGGTTTCACTATATCACAGCAATAACCTGGCAATCTGCAGTTCAAAAAATGGCGTGAGTCAATAAAACGAATCAATTCTAACACCCACCTCCAATTATTTAGTCCCCAGCATCAAAAGAATGATGTAATACTAGTGAGTTTTGTCAGTTTGCTTCAAATCGTCGAGGAAGGAGCCATTGTACGTGACGTCACGGATTTTCCAACTTTTCCTTCGCTCATCCAATGAAATGGCTCTATTCAAATTTGTTGCAATATGGCAGCATCCGAAATAGAAACATAACGACAGACGGAAAGGCCGCTGTTGCTAGTTGCTTATTTATTAAGAGGACACAACACATGGAGATTGGTGATATAATTGGGTTGTTTTATTGAACCACGCCATCTTTTGAACTGAAAATCGCCAGGTTATGGCTGTGATATAGTGCAACCGGGGTGAACGAACGTTTGTCAATGACCCAGAAAACACGTGGAATTTTGAGAAAATCGTTGTTGGATTGATAAATGCGCGTAAGGTACCGTTATAAGATTAAATTTATTTGATAGTAAAATATATTTGCTTTCAATAGCCGAAAGAGTTACAAAATTATCATTGCAATTGCAAGAGTTACATTCATATTTGTACTTGTGGTACACGGAAGTCTGTTCTGCTAGTTGGAACCCTTGTTATTATATAATACATATAGACCCGAATGAAGCGGTCCAGACCCCTGTGGCAGTGATTATATAAGAAAGGACAACAACGAGATTGCGCACGTATACTTCATTTGTGTTTAAGTTATTTTCCAGACAAAGCATGGCTATCTATAAAGTGTATCTAATTGTTTTGGACTCGTTAAGCCGCTATATACATTTGGTGGCTGGTTAATGCCTTATTGGTATCAATTACTCCCAGCTCCTCAGTTTGATTGGAGGAATGGCTCTTCGAAACCGTCCGTGCATCTTCACTTACCTAAATGTATATATATTCATTATATAGTACCAGAGGAAATGACAACACGGCCTCTTTTTGTTTTACTTAAACACACATATATATATATATATATATATATATATATATATATATATATATATATATATATATATATATATATATATATATATATATGGTATTACAGTTTGAAATATACATGTCTAAGCAGTGCTAATGGCAAGTTTTGATCGGAGAGGAATGTATTTCAGTTGCATGTGAAACGTATTCGCTCTCGGTAGAATTAACGCCATGTAACACAATCGGTATATAATTATTCTTTACATATGAGACATAACATTAGACTCTATAAACATCAAATGCAGATCCATATTTGAGTTCATACGAACTAATTACCTCAATGAATATAAATTAAATCAGGTGTGTAACAGATATTTCAAGAAAATATCGAAACACTGTCTGATTTTAATTGCATTTCATTCACAGGAAAAAAACAGTCCTGTGGTTGCTTAACGAAACACATGTCGATAGGGTATGAAGTTAAAATCCTTTACCGATTTACTCCTTGAATATTCTTGAAAGAAATAATGACAAAATGAAAAATAATTAGATCAATTATTAAAATAGGACATGGGCAACTGGACTCTTGGCAATAGCAAAATCTACAGGCTCATATCTATATTATAGAGCCGAACATTCAATTGACGCCTAACAGTAAGTCTGTCACACATAGGAGACTCAATGTATTTGACAAAAAGCACATACGTACATTGCAGCTTAAGGTAGGTAAGTAGTATTCGATATATACCACAGTTAACATATGTGGTAGTTTAGTGGTTCTCGACATAATTATATAGAAGTTAAACATTTCTTAGACATATATCGTGATGAAGTGAGCCTAATCTTATATCATTGCATATAATAAGTTTTCGACATATATGGTAGTTAAGTGGTCTTAGGAAGATGTGGTAGTTGAGTAATCATATATATATATATATATGGTAGTTAGATGTCCTTTACACAGTATGGTAGTTCAGTAGTCTTAGACGTAGATAGTATATTGAAGTGGTCCTAGACATGTATATTCGCAAACTGGTCTTAGATATATAATAGTGTGAAAGCCAAACATAAACCGTCAACTGCCTGTATCTCATCTGTTATGTATGGTGTAACCAATTACTTAGTATGCTCTAAGGGACGTGTTTGTAACACGTTACCTGCACTACAAAACTTGCCTTTTGTATATTCCGATGCCTTACTTCACTAGTGCAAATATGTTGGTTTAACCACTTCCCTCATTTTGATTTTTTAAAGAAGTAAGGTCTAAAATAACCTCTGAGGGAATAGGTTAAAATTTGTAATGCGACATTTGTATTTTGTCCTCTAATTTTATTATGCTCCCCAACAACAGTGTTGGGAGAGCATATAGTCGCCGCTTTGTCCGTCCGTCCGTCCGTTCGTCCGTCCGTTTGCCCGTTCGTTTGTCCAAATTTTGTCCGAAGCATAACACACAAACACTGTAATATAGCAACATGAAACTCCATATGTAGATTGTTCTCGATGAGGACAGTGCACAATAACAATCACTTGCATAATACAGGAGTTATTGTCCTTTGTTAATGTTCATACTTAAAATTTGTCATGAGCATAACACAAAACCTATAACAGGTATCAACATGAAACTTCATTGGTAAATTAATTTTGATGCGGAAAAGTGCAGTACATAAGAATCATCACTCGCTTTTGCATAATTTATGGTTTATTGCCCTTTGTTAGTTTCCACACCTAAAATGTGTCTTCAGTCGGGGAACATCAATCGGTTCTACCGATTATCTTGTTTTCTTATTTATTATCTTTATATTTTCGTATTTTTTTTTATTTTTTTTTTTAAATGCTTTTATTCTCCCCGTCATAGGTATGTGAGGGTCGGGGAGTACCATCCCTCATCATACCGTACAAAATATTTGGTTAGGTTAGTAGCATTGTGTCATAAACGGTAAGTATAATAGTTACATAAATTAACAAAACAGAAATAAGACTATTCTAACAATGCCATTTGAGAAAACAGTATAATTGATATTTATACAACCACATTTTTGAAGGGGAGTTTTATGCATTCGATAATAAAAAAAAATAAAAATTCTTAAATCCTAAAAATGCTTGATGGGGTTCTCTCATTTCAATAATTTTTCGATTTCATGTTTTCTTTTTCATATAAAATGTCTATATCTATACAAGAAATTATGAAAATTGCCAAAGCCATTTTACTTTTTAGTTATTGTAATTATGTGGAGGAATTTTATTCCATTAAAAGATAATAATATTTTGACCATGTTTGATCAAACTGTTCAAGATAATTATCCCTTGTTGCTATGTATTTCAGAGCTGTATATTTTGCTATTATTTTGTTTTTTAATGATAGTAGTGAGAATTTTCCTTTCCTTTTTTTGGTCAAATATATATAGTACTTTGTTTCTAGTAGAATAGTCATGTCAGCCATTGAATAGGAATTGCTTAAATTGAATAAGTATTTCTTCTCATTTATACAATTGATATACTCTGCTAAGTTCAACCACTGCTGGACTTTTGTTAAAAATAATTCTGTTTCTGGACATGACCAAAGCATATGTTGAATTGTTTCTACTTCACCACAAACTCTGCAATTAGGATTGTCTGAGATTTTGATATTAAAAAGGTATTTCTGTGTTGGAAGAATTCTATGGTTTATTCGATACTGAAACCACCGTATTTCTGTACTAAAGTTGTATTTAAATATGGCATTGTAAATATCTTTCCAATCATTATCTTCTATCTGAAACAATTGGTTCCATCTTGTCACTGCAGTAGGTTTTTCATTATTTTTATTCAGTATGTTATATAAATGAGCTGAACCTTTTGATTGTTTCAGTAGTATTAATACATTTAATGGGAATAATGGATTCTGCATTTTCTGCAGTGTTACTGTAAAGCTAAACTTATTTAAAAATATTTTTATAACATTTATAAGACGATTGATAATTGTAGAAGTTTCCTTCAGCTGTGATAAGATCATTTATTTGTGATATCCCTTTTATAAAAAATGGTTTTTAAAACACACACTTTCCACCTATTTGAATATCTTTGTTATAGAATAGTGGTGATGTCATTAATTCCGCTACGTTTACAGGAGTGTATGATGTTTGTATTTTATGGAATGCGTTTATGACATCTTGCCAAAACGGATTCGATATTTCTTTCTCACATTTCTTTAGATACTCAGATCCTAGAGAAAAAACTTTACTATAGTCAATACTACATTCTAAAATTTTGTTCCATTTACCATAACTTGTTAATAATCTTCTCAACCAAGTTGATTTTAAACCTTCAATAAAGCAAATTAAGTTTATCATTTTAAGACCCCCTTCACTATATTGTTTAACTAACACTGCTTTTTTTTACCTTTGCACTCCCTTGCCAAATAAAGCCAAAGAACATTAAATTTATTTCCTTTAAGACTTCTTCAGGAGGATTTGGTAGTGCCATAATGAGGTGATTAAGTAGGGGAAGAAGTAGTGTTTTAATTACCGTGATTTTCCCCATAGGCGTCAAATACCTACGATTCCAATTTAATATCAGAGCTTTTAGCTTTTGTATTTTTTCAGTATAGTTGAGCATAACCATGTTTGAAAGATCCACATCAAAAATAATCCCTAACAATTTAAATCCATTTACTCCCCATGAAAGTTTCCACTTTGTTTTAATTGAGTCAGTACTGTACTTTTTGCATCCTATCCATATCACATGTGTTTTTTCAAAGTTGACTTTTAAACCAGAATATTTTGAAAATCTGTGCAATTCATTTAATGTTGCATTTAGAGATAAACTAGATCCATCTAATATAGCAGATAGATCATCTGCATATTGGGATAACTTGTATTCTGTTCCATTGATTGTAATACCTTTAATACTTGTGTTATTTCTTAATCTTATAGCTAATATTTCTGCACATAATAAAAATATATATGCTGATATTGGATCCCCTTGCCTGCAGCCTCGACTTATTGTGAAGAAATTTGATAAATGACCACCCTGGTTAACTGATAGCCTAGCATTCCTATACAATAGAGTAAACCATTTAATGAAAGAGTCACCAAAGTTAAAAAATCTTAATACATTCTGTATAAAATTCCAGGAAATAGAATCGAAAGCCTTTTCAAAGTCAACTAGTAAAATTAATCCAGGTATATCATGTTATTCTGTATATTGCATAATATCATAAATCTGCCTTGTATTTTGACCCAAGAATCTCCCTGCCATAAATCCTGTTTGATCTTCATGAATTAGTTTACCTAAAACTTGTTTAAGTCTGTTGGCAATTGCGCCTGACGCTATCTTGTATATACAGTTCAACAATGATATAGGTCTATAATTTTTTAAGAATTGTCGTGGTTTATTTTCTTTTGGTATGCAAGTAATAATTCCCTCTTTTTGTGTAACAGATAATTCGCCCATCTTGTACCCATAGTTTATAGATCTTAAAACAAATTGTCCTATATTTTTCCAAAATACTTTAAAAAATTCAGGGGTGAATCCATCTGACCCAGGACTACGGTTATTTGACATACCTCTTAGCGACTTTGTGATTTCTTCATATGAGAGAAATCCATCTAGGGAAAAAGATTCATTGTTACTAAGTTTATGGAAAGTGCAGTTTTTAAGTTCTGTATCTAGGTCTAAATATGTATCCTCAGAGAAATCTTTACTGTAAAGTTTTTCATAATAGGACTTTGCTTCCTCTAATATTTCATGCTGATTTGATATCACAGTTCCATCTTCTTTTTCAACTCTAGGAATTATTTTACTGACACAGTTATGAGATTCAAGTTTGCAGAAATATGAAGTCGGTTTTTCATCATCTTCAATTATTTTAACTCTTGATCTTATAATATGACCTTTCATTTTCTCCTTCCTAATTTCTAATAGTATTTTTTTAAGTTCATCTAATTCTCCTGTTTTGTCTGATGTAAGGTTATTTTCAATGTTTTCATTTTTTTAACAGTTTCCTTTTCCAAAGCGTTCCTCTGTTTTATTTTGTAGCTGGAGTATGATATAATTTCCCCCCTTAATTCCATTAGTAATGTTTCTAGAAACAATTGATCATTTATTGTAAACTGGATTTGGTCATTTGGTATGTTTTTAGGTTGTCCATGTTATAAACAGGAACTGCATATTGTTGTTTTATATACTCAATTTTATCATTTATGGCCTTTATATATTTTATATCTTTAAGAAGTGAATTGTTGTGCTTCCATAATGGTTTTCCTTTCTGAAATGGGTTAAAAATGAGATTTAAAGTGATCATGGAATGATCTGACCTATAACTACTTTCAATATTGCATTTATCAACAGAACTAGCGATAGGTGGATACAGTATGTTCAATTAAATGTTTTTTCGTTATACATGCACTTTACCATTGTATTTGCCGTCGCGGTTGTTGTAGATTAGTCGGAGAGGGGATACGTTTATTTACACTGTTTGTCTTTTAGGGTGGGGATGGAATAAGAGTGAGGTTGGGCGCCCATAAACCGGTTTAACCCCCAGTGACTTTTGTCACTGACCGTTCCAAGGCGGTACTTCCATCTTCCTCCTATTGTATAGTTTGTTTTGTCTTTGTGTGTCTCTTGTTGTTTTTTCTAGTTATGTACATTTGCTGTTTCCTTGTGTTGCTGTTCGGGCGAGTGTTTGTTCTGTATGTGGTGTTTCCTGCATGACTCATTTTTGTACTTTTAGTAAATTTTCAGAAATTAAAAAAAAGTCTAAAGGGTGTTTTTTTCTCAATGTAAATCTCTTGAGTTGAGGGTACTTCTCTCTAAATGGGTCTATCAAATTAAACATTTCTTTGATTTCTAAAACTTTTAATCGAGCATTCTTATTATTGATATGTTTGTAATTATAATAATCTAGTTTAGGGTCTAGGACCAAGTTAAAATCACCGCACATTATGAGCCCTTCATTATTGTATTTCTCGACTTGATTCATTAACAACTCATAACATATTAGATTATCATTATTTGGTCCATAGAGATTCACTAGTGTAAATCTATTATTATCTATAGATATGTCAGCAATAATATAGTTTCCCTGTGCATCTGTTATATAGTCATGTATCTTAAAATCAGTTCCCTTTTGAAAAAGTATTGCTACACCTCTGGATTTAGTGTTACCAGAGCTAAAAAATTCCTTCACAACCCCATTGCATTCTGATAAGATTTTCAGTATTGGTTGTAGAGTGTACGTCTTGTAAGCAATAAATATTACATTTCTTTGCTCTAAGGTAGTCAAAAACATCTCTTCGTTTTTCTAATGAGCCCAGGCCCTGGCAATTTACTGAAAGAATTTTAGTCTCCATATAGCATCATCATTTTATACTTTAACATATAATTTAACAGTTTTGAGAGAACCCCTATCAAGGCATAAAAAAAGGATAACTAAACAACAACATTTACCACTTGAAATATTGATATTCTGCCAAAGTCACTAAGTTTTTCACACCACATTTAAAAAATCCAAATACGGATCAGCTGTAATTCTATATTAAACATTTACCCATACACTCGTAAAAACGTCACGTTACGTTGAAATGCCAATATGCCGAAAAACACCAACAATTCGCTTTTCTAGGTCTCACTGAGATACCGTCTCCACATTCATTTCCCAAAAAGCCTCATCAAAGGCAATACACTATACTTACAGAAACTAGACCTCAATATTTAAACCAGTTAATCCAAACCCAATAGATACTGTACAGTCAAACTTTCCCTGTTGAACAGTTATGTAAGAAATAATGACATCATACAAACCGGCATTTTTTTTCTGACATGTGCACACATATTTCGATATAGGTAGAAATTAGAATCAAATTTATTATAAGCAATACAGAGTGGATCTAGAACAGATGACTATCTATTCTAGTTCCACTCTGTTTGTAAAAACCTGAAAAGGCTTGGTATCAGGGAAAGGGTTAGGGTACCCGGCATATATCATTTTACAGTATATATATTTAGCACGCAATACACATCAATCCTCTCATGCACACACAGTATATCAGATATAAAATATTTAATATATACATGTAACCGTTTACTGTTACATTACAAATCAACACTTCAGCAATACCTCATCCGAAGTGCTTCAAGTATTTATACAATACACCATCATTAATTTAAGCGTTTCCAGACAGTTTTTTGATCTATTAAACTGATCTGGGTCCAAACTGTTATTGCACACTGACACACATGTATATTTAAAGTGTCAACATTTACATTTGAAAACAACACAAATATCCACACTGTAAGATAAAACAAGTCCCCCTATTTATTGCTTTCCCAATTTGACATGAGACTCGATTAATTTCCGGGATTGTCCATAATACTTTGTGACAAAAAAAGCAAAAATAAAAAGCTGGTAATAAGCATGTTCCAAGAGGACTGCATGATCATAGCGCATTCCTATACCTCCGTAAATTTATCCGGAGATTACCGACGATAATAAACGGAATATGCATGAGTCTTAGGTCAAATTGGGAGAGCATTACACTATATTAAAGTAACAATCTGCTGTGTCAGCACTTTACCTAATCAGGATCTGCACTGTTTAGTATTCCGCATTGAAACGGCAAATGCCTAATTATCGGCATATATTTTATCAATGTCATTTGGTAGATCAGATCTATATCACAAAGAGGTATCAATATCATATACAGTATAACCCCTCTAATGCAACCTTTCAATAAATAAACATAGCTGTCTTTATAAGCAGGTGGATGCTTAACGCAGGACAAACGCAATACAGAAAGCTCGTCTAGGAGCTTTCCGCATTACTTCTGTCCTGCGTTAAGCTACCACCTGAATCTAGCACCCATAATTATACTTCTTTTAGGTGGTAGCATTAGCGGGGTCACGCTGTATATGGGTCTATATGTTTTACACTGTCTGACGCCTCTACCTATGTCTAATTCCCTGCACGCCAGTTTAGGGTTTCTCATTATTGATCTATACAATCAGTCTGTATCCAGATCAGACCCACCAATAAAATGGGACCTGACCCGAAGGTCAGACTGGTTTTCATTTAGGACCGACTTTTGTAAACAAAAATAAAGACACACAAAACCTTCTGCATGTGGCAACTGATACAGCAGAGGACCAGTGTAACAGATGTCAAAAGGTGATTTAGCATGCAAAGAGCCAACCATAAATAGAGCAGTTAGCATTTTGTTATACATAGTGTAAAGTAATTTTTCATTGAAAGGACTAACCCTATTCAGTATGTATACACCAACTGGAATTTGCGACAAAAACATTGCAGATCCAGATCCTTAGGGATCTTTTTGGGTCCCTCCGATCCGGATCCGCACTGATTTTGATCCTACTAAAAGCGTCAAAACACATATTTTCCTAGGAAACATTTCAATAGTGTCGTTCTGTATAAACAGACCTATATCACAATGGGGCACAAATCTCCAACAAGCTTTAATATATGGATCTGTTCTGCTTATAATTGTCTCTATATATTAGTATAATGTCTGACATATTTCTAACCCTTTACTCTAAGAACAAGCCTTTCTACATCTTTGCAAGCAGAGCAGAACCAGATCAAATGGCTCCTATAGGAGGGTTATGATCAAGGTCTGATCTGTTTGCTTCCGGACACAACACATATACGACCATACCGTCTCTGCCATGGCTAAAACATACATGTGTCCGACGGCTTCAGATGACATAATATACATACCTACGCATCCACATGTACATACACACACATGAAACACATAATATACACACATATACATGCACATGTGCACAGGAAAAAAGAGTTCAATCTCATATACAGTCCAGTCTTGAAAGTTTTATCCTTTGGTACATTGGATATGCACTCAATTGCATGTGAACAAACAGTGCAGACCCAGACTTTAGGGCCCCTGGAGTGGCCCTTTGATCCAGATCTGCACTGATTGTCAATCGAGTCTAGCAATTTTAAAAAAAATATATATCACAGATCTACTGAGTATAGTGACGGGCTTTTTCATTCCTAACCCTTTCCCTGTTCTGTGTTTACTCCAAATTTCAGTACCTACTGACTATTCCTGGACAAAAATAGTTACAATGAAAAAAGGAAGATGGAACATTGCATCCATTTTAGAAAGTAAAGGAACAGATCTATCAAAATTCCATCAGCACAAACAGAGCAGACCCTGATCGGATGGCTCCTCTAGGAGCCATCTGATCTGGGTCTACTCTGTTTGCTAATGAGTGAAAACACGTTTACATGAGGGAAAGCGTCAAAAATCAGCAAAAAAGAGGTTAAAGTTGAAAAAAAACTTGTACAGAGCACTGTACACTGTACACATCTTCTCAACCATTTACCTGTGCATAATGACATAATTTACATCATGAAAAGCCATTAGCCGGGTTTCTAACACATGATAATCACATATACGACCATACCGTCTCTGCTATGGCTAAAACATCCATGTGTCCGACGGCTTCAGATGATAGTATATACATACCCACGCACCCACATGTACATACACATGAAACACATAAAATA
Source organism: Azorinus chamasolen (assembly GCA_963576725.1). NCBI lineage: Eukaryota > Metazoa > Mollusca > Bivalvia > Cardiida > Solecurtidae > Azorinus > Azorinus chamasolen. The sequence goes on along the minus strand of OY755252.1, from coordinate 32,438,138 downwards.
CACACATATACATGTACATGTGCACAGGAAAAAAGAGTTCAATCTTATATATAGTTCGGTCTTGAAAGTTTTGTCCTTTGGTACATTGGATATGCACTCAATTGCATGTAAACAAAAAGTGCAGACCCAGACTTTAGGGCCCCTGGAGTGGCCCTTTGATCCAGATCTGCACTGATTGTCAATCGGGTCTAGCAATTTAGGAGCCATCTGATCTGGGTCTACTCTGTTTGCTAATGCGTGCAAACACGTTTATATGGGGGGGGGGGAAGCGTTAAAAATCAGCAAAAGAGGTTAAAGTTGAAAACTTGTACAGAGCACTGTACACTGTACACATTTTCTCAACCATTTACCTGTGCATAGACATGATTGACGTCATGAAAAGCAATTAGCTGGGTTTCTAACACATGATAATCTGTGTTGACAAACACTATAGAATAAGATCTATAGGCCCTACCATGGAAAACCAAGAAAAAACAGAGCAGACCCCAATCAGACTGTTACTACAGGAACCGTCAGAAATGGGTCTACTCTGATTGTAAAAAACGCAATTTTCTTTCCGTATAAGGGAAAGGTCTAAAGAAATAACGTTTAAACAAATTTCACGGTCACTTTACGAATTAACGTCTGTCTGTACAGCCAAAGCCTATAATTGCAAAGTATTTACCTTCCACAGTTTTTTTTACACTGCCTTACTGCCACTTTTATTCACTATCAGAGTTCACACTGTCTTACTTTCCACGTTTCTCACTACCCTTGGACTCTTTTACTATATCACTTATAATGTCAAAAATGTCAAAATGATGGCGAATACCCTTACCGGTCTTTCCATATACACGTCCATTAAAAAACCATGCAGACTCGATTTCCGGTGATGCTTCAAGGCGTTTCATGAGTTCTACATTTTGCTTTGTAACATCGTCGACTAGGCGGTTTCCGGTCTCCTTCATTTTCCTTCTGTGCGTCATGATTTTGGCTTTTTCGTTGTTGTTCACAAATTTCAGCAGTACAGGTTTTGGCTGGCCCTTTTTCCCAGGTATCCTGTGTATTGCCGTGACTTTGTCCTTATTTAGCCTGACCCCTCCTCTTCCTAGCACACTCGACACTGTTTCCATAAGTTTCGCCTCATTTTCCCCTTCTTTCTCAGATATGCCCAATATCTTTACATTGTTTTTCCTGGAATATTGCTCGTTACAGTTGGCTTGAGCTAGAGCAAGCTTTGATCTTTTGTCACAGACTGACAGAGACTCTCCCATCGACCTAACTTCCTTTCTAAGACCTCTGTTTTCTTCTTCCAAGTTCTTTATTTCGTCTTTTAAAGACTTTGTGTCATCTTCTACCTGAACTGCTATTGTCATTTCAATATTTTTATTTAATTCGTTAATTGTTTCACTTATTGTTTTCTGAATGAAATCTTTCATGTCATCTTTTTTCATAATTTGTTTGAGATCCTCCCTGATTTTCTGTATATCATCTGTAAGGTCATCCAAATGATGATTGATTATGGAGATCTCTTCTACACTAGAAATAGGAGATACCTCTGTAATAGCCCTCTTTTGTGGGGGAGGCTTTCCTGAGCCACTATTTCCCTTTACTTTCACTGGTTTGTTACTCATCGTGAGTGAAATAACTGTCTATCTTCTAGGGACTATTTTCGTATTTGCTATTCAAGAAAAAAATTATTATGATGAAGCGTACGCTTATCTCAAAAACGTCTGTTTGAGTCAATTCAAAACACGACTGAAGTACAAAGAAAACTTCGTACTTCGTATACTACTTTTCCACATTTTATCAAACTACTCTTTAAGTTAATACTCTAATTCAAACAGAAAAAAATGCTGGAGAAAGTCGTTGTTTGCATACAATGATGAGTGATCATTTTACGGTAAATTCATTCCCTCATACTTACAACTTTTGACGACTCTGTAAAAGTCACTTTGTCGGTCTGGCTGTCACACTCTTTTTACTAACACTTCTCACAGCAAGTGACACGTGTTCCTCTTAACACCCTTATGTTATCAATCTCCATTTTGAATTAACCAAACCTGGTGAGTTTTTCTTCTCTAATTTGTTTCAATAATACTTTTGCCAAACTTCCAGAAATTATATGTGGTTTAAAAGTGTCAGCTCGTCGGTATTTTAGCCGGGTTTTTTTATTTTGTTATATTCGTCAAAAATAGTTCGCCGATTTGTCAGGCGCATTGCAGGGTTAAGCTGTAAAAATATGTAACTGCAGTTATAATGATAAAACTTCTCGAATAGTAGCTTACTATATTTGCTTTTATACTCACCATTTGATCAAGAGGGACATGATGACCCTGATATCGCTTACAAGGCAATCAGAGCATAAGATTTTCAAATTGTTCATTTTTTTTATGTACCTAGTTATAGTCTACTTTCAGTCCAAATGACTGCTCAGCCGATTGTACATTTATTAAGCCATTCGCCAACAATATTGAGCACTACTAACATGCAGCCGCAGTTCCGGCTATTGACCCTCACAGAATGGAAGACCCTGCGCGTCTCTGAAATGTCCAGGGGGACCGGGATTTGAACTCCGGACCTCCAGATTGTCAGTCAAGCCCGTTACCACTAGACCACTACATTTTTGTATAGGACATTGACCAACCCTGGGTGGGGCCTCATTTGAACACAGGGGTATATTTCATATTACCTTTTTAGATGAATTAAAGAGGATGCTATGTGCCAAACATGAAGGCTGAGGACCTTCCAGTTTCACAGGAGAATTTTTTCAAAGCTTTAACTATGTCACTGTAGAAGCTGGCCAGCTTTGGGACCGGACCAATTTTGATCCGAGGGGCATAATTTATATAACTTTCGTAGAGGACCTACAGGTGATGCTATTTGCCGAATATGAAAGTCGATAACCTTGTAAATTCAGAGGAGAATATTTTTAAATGTTCAGATTGTTGACGACACACGATGCACGCCGATGGGCGATGGACATCAAGCGATCACAGAATCTCACCCTGAACACTTTGTGCTCTAGTGAGCCTAAATATACAGTAGAACCCCTCTAATGCGACCACTTAATGAATAAACACGGAGTAGTTATACACAGGTGGTTGCTTAATACAGGGTAAAAGTAAATCAGAAAGTTCCTGTAGGAGCTCACTGCCTTACCTTTGTCATGCATTAAGCTACCACCTGCCTCACCACCAAGAATTATACCTCTTTTAGGTGGTCGCATTAGAGGGGTTTTACTGTATATGTGAACCTTAACCTAAATTTCGATATGGCCTTAACTATCAAAAGCATCAATAGGCTTGCAGAAAGTTTGAGAAAGTCCCTCATATTCAGTGAATAATTGTCGTTATAAGTATCGGATTCCATATTCGGCGTCGGTATAGTTGACAAATCCCAAATAACATGTGTATTTTGCCAGTTGAGTGCTTTGCACTGGGCATCTAAAAGAACTAGGAAACCTCAGTCGATAATAGGAGAAACCATCGAGTCCGGGTTTCTCTTTATCCTCTCCCCTCTCTCTGGGGCGTACGATTAGCCCATAGTGAGCAGAAACGAGCGTTAATCAAGACACACAAACAAACAAAACTTATTCGTTGACGAAGATGTACCCCCTTTAGCCGTAGAAAATGGACTGGGGAGTACAAATTCGTCACTACATCGGCGTTACAGGTATCATTTCAGTGGGTTTGTATGTAGAGTAACGATGTACTACATAACCTTACCCTTCTACGTATTTGCAAACAGAGTTAGCAGCCATCTGATCAGGGTCTGAACTGTTTGCTTATGAAATAAAATAGATCTGATTCTAAAGTTTCCACCATGGCAGACTTGCCTGAGCTCATGTGACATTAGGAAACGTGTCTTATTATTATCCAGGGTGTCATTATTTCTTACATGGACATTTATGAAGTTAAGTGTATAGTAACACCCATTTAAAAGTCAACGAAGAAGGGTGTTCACGTTAAACATAAGACATACAAACAAGAGATCTATATCTGTAAGTTAACAATTTAACAATGGTGTCTGTTTCAACAATGATAAAATGTTACTTAAACCGTGAGGGAGTATTCATACGTTCTGCTCCATTTCATCTGCATTCACATTCAAAAGGACACGAAGAAGTTAAAAGTGTTGATTTCACCCAGGTCATAACATAACAAGTGTCACAGTAAATGGAGACACGAGAAATGCTTACAGTTTTGATCCAAATCAGACTCCATACCCGAAAGTATAAACTGACTAGGGTCTACAACGTTTCACAGATAAAAAATGTGCTTACATAACTCAGTGTCCCCCATAACACTTATCATGCTGAAATAATTATATCTACCAAATCTCTGATCTGTTGTGTTTGTACAAACAGTAACATTCCTCCAAACTGGACATTCAAATTTAGTATAAATATTTGTCTTGGGGACAGGTGGCAACTTAATGAAGGGTGGAAGCTATGCAAAACACTCCTTTAGGAGCTGTCTGCATGACTTTTACCCAGCATTAAGCAGCCTCGTGGCTAACAAGAGAACTTCTTCTCTCCTAGAATTCCGGTTTAGAGTTGTTTAACTGTACCTCTGATTCATGTAAATGTGTGTAAAACTGTTGATTGAGTTGGAGATCCATATCAGACGCAGTGTTACTGTGGATCCAATATGTTTGCAAATGCGAGTTCGGTCGCTATTAGCACGAGTGAGAGTAAATGTATTTAGTCAAATATTATTTAAGACCAACACGTTTTGAAAATGATTGCAGGAGCCTGTCTGCTGTGTTCGATACGTGGGGAACAGAGCAAACAAATTATTTACTGGTACGCTCGAATAAACCACTAGCATCAGCTTGTTCAGCAAACAGTGACTAAATACCCCGATCAGTGGGCTCCTGAGGGAGCCCTTAAAATTTGTCTATTTTCTTTGACTATTACCCATTTATGTAAAATCAATCTTATCCTTTCCTGTGCACATCTCATAATGGTAATAGTGAAACCTCGATACGTTGAACATTAAGGGACCATACATAATACTTGCAAAATTGTTCGACTGTCACCCTTACCACCTGCATCAAGCTGTGGCATGTCTTTATAGATGTGTGCAGTGGTTAATCTTAGTCATAAAAATGCAATACAAATACTTAAATGAGTTAGTCCGAGATTAATTTTTAGAGGTTCCATTACATGCAGAATGATAACTACGAGTTGCGGCCATTAACCGGTTGTGAACAATACTGCATGATCAAATTCAAATTTCTATTTAATTAACCCTCACCATGGTAAGCATTTGCAAACAGCTCGAATCCAGATGAGACCCGAGTACCTCGGCATCTCATCAGAGTCCAAGCTGTTTGACACTCGATTGGTGGTCTCTCAAACGGTTATACGAATCAGGAGTAAGTAAACAGTCATACTGATAAGATATTTGACGCACATAGTTTGTTTCAGCATGATAAGAGATACACTTCTGAGAAAATATTGAACTATTGTCAAACATTTTGGATCCTGATAAGGTGTCGAGCTACTGAGAGATTCGTTAGTGTCATCCGACCCAGCGAGGGGAGTTAGTGAAGTAAATTAAGGTTTATGAAAATAATAATAACGATTTCAATTAACATGTCACAAATAACTACTGTTCTTGTACAGTAGAACATATTTTAGGCTACCAGATTTAAAAAGTCGCATGTCTTTCAGATTAATACATATACATGTTTATGGTCGCTTAAGATAGGTTCTACTGTACATGTCATAGTATAGACTTAGACTATATCAACTACTCAAAGCTCACAAACTGATATTAACCCTTTCGCTGCCAAACTCTGTCGTCTGCTGACTTTGTCTTCTGCTATGAATTATATTATTTTTCATTTTTGTTTCAAAAACATAGTAACAGTAACAAACAGTTCGGATCCTGATGAGACGCCAAACTGTTTGCATGTGATATCATAGACCCGTCATTGTGGCACGGAAGGGGTTAACTGACTGTCTGCTTTTTCGGTTACGTCACAGACCGATATAATGACATACGAGATTGACAGAGACTAGCTGACACATTTCACGAAATTGAATGCATTTGACTCAGAAATCTGAAAAAGCAGATGATTAGTTAATGCAGGGCTTTCTGCATTATATGTGACCTGCATTTAGCTACCACCTGCCCCAAATTTTCTTTTGGTGGTCGCTTAAGACAGGTTCTACTGTATTAATAACATATGCGTTCATGTTCATATTGAATGTAATACAGTTAACTTCCGCTTAACTGGAGTTTAGCAAAGAAGAATTTAGATATTAATTTTAATATTTTTATGCAAGCGACTATGCATTTTCACGTTTTTGCAAGCAGAGTGGACCCAGATCAGTAGGCTCCTGCAGGGTCTCCTCTGTATGTTTTGAAAATATATAGATATGATCATACAGCGTTTATCTAGACCAACACTTTCCTTTTATATTTTAAGGTAATCAATATTCATGAAGTGATCTATTGAACAGGGTTAGGGCGAAAGTTATACAGAAAGCTAACAACGGGAGCATATTGTATTACTAGGACCCCGTCATTGTGCCTTAGCCTTTCCTCCGTATAAACGCTTGTTTGCGCTTTTCTTATAGGAACCATGTGACCAGGATTATGGATTTATAATAGACCCGACTCTACAGTTTCTACGAATACCAAAATATATTGTGTACATAATTATGTCAATATAAAATAAAAATCTAATATTTATTTATGATATTATTTCTTACATGCATGTTCAACCGAGAAAGGGTTAAAGGCCGTCTTTAATACTAAACGTTCGATTTAGAGGGGTTTCACTCCATGCCACGTGTGTGTCCATTAGTCAATCCCTATGTCAGTTTGTCAGGTCGTCCGTGTTTTTATCTGCCTGCCAATCATTACTTTGGCCTACGTATTAGGTCGTTAAACTTTATTTGCCATAGTGTCATGAATGTGCATAATATGTAGATAAACTCATCTAGCTGGTGTTTATATAATATCTGGCGAATTCTAATTCTACACTGTTAAAACATTGGAATTATGCAAATGCTTAATGTTGATGATGTGTATTTGAGGGGTATTTGTCAACAGGTACATGTAAAGGGGGGTTACAAACCCAGTATTTGGTGGTTTATAATATGACCTACAATAGAGTTTTTCCCCTTGAATATAGCTAATATGTGTTGGATAGTATACCCATTAAAACGTATAAAGTACATGTAAATCCTTGATAAATCGGTTTTAAATAATGAAGTACATTTGCGATAATTTGGTGCAGGTGGCTGCTTACTGCAAAGTGCATGTATGGAATTAAAAGGAATTAAAAACAATATTCACAAGTCCTTTATTTCGACATTTAATATCGATTCATATAACCGTGGACGAATACAAAGTATTCCCAGCAAGGTATGGTCTATTATTTCATGGGTGTATAAAACAAATACAGCCAATCACTGCTCACCAAAAGTAATGAAAACAAACGAAAAAAAATATTTATCAATTACAGCTTACAATAGGTTATCATTTCAATCACGTGGTATTGTCAATATATTAGATAAGGGGGAACATGGCAGGTGTGACGAATGCATATTTGGTGGTCTTATGTTATGGATTTGCTAGTTGTATAACCGTCGATATATCTATAGAATATCTTGCAGAAAGGATAAATGCACTCGAGACACAAGGTACAGTAAAGACCCTCTCAAGCAATTCTAGGACTTGAATATACATTTTGAAAGCGACCGAATATTAATATAATTTATATCGATGTTAGAGTTATCCGATGTTGCGATATCGAGTAATCGTCTTCAATATACATGGCGCTTTAACCAATTTTAACATGTTTGTACCATACGAGAATCATTGTAGGCAAGTACACATTTTATGTGTACATTTGTAACATTAAAGACTCTTATTTCAAACACAGCCTTAACAGTATTGGCAAAGAGTTAGGAGCCAAATTAAACGTCAAGTAACTCAGCGTTTTAACATAATGCATCTAAAATGTGTAATACATGGCCAATTTTTCGTATTTTTTAACAATTTTTATGGCACTAGAACTTGTAATATGTCTGTGTTTTAAAGGAGTTCTCAGCATAAATGAAAACGTAGTTAAAGTACATGTATGAGTCATGCAAGTAACACCGCATACAAAACACACAACCGCCCAAACTGGACCACGACGAATGCAAATGTACATGTACATGTATATATGACACAAAGAGACGCACAGACATAACACCGACAAACACAGGCGCGCGCATGCGCGCATTCGATAGTGAGATCAGCATCATCAAATGAACAAATACAACGACACAAAGACATAAGACAAATATTATAGAAAAGGTGACAATCAATCAAATTTGTACTCAATGTATTTTATGAAGTCAGAGCAGCTGCAGGAAGGCCATTAAGGGCATGATAGAGATAAGGCAATACATGCGTATTGTTCCCTTTCTGGGTTTAAGAATGTACCATCATAGAGTACTTCCCTCGGCCTGTCGTCCTTCGGTCAAAACGGCAAGCATGGCTACCGACTATAAAGTGATCAATTACCAAACAAGCAATGCGTTGCAATATAATGGGGTCATAACCTTTCTTGATAAAAGTTTTAATGCGTCTAATATACAAATCATGAACATAGATATGACCTCAAAGTTTCTTTAGTTAGTAGATTACATCACCATAGACTTTTGGGAGAGAAAAACCTTGTTGCAGTATAACTAAATTATGGGAATTACATCTTGTAACAAGAAACAGGCTTGGACAAGCCTAAAATAAATTGAGATATATATATAATAGATCCTATAAGATGTAGAATAGGACAAATCTCCTAGGTAATGCTAATATTCCATTTTATAGTATATTTTGAACGAAATATCAATGGCCAAGAAAAATATTATATCTAGCAAGAAACCATAATGTCCGATCAATTCGCTTTGTTGATTGTCACTGTGCGTTTGGGTAATTTGAAGAAACCAGATATGGTTAAGTCAAGCGTTTTTGCATCCCTGTTTTCAGCCTCTGATCTGGTTTGCTTCATATGATAAATAGTTTATGTCTCTGTGTGCGTTTTATCAGGCTTGTTTTGTAATTGTACTGTTTCAACATTGTGTGTGTTGTAAGTCTTGTAAGAATATTTTCCCACTTGTTCATGATTGCTGCAGTTACAAACGAATGTTTCTTTTACCGAATAAGGCAGATTCTACTGACAGCTGCTGAATTGGGATACTGTTTTCTTTAACTAATTCGCTGCCAAATTGTTCTGGACTGAAATCATTGTCGTCTGCTACAAAGTTCATGTTTTATTTTCTCCATTTTTGTTCTCAAACTAAAAAACCAGCCACAGTAACACACAGTTTCAATCTTAATGATACGTCGAGTTACTCAGCGTCTCATCTGAATCCAAACTGTTCGCATAGTTAATCGCAAATACGGCATTGGCAATGAAAGAGTTAAACGATCTTCTTTCAGGTTCTGCAAAAGGTAAATTGTTGCAAAAGCAAAGTTTTGAGATTGAACATCTTCGATCCGTCATTGGTGACTACAAATCAAGGCTTCAAATTCAAGAGCAACTTACAGAAAAATACATGAAGCGAGTGAATGAGCTCGAGCGAGGTGCATCAGATTACCATGGCGACAATGTTCAATATGGGGTTCATGTCCAGGACGCTGATATGTACGAAAAAAACGTTTCTGGTTCTATTGGCGAGGAGCTTGTTTCGAGCCTAAGACCGCGCAACTCCATAGTTTCGGGGACTGCGAAAGGTACAGTTATCGACTTGTTTCAATACTAGTCTTCAACAGCTTATTCTCAGGACTCTTCGTTTAAAACCAATCACGTTTGCAAATAGACACATACCATCTATACCATATTCAGATATATTTCGTAGTTGAACTAACATATATTATTCATTACACAGTCATTTTGCAAGATGACCGAACTGGTTTGACCAGTTCAGATGCAGATTTCATGAGGCGCTATCTACACTGGTTATATCAGTTTATTAAAACTTCCAAAGATATTTGTAATCAATCCATTACCGCTTAAGATTCTTCTTAACGCCTACGAAGGCCTACCTATCTACTTTATTTGACAATCAACGAATAGCATTGACGTCATTTAAATGTGCCATTACTTGACCTTGGTTACATGGCAGGTCTGATAAACAAATAAACGCATCAAGTGTAGATATCGAATCGATAGAAAACAAAAATAAATCACCTGAGTCGTCTAGGATATGATGACTATGTTTCTTAAATATATTTATTTTTCTTATAATTGCACATGACCATAAGAACATTTCGAGGGCTTGGTGGAAAACTATTCTAACTCCTTCACTTTAGTGAAGGAGTTAGAATAGTTTTGCACCAAGCCATCGATTTAGCCATGACAGAAATGGTAGAATCTACATGTATATTATTGCATAAGCAAACAGAGCAGATCATGGTCAGACGGTTCCTACCGCAGCCGTCTACGGACCTCTATCCGGTCGTTTTAGTTTGTAAAGGTGTAGAAAGGCGTATTTATGGCGTAAAGGGTTAACAACTTTCACTTGCAGTGATACAGTAACAACGCAGACACTAAGTGACTATATTTTCATTAAAAGAGCGGGTGTATTATTTCGTGTCATGGTCAACACTATTTTCCTACGTGTTTTGTGTGTGCAAACACTATAGGTAATTATACAAGTCAAAACTATGTTAAATATGCGAGTGATAATTCGTTACGTCGTTTAAGTCTGGATCCCCATGAATATGTTTTCAAATACATTTGTAGCAAAGTACCCTCTTGTATTGTAATATATTTTCATTCAAAGAGCAGGTGTCTTGTTTCGTTTCATTAATTTGTTAGCAAGTGCAATGCACATCTTCATAAAACATATACATGTACATAGAGGTTACGCTAGAGACGTCCGTTTTGCTTCCTGGGTCTGTCAATGCGAATGGGCATTAAGTAGTACGCGGTTTGGAAGTACATTACTTTATCTGAACGCTTTACTCAATACATACGCCTTTTGACTACTTTTCTGTTGCAGAACGAATACGCAGGGCTCTGCCACCGTGGGTGATTGCCTTTCATGCAGTATTTAAAGGATCTGGGACATCCCATTTGGGCGCAGGTAGCACGATAGTCTATCCAGATGTTGTATTGAACATTGGCACGGGATACAAATACAACGGAATCTTCGTTAGCCGACATACTGGCATATATATATTCTCTGTATCGATTGCTGCTAGACATGATACGGGAGCTAACGTAGGTGTTATGAAGAATGGCCAAATGATAGCAGGCGCCTTTGGAGACACTGGTGGCAATTTTGAACAAGGGTCTGTTACAGTCGTCACTGAATTGGCTGTCAATGACCAGGTTTGGGTTAAGTTGACATCAAGCAGTATTTCATCTATGTATGGATACAGCTTCACAAGTTTCATGGGTTGTCTTGTTTACCCATTATAACTATTGCATCTATTTTGAGAAAGGTTTTGAGTTTCACAGGTGAATTAAAGCTGACTTTACATTGTGTGTCTTTGTTAGTCTGAATCGGATTTTACGTGGCTTTAACCTTTCCATGACGTCATGATTTATATTTATTAGCTGTTTTTATAATGGTAGATGCATACTGGATCTGTTGTCATTGGACGAAGATCTATAATAATTCCATTAGCAAACGGAGTAGACCTATAGGAGCCGTCTGGTCTAGGTCTACTCTGTTTTGAAACGCGTGATAAAAGCGTTTAATATATGAGGAACAGGGTTGACGGTATTACAGTGGTATTGCGACGCCCATCTTATTAAAGGTGGAAGAAATTACTAACCCGTGTACGTAACACATAGCACTGATTCCCATAGAACCACAGGCGTGTAGGCATTGTCACATGGACAATCCAACTGTCGAAGCCAGGGTAAGAAACAAGTAAGAAACAAGTGATTACCAGTCGAAACCCATAGCCACATCACCACAGAGATCCCATCGTTTTATTAACAGCGCATTTATTCGATATTAAAAAAGATGTACAGTAAGGTTTCGATAATTCAAACTATAAACCAAATATTAAAATGATAGCTAAATGCAATGTGAAAGTATTACAAAAAGCTAATCTAGTCTTTCTGCATGACTGTCACCCTGCAATATACAACATCCGCCTGTCGAAAACGTTATAAATACTTCTTTACTAAAACATTGAATTAACGAGGTTTAACTCTGCATAATACATTGTCAATAGCTGCATTTCGATCACCAATGAAAATACAAATTATATCCATACATACTCCAGTTAATGACACACAATACATTTAGTCCTTCAGAAATGGACACAAATAGTAGCATATGCTTAATCACAACAAACCCTTTAAACTAAAACGATTTTCATAATGTTGCAACTGTAAATGGTAGCTAGTTACATGCATCTCCTCGAGAGGGGTCATACTAGCCGCCATTCAGGTCTAGCGTTGGATACTTTGGAATAAAATCACGCGATTTTAACCCAGTTATATATAATATTCATAGATAATATACAAAGTTGAGATTTTAGAAATAAATACTAATGGAATGACGGTATATCGAAAATGATTCTTATTCTTTAAATCTATTTAAGAGTACGAATGAAGGAGTGAGCTTCACAACGGAATCACTAAGGTGTATGTAGTGATAAAGCTGAATTGGTGGACTTTAATCTGAAAATACATAATCGCCGTATATTTCAGCTAATAGCTTTCACAACTTCCTTGCACACTTGACACATTTCTTAATCGAACGATGAGATTCGGTTTTTAGTTCCATTTTAGTCATTGTCTTCATATGAACGCCTTTTCATTCATTTACAAATAAAGTAGACCCAGATCAGACGACAAGAGCAGTTTTCCACACGACTTTCATCCTGTGCATTAAGCTGACACCTGTCTCCAAAACTGATATCTATACGAAATATAACGTCCTGCTATGACAGGCTTTACTGTACTTAAATGTATTGTCACAACTTACTGACATAGCAGGTACTATTTGAATTATGATAAGACTCTGAGATACAAGCGGAGACAAAAATGAATGAACACTAAAATAAAAGAGTCCTAGGCAGTCAGTCTCTGAACGATGTTTCCCTATACAATGACAAATGGGTAAGTATTTATCTGTAACTGAAACCCGCTTACCCGAACAAACTTAGTCATCATCATGCCGGACCTAAACTACCTCATATATGTTTGCAGTGGTCATCAATCAATCCAGATAAAAGGAATTCATTATTGGAAATATACATGATTAATAAGTAAATCAGGATGTCACAGTGGAACGTGCAATGTTAATAAAAACAGAAGACAAACAACAATGGTGAAGTGCGCGCGCGCACACACACACACACACACCCGCACGCACGCACGCACGCACGCACGCACGCACGCACACACACACACACACACACATACTAAAACGCACTTACACACTCCACCACCAGCACAAACAACATACATACATACACTTATACATGCGCGCACGTGCATACGAATACGATACAATTTCTTAACGACTGCATGATACAACTTACATTGGCCAGCTGATACCATTTCTATTCATATTATTCTAAACGTATGTCAAAGGTCATTGTGTCCACTGAATAGTTAAGTCTAGAATAAAAAAAACAAGAAACTGTTAGGAAGATGGTAAAAGTAAAAAGCTTGAGAAGATATTTCATAGCACTGACGTGGTATAAATATAAGTTGTCTACCCTAAAGCTATATTAAGTCATGTTAAATCTTAAAGTACACATATACTATGAGCCTGAATTTACACTCTGTTACACATACACACACATACACACACAGATATACACACATAGTTTAAATCAAACACAATCAAACTTATCGACAACACAATATACCACGAGACGCTATAATTTACACAAGTGTATGATAAAACGTAACACCATAACATGCTCTACTGAAAAGTATCGAATTAGCTGGGCTGGTCTAGGGCACTGCGATACTGAATTGGTGTTTAGGTCATCGCGATAGTCTGCCTTATCTTAAATGTCATGGCAGTGCATGTCACATCTGTTTTATCACAAGCAATAGAGTCAGACCTATTGCATTCTTCTTTTGGAATATACAAAGAGTAACGCATATACCGTTCAATTATTATTCACCTTCATATAAAGAGGACATACACTAGTAGCGAAATTATGTGAGTTCATGTTGAAGAAAAAATACATGATAAGCAAAACTAAAATGAAATACAGTGGAACTTCGATACCTCGAACTCGGACAACTCGAACATCGTGCCAACTCGAAAACTTCGGTCGTTCCAAAATTTACAATACCGAAATGTGCTATGATGTATCACTACGCATATCTAAAACACTTGTAACAGACTAGTGCAGTTCCTGTTTTCAGCATTACTTTAGACCTGCCCCAAACAGTGAACTTTAGAAACTGTTCAGATTAGATATCGAATGACTAGAAACTCTATTATTTCGAAGAAATCTGCATTGTCCCTTGATGTTCGAGGTAAGAACCCGGTGCTAAGGAGCGTGAGTAGTGTGGCACTTTTCATAACTGCTCATGAACAGATGCAATGAAACCGCTTCTGCAATTCTATAATTTTGCATTGCTCATTTTAAAAACACCTTGTTCTGAGCGACCTCTCACGCCGTGTCACGGGGACCAGTACTACACTATATACCATACTGGTCGTGTCACGGGAACCAGTACTACACTGTATACCATACTGGATGTGTCACAGGAACTAGTATTACACTGTATACCATACTGGCCGTGTCACGGGAACTAGTACTTGCATGAAAGAGTAAATCTCTTACTGGACGTGTCACGGGGACCATTACTACACTGTATACCATACTGGCCGTGCCACGGTAACCAGTATTACACTGTATACAATACTGGCCGTGACACGGGGACCAGTACTACACTTAAATATGCATAATGATACGTGTCACTTTATTCGCTGGTACCCATACTACACTGTATATCATACATGCCGTATCACGGGGACCAGTACTACACTGTATACCATACTGACCGTGATGCGGGCACCAGTACTACACTGTATATCATACTGGCCGTGTCACGGGGACCAATACTACTGTATACCATACTGGCCGTGTTACGGGAACCAGTATTACACTGTATACCATACAGGCCGTGTCACGGCGACCAATACTACACTGTATACCATACTGGTCGTGACACGGGGACCAGTACTGCACTTTATGCCATACTGGCCGTGTCACGGGGACTAGTATTACACTGGTTACTATACTTGCCGTGTCACGGGAACCAATATTACACTGTATACCATACAGGCCGTGTCCCGGGGACCAGTACTACACTGTATACCATAATATCCGTGTCACGGGAAACTAGTACTACGATGTATACCATACTGGACGTGTCACAGGGAACAGTACTACACTGTATACCATACTGGCCGTGTCACGGGAACCAGTACATGCATGAAAGAGTTTAACCCTTGTCCTCATTTAAACGTGTTTTCACGCAACTGCAAGCAGAGTAGACCCATATCAGATGGCTCCTATAGGATATGTTCCCTTAGTTTCCAAAATGCTTCACATTGTCCACCTTTTATATTTCGTTATAGATCTATTTTATTCATGAATATTCAGTAGGTATTGAAATTTGCAATAATTATAGAACAAGCAAAGAATTTATGTCATACCTCCAATAACTAACATGTGTTTGTGTATGGCGGAGGAGCCATGTTCCTTCAAAAAATACATACAGGTCAAAATATTTGACATTGATTGATAGGATCCCTCCGATCAATATGGGTCTACACTGTTTGCTTAGGTTCCATGTATTGGAGTTTATAGGTAAGGTGTATATGTTTCGCAGCTTTATTTGGTAATTTATGTCCAAGAAGCATTATATCAACTATGTGATTAACAAAGTGTATTCATTTCCAAATAAAAACAAAAGTGTTTTTCATCACACAACCTGCTGAGTAAGAGTGGCGAAACAGAAATCGCGGCAATTTGATAGTGTACTTTTAGTTAATTTAGCAGTTTGTGTACGGCCGATAATCAATCTTAAAGAGAACCAATGCATTATTTAATGGTTAATAAATCCTAGCATTGGGCATGAACCACAACCGATTCACTCCACGTGCGTCGTCTTTTGCATTAAAGGTAAACGACAAGCAGTGAACCATAAAAATCAGCGCAGTCCACTTTTTTCCTTTTTTTTTTTTTTCTTTTTTTTTTGGGGGGGGGGGAGGGTCAGCATTCTGAGAAAATCGTGATTGACTGTCGCATGTAAAGAATATATCTTAGCTAGATGGACTATGGCAATGCCGACACCCCTAACTAGTGGAACATACCAAAATGTAACGTATATTAACGGCTCACTGCTCGTTGTTTTCCTATACTATACTGTTTCCAAACAAGGGCCGAAACAGTCGTTATCTAATATAGCCGGTTTCACATTCTATGGCACTTATTGTTATTGAAGATTCGTTCCATAAAACCAAAGTATGATGAACACTCATATGAGATCTATACATTAACACTTTATCTTTATAAACAAGTGACTTCGTGAACATAAGTGAAGTGAAATTGCTTCATTACCAATGAACATGTGCGTTTTTTGGCCATACGTAAGAATCATATTTAGATTATTTCTAAACACTTATCCCCATACAAACGTGTTTTCACGCATTTGCAAACAGAGTAGATCTAGATCAGACGGTTCCTATAGGAGTCGTCTGATCAGGGTCTGCTCTGTTTGCCAATGGAATTAGAAATAAGCGTGTCTTTACTTTCTAATGGCTACAATGTTCCACCTTCTATATTTCGTCGTAACTATGTTTCCCTGAATATTCAGTAGGTATTGAAATGTGTAATACAGTAGAACCCCGCTAATGCGACCACTTAATGCGACCACTTAAACAAACATGGCTGTTTTCATAAGCAGGTGGTTGCTTAATGCAGGACAAAAGTTATGCAGAAAGCTCCTATCAGACCCAACATCGGTGAACTAACTTTTAGGTACACGATTGAAAAGATGAGTCGATGCTGGATGGACGGTTGTGAATGTTTTACGACGCTGCAACTATGTTCAGGTTATGCAGCGATGATAAAAACAAATCGATGAATATTAATCATCTACTCAATTAATACGTCTTTCTAGGCCTTTCCAAACAGAGTAGATCCATACCAGACGACTCATGTAGGATCTGTCTGATTAGGATCTGCTTTTATGATTACAGATATGATTCTAAAGTTCCTGTTATGGTCAAAACTTCATGTTTCCATGTGCTTTTATAACTTTAAGTTTAAAGAATTTAAATTCAAGATGTCAGTGTGTCCTACATGACTATGCATGAAATAAAATTGTTAGATACTAATAACGAATATTATGAATGATGTATAAAGGTGCAATCAGGAACATAAAATTATAAAATTCCATACGGACAAACGGACGAGTAATGGCATATGATTGTGAAAGCTTTAATTTTCATCTGCTGTTTGAAAAAGCAAACATACAATAATTCATCCTGTTTGTATTTTAGAATGGCAAAGGCACGTTGATGAGAGTCGTATTAAATAGAGAATTTTCTACAACAGTTGGTTACGGGATTACCCAGGCCGAAAAATGATTCTCTCGTACAGAAAACTGAAACAGGACTTCTTTAACGAAGTATTGAGAGTCAGTAGGTTCCTAAATATAACATTGACCTACAAGACACTGTGGTGTGTGAATATAAACAAAGAGGGTAATTTCCACACAGTAACACCGAAGGACTTTGACAAATACAGTGTTCCCTCCCTACAACGGCCCTCTCAATAACGATTCCCTCCTTACAACAACGCATATCACTGTTTCCGAAACAACAAGGATCCAGAAACAACTTTTTCCATCGTATTTTCTTTATGCCTCCATCAAACCCTATGTTTTGACCACTCTTTAGAATCGTCACTTTGTGACGATTCTAAAGAGTGGTCACAACATAGGGTTTGATAGAGGCATAACGGTTTTAGTTCTCGAAATACACCTTATCTGGGGATCTACAAACAAGCTAATTATGTTTGATTTTCCCTCCCTATAACAACTCCCTCTGAACAACACATACAATCTTCGTATCCCAAAGGGTGTCGTTGTAGAGAGGGAGCACTGTACAGTGTTTATACTGACAAAATGCTACAGAATATAGAATTCGCACGAAGAGACGTTGACCAGAGAATGAGAGACATGTTCGACATTGATGGGTTAATATAGGGTATTTGCTTAACCCATTACCTCATATCGACTCCTATATAAAAGACAATTATTGAAGCACAGGAGCTAATGTCTATTTTAATATGGGTCTAAAAAGGCCTACTAGGGAATAGGTTAAATATATCATTCTTCTAAGTGCCTTAAACGCAGTAGCATATTACTATTTTTATTAATGCACATACGTAAAACAATACGTAACGAGTAACCTTTTAACCCATTACCTCATAGGCTATTTTTAGATCCAACCTCTTTGAATAAATCCACCGAAAAGGAGCATCAACTAGAGAGAGTGAAAATTTCAGATTTGTGTAGTTTGAAACCATTGTGATAAATAGAGCATTTGCTCCTATAGGAGCAAATGCTCTATTTATCACAATGGTTTCAACATGTGACTTTTATAGAGTCGTCAAAAGTCGTCAATATGAGGGAAAGGGTTAAGGTATTTAAAAATACTGGCAGATCAGACGACTCGTGTGGCTATGTTTGCTTATCGAATAAATTCTACATGCTTCGGAAGCGAAAGCAGCAATGTGAAAAGAAAAAAATAAGTATCTGATTCAAAAGTTTATTTCACGGCCATTGTAGATATTTAGTTATTTAATATTCATAACGCCATTATGTCTTACATGCATAGCCATTACGTAAAGGGTTCAATTATCATGATTTACCAAGCTAATAATTCACTTAAAGATGCTACAATGTGATAAATGCCTTATTGCAATATATTACAACGCCTTAGGTCCTTATCGCAATGGATTGCGATGTTTTGCAACACATTGTCATATTATTAAGTAAAACCTTGGGATGTTAACATTAGAAATGTCTTCTTTAAAATTACATATTTTAGCACAAATAGATGGCAAAACAAGCAAACGTTTGACTAAGCCATGTAAGTATTCCAACAGAAAACCTGCACTACATATGGGCTTCATAAAAGGATTGGTATACTTTTCTTAATTACAGTATCTGTTAAAAACAGCCTTTCTCGTCAACTATTTACATGTCACGATTTGATAAGGTTTTTTGACATCTAGTACAAACAGATTTTATTCAAATATATTGTGTTGCCAAAAATCATATTTCTGTACAATGATTCAACCAAGTGTTGTAATATATATACTAATATGTCGGCATATTGTTTATATTGTTTAGAATTAAGCATGCTGGATAAAGGTATTTTTCATTGATGTTACTACATTTACTCATGCCAATGCATCCCAATACTTTTGTTCATGGTTACCAAAATGTTCAGAAACGTCTATTGAATCAGAATCGCGAATGCATTCAAGTTTAAATTATTTTAGGCTATGTGTATTTTAACTGTTCCCGTGGCAACCCCCCAGTTTTCATAATGATGACCCATACCTGCAAATTCGACCATAGCACAGCCAGTTATGAAGATGACATTCTGCTTTTATGTTCAGCTTGTTTTTAAATACTTTATTTGCATACTCATGAATATTAATGAGAACATCAAAAAAAGTAAAATGTATAGAAACAAAGTAAACATTTCAGTTTTTTATCCAGGTATGGGCTATCATTAAAACTAGGGGTTAAAATGGAAACAGTTAAAACGTTACTAAGAGTTTTTGGCCCTGAGCTTGCATATATTTCACCATGTTAAACTGTATTTGAAGTTGTTTTCTGATATTTGTTAGATAAAACAGTGAATAGTTTATATTATTTGCGTTATTTCTATATTGTTTTTACTATTTTTAGTGTTCTCATAAATATTCATGAATATGCAAATAAGGCTTGTAGTTAGAAAACAAGCGATATGTCTTATCTTCAATTTGGTACCAGTTTTATAGGTTTAGGACAAACACTGGCTGTGATATGGACGAGTTTGCAGGTAAGGGTCAACATTACGAAAACTGGGTGATGAGGGTACAATATTAACGGTTAAAAGTTAGTACGTAAAATTAATGTTTTGGTCCTCAAATTTATTTTTTGTTTTTTGAATATTTTGTAATCATGTTAAACTGTATTTGAAAAAAAGTACAAACATGAGTCATGCAGGAATCACCACATACAGAGCAAACAGCCGCCCGAACAGCAACACAAGGAAACAGCAAATGTACATAGCTATAAAAACATTAAAAGACGCACAAAGACAAAACAGACATACAATAGGGGAGATGGAAGTACCGCCTTGAAACGGTCAGTGACAAAAGTCACTGGGGTGTTAAACGGTTTTTTTGGGCGCCCAACCTCACACTTATTCCATCCCAACCCTAAAAGACAATAAGTGTAAACAAACGTATCTCAGTTGTTTTCTGATATGTGTATGATAAAAAAGTGAAAGGTTTACGTTTAACTTAGTTCTATACCATTTTTTACTATTTTTAATGTTCTCATTAATATTCATGAATATGCAAATAAGGTATCTTTTAAAAATAAGCTTGATATAAGAGCAAAAAGTCCTATTTTTAATTTTGTACTGTTTTTAAAGGATTAGGAAAAAACTGGCTGTGGTATGGGCGAATTTGAAGGTATGTGTCATCATGAAAACTGGGGGGTTGCTATGGAAACTTATAAAATACACATAACCTAAAAGACTTAAAACTTGAGTACATTCGTGATTCTGATTCCGTAGACTTTTCTGAACATTTTGGTACCCATGAAAAAATTCTAGGATTTTTTTTTTTGGGGGGGGGGGGGAGGGGCACTGTAGACCCCAATGGCTCCCTGATAAATTAGGCTACTGTATGTCTGAAATATCTAAATATTTCGTTCTACATTAGGCTACTACCTGTTTGCAAATATAGTCATATTTTCGTTGTATATTTGGCTAATATCTGTCTGCTAATATCTACATATGTTTCGTTGTGCATTAGGCTTCTACCTGTCTACAATTATTAAATATTTTTGTTTCGTTGTACATTAGGCTTCTACATGTCTACAATTATTTAGATATTTTTGTTTCATTGTACATTAGGCTTCTTCCTGTCTGCAAATATTTACATATGTTTCGTTTTGCATTAGGCTTCTACATCTCCGGACATATCTTCATATTTTCGCTGTACATTTGGCTACTGCCTTTCTGGATATATCTAGAAATCCTTATTTGTGTATAAGGATACTACCTGTCTGGTATTATCCTTCATTGTTTTGGGGAATTAGGCTAGTACCAATCTGGACACATCCTTCTTTGTGTATTATATCTCAGCCTGTCTGGACATTTCCTTCGTTTTGTTTTAGGTTACTACCTGAATTGTTACATCTACATAGCTTTTGCTGTACATTAGGCTACTACATGTCCTGGCATGTCTTATAACGTGCATTAGGCTACTAATTGTCTGGATGTGTCTACATATCTGACATTGTGTAATAGGCTACTACCTGGCTGGACATAATTACCTATATATCTTTCTTTGTGAATCAGCCAGTTACCTGTCTGGACATATCCTTCATTTTGCGTTACGCTAAATGTGAGTTGACATACCTTTCACTATGCATTAGGCTACTGCGGGTTTTGGAATATCGTTTATTGTGCATTAGACTAACTGTCTGGATGTTTCTACATATTGTACATGTACATTTTCCATTAGGCTAATGAATGATTTGAAATATCGTTCGTTGTACACCAGAATACGTACTGGGTTGACATGCCATCATATCTTACATTGTACATTAGGCTACTAACTGTCTGGATGGATCTACATATCTTACATTATGCATTAAGTTACTAACTGTCTGGATGTATCTACATAGCTTACATTGTGTATCCACATATCCTTGAATTTGTATTATGCTATTAACTCTCTGGACATATTTTCTAATCTTACATCTTACAATGTACATTAGGCTATTAACTCTCTGGACGTTTACCTCGTTGTGTATAAGGCTACTACCTGGCTTGACACATGTGTATATATTTCTTTGTGCATTAGGCAGTTACCTGTCTGGACATATCATTCGTTTTTGCATTAGGCTACTACGTGATTTGACATATAGTACATTGTGCATTAGGCTACTACGTGTTTGGGAATATGTCCGATTGTGCATTAGGCTACAGCGTGATTTGGAATATATCCCATTGTACATCAGGCTACTACGTGGTTTGGAATATGTGCCATTGTACATCAGGCTACTACGTGGCTTGGAATATGTTCGATTATGCATTAGGCTACTACATGTACGTGATTTGGAATATGTTCCATTGTTCATTAGGCTACTACGTGGTTTGACATATAGTTTAGTGTGCATTAGGCTACTACGTGTTTCGGAATATGTCTCATTGTGCATTAGGCTACAACGTGATTTGGAATATGTTACATTGTGCATTAAGCTTCTACCTGTCTAGATGTATCTTTATATCTTACATTGTGTATTAGGCTTTTACCTGTCTAGATGTACCTATATATGTTACATTGTGCATAAGGCTGCTAACTGTCTTTGAGTTATGCTACTACCAGGCTTGACAAATATTTCGTTATACATTATGTTACTACCTGTATATACTAGGTATACTTCAAACTATCTTTTTAAAGAGGTTCTTCTGCAATGTCTTGATAACCCTTTGCATAATGAATATTCATGGCATATACACCACACATTAATAATTTCTATGTGGTTATATAATATAGGTGAATACAATGCTATGGGAATAGTATAGAATCACATCTAAGGTATTCTATATAGAGACCATGCAGATCCTGATAAGACGGTTCCTACAGGAGGGTTCATGCCGATTTCAGAGTCATCAAAAGGCGTCTATATAAAAATTAGAGTAATACAATGATGTTCAAATACTCTACAAAGATAGTCGCACACAAGTGCCCAATAGCCACAATGTTCGTACTAAATGCCTATCTATATTTTTCTTATTTTCTGTATGATATTATTTTACAGGTGTCTGTAATCATCGGTGCGTCTTTATATATTTATGTATTAGCATGTATGTGCATTAATATATGTGTGCCTTAATATATGTGTTTCATTTATATGTCTATTATCTATGATGACTAATTATCTATGTCCCACTATATGTGTCTTATTATGTTACATAATTATGTCTCATTATTTGTGCGACTTAAAGATGTACACGTATACATACAATAAAAAGAATGCTCACAACCCATTTTCAGACAGGATATATGTGTCCACCTCAATATAATCGCTATCCAAATACTGCCAAATTCTTTAAAAAGAGCCCCCTTTTTCGAAATGGGGATTTTGTATGGAAATCAGCGGATATATTCGGCCAAGTTCTCACTGACTCCGATTATATTTACAAACAACGATTTGAATATTAATTAGGTTGTTATCAAATGCACAAAGGCTAAAACTGGCTTATTATCCGTGTCCTAGGAAATATCGTATTACCTGTGAACCATACTGTTTGCATTAATATCTGAGTGCCATACTGTGAGCCTTATTATCTGAGTGCCAAATTGTGCGCCTTAACATCTGAGTGCCAAACTGCGAACCACACTGTCTGAGTGTCATATTGCGCGCTTTAATATATGAGTGCCATACTGTGTGCATTAATATCTGAGTGCCATACTGTGAGACTTAATATCTGAGTGCCATATTGCGCGCCTTAATATCTGAGTGCCAACAGCGAACCTCTATATTTGAGTGCCATACTGCGAGCCTAACTATATGAGTGCCATACTGCGAGCCTTAATATCTGAGTGCCAAACTGTGATCCTTATTATCTGAGTGCCATACATTGAGCCTTAATATCTGAGTGTCATAATGCGAACCACAATATATTAGTGTCATACTGCGCGCCTTAATATATGAGTGTCATACTGTTTGCATTAATATCTGAGTGCTATACTGCGCGCCTGAATATCTGAGTGCCATACTGTGTGCAAGAATTTCTGAGTGCCATAATGCGCGCCTTAATATCTGAGTGCCATACTGTGAGCCTTAATTCCTGAGTGCCATACTGCGCGCTTTAATATCGGAGTGTCACGCTGCGAACCTCTATATATGAGTGCCATACTGCGAGCCTTATTACCTGATTGCAATACTGAGAGCCTTACTATCTGAGTGCCAAACAGCGAGGCTTAATATTTGATTGTCATAATGCGAGCCTTTTATGTGAGTGCCAAACTGTGAGTTTTTAATATATGAGTGCCATACTGTCCGCCCTAATATCGGAGTGTCATACTGTCCGCCCTAATATCTGAGTGCCATACTGTGAGCCTTAATTTCGGAGTGCCATACTGCGCGCCTTAATATCTGGGTGCCATACTGCGAACCTCGATATATGAGTGCCATACTGTGAGCCTTAATATCTGAGTGGCATACTGTGTGCAGTAAGATTTGTTTGTCTTTTCATATGTCTTATTATCTGTACATGTTAGTAATATGTGGCTTATTATATGTGTCCTACTATTTGTGTAACTTATCTGTTTATTATTATCCCTCGTTTTATATATGTGCTTTATCATTTGCGTGCCTTAATATATGTGTATTTTTAAAAGTCTTATGTATGTCGATTTAGTGTAGTATTATTATCTGTGACTTATAATCTGTCCTATTATCTGTGTGCCTTAATATCTGAGTGCCTTATATATATTTTAATTATAAACATGTATGTCTACTTGCTTGCTAACTAATCCATCAATTCATATGGATATATTTCACAGAGAAGGGAACTGAGCAAACTGTGTAGACCCAATACAAAGGGCTACTAAAGTAACCACATGTTCAGGATATGTCTGTTTGTGCCACAATTCATATTTTCCAAACATCATATTGGACAAAATAATTACATTTAACGATCTGTTTCGAAAATAGTCACGCAGTCGTTCTCAACCTAAATTATATCTATGCAGTTCAGAGTATCCGAGTTTTACCAAGACTGGTCCATTTAATTACGGATGTTTACGAATTGTACCGACTGTTTCCGGAAGTGTTGAGTGTCAATATGTGTTTGTTATTTGTTCGTTACATTGTTGTGTGACAATGTTTGGCCATATGCTGTTAACCCTTTACCCCATGAATATTCAGGCAACACGTTATGATATCATTTATATTAATTAACTTATTTTGTGTAATGACACTATGAACAAACTTTGTTTGTATCGTGACAGAAACTGTAGAATCAGATCTATAAATATCAAAAGCAAACAGAGCAGATCCTGACAGACGGTTCCTATAGGAACAGTCTGATCTGAGTTTGCTATGTTTGTAAAGGCGTACAAAGGCGTGAAGTGTTGGCGTAATGTATCTATCACTTTCTCTGAATAAAAAGTAAAATGGTCATGCATGTGTACATCTTCATGATTTCCTGACAATTGATTTTTTTTATTATGTACTGGTGGCTTTGCCTAGTGGTTGAGCGTTGAGCTGATAACCAAGGCGTCCGGGATCGAATCCTGGCTGGACCAGCTCGAAATATCAGAGACGCTTTTTAGTGTCTCCCACCCGCACGAGGTTGCTTTCTCCTCACACAGGGATTAAAATGGGTACATGTTAGGGTCACTACCTGGTACCGTGGGTGTGTAATCGTGCCATTTGTCAACTGTGCTCTCAATATTGTAGACGAATGGCTCAATGACCAGGGGAGTAAATGTACAGTCGGCTGAGCGATCATTCGGACCGTAGACAATAACTAGATTCTTTACTTTTAGTAGATCACAGTGAGATATTGAGTATCTGATTAGCCCTTTCGCTGCCAATGCCGGATCTGTGATTACCTATGCAAACAGTTTGGATCCAGATGAGACGCCGAGTAACTCGGCGTCTCATCAAGATCCAAACTGTGTGTTACTGTTACTATGGTTTTGAAATAAAAATGAAGAAAATAAAAAAAAATGAAAAAAAAATGAAAATTTGTAGCAGACGACAACGTTAGCAGACGACAGAGTTTGGCAGCGAAAGGGTCAAGAGCTCAACCAACTCCTTTGCATAGTCCCTTTTGCCATAGATATTCATGCAAGGGGTTATGGCATCATGAATATTAATTAGCTGAATTTTGATAATGTCAGTACGATTTTTTTTCATGACAGAAACATTATCTATATAATTTAATAAGCAAATAGAACACACCCTAATAAGACGTCTCATACAGGAACTGCCTGATCTGGGTCTACTCTGATTGCACCGACGTACTTCTCTATCTGCATAGCCGTTATTTGTTTCATTATTTGATCATTTTATTTTGTTTATAAAGCGTGAAACTTTATAATTAACTACATACAGTGTGCCCTCCCTACAACGGCCCCCTCAATAACTATTCCCTCCTTACAACAACGAATGTCACTGTTTCCGAAACAACAAGGCTCCAGAAACAACTTTTTTCCATCGTATTTTATATATGCCTTCATCAAACCCTATGTTGTGACCACTCTTTAGAATCGTCATTTTGTGGTAAGAATATTGAACCAATGTTCTAAATTAGATACATGCTTCTTGTGTTCTAAACTTAGATGTCGTTTGACCTAGTCATGTGTGGGGGTGGTGATAATGTACAGGAAGTATGCTTTGGCCCTTTCATCTGCAAACCTTGTCGTCTCACTCTGCTAAATTATGAAACTACACTTTACTGCTATGTCTTTGTAGAAAAAAAGATACACGGGTATCAAAATTACCCAGCGTCACATTTGGAACCATACTATTTAAAAAGATCATTGAATCAAATCCATTATACAAAAAGGTTAATTAACGACAGTCAGAGACAATAATTGTGGAATAGTGTATATTTAGAAAATGTAATTAAAATAGTTTCTATACAGGATCTGTTGCGAGTTGTCTTTTAAGATCACATGTTCCTAAACGAGCCTTAGAAAATGTCATTAAGCGAGCCTTGGCGAGCTTAATAACATTTTCTTGGTGAGTTTAGGAACATGTGATCTTAAAAGACAACGAGCATCAGATTCTTTTTCTCATATATAACAAAAATGTGTATTTTCGCCGTTTAAATGACATGGTTTGTCGTTATATATGGTGTATGACGTCATATATGTACAGATAAGGGAATTTAAATCCGTTGTTCTAACTCGGAGATAAGGGAAGGTATGTGAGAAATATATTTCTCCACCAATCCTGATCTCTGCTGCCATTCTAATGAGTTCCAGCACGACCAGGTTTGGCTGAGAAATAAGAGAGTTTGGCTGCCCTGTATAATCAAATTGATGTGAATACCGGTTTATTGACAGAAGGGGTTTTATTTTTTTCTCAATATGTTTTGTATGCATGTACAATTTATGTTTTGATAATACGGTAGAAATTTTCTTAGGCGGTCATCAAAAAGAGGGTCTACTTAAGAGTCTGTTAGCCAGGTGGTAGTTTAATGCAGGTCAAAAGTAATGCAGAAAGCTCCTGTAGGAGCTTTCTGTATTACTTTTGGCCTGCATTAAGCAACCACCTGTTTTTTTCTTATTTATTAACTCCGTAATATATTCTGAATGTTTAGGACATGTCGATATTCAACGACCCGCATCTAAGGGAGGTTACGCTATCATCTGCATTAGCAACAGGAAGTGCTCGCGGAGTAGCCAAACTTTTACGGCATTCTAGGTAGCCAGGGATTGGAATCCAACAACGCATTGTTGTCGAAAGAGACAACGCAGAAACTAAGTACTACTCTTGCATCTGGAGTGGACAAAGTGACACAAGGTTTTGCAGAATTTGGTCCCGGGACAACCATAGGTCAAAATCCCAAGGTAAGTCTGCTAACATATTAGGATAAAGTTGTTGGTCTTTGTCGTCAGTCAAATTTCATACATACATTATTTCTTATAAGGTCCAAAGCGATATTCTAGAGTCACTAGACCAAAACAAGGTTACTGTCCTCGTATTACTGGACCTCTCCGCTGCATTCGACACTATTGATCACAGCACACTGCTTGAACGTCTAGAACATGACTTTGGAATAGGTGGTACACCGCTTGAATGGATGACATCCTATCTCACCGATCGCTATCAAACTGTGTGCATTGACAAAGAACTCTCTGAGCCAGTCCTCATGAAATACAGTATACCACAGGGATCAGTGTTAGGGCCAAACAACTATATTATGTATACAAAATCCATAGGCGCAATTTGTAGAAACCATGGACTTAATCATAATTTTTATGCAGACGACTCACAGCTATATATATCATTTGAACCCATTGACACTATTACACAAATGGATTACACAAATGGAAGTTATAAGGCGAGTGGAAGCCTGTCTAAACGATGTTGTCTCCTGGATGCACCACAATATGCTAAAACTAAATGTAGATAAAACAGAACTTATACTGTTTAACTCCAAACGTAATGCAGAACGTGTATCAAACATAGAAACCAAAGTTGAACATGCTGAGATAAAACCATCAACGTGGGTTCGAAATTTAGGAGCATTCCTCGATTCCAACATGAACATGGAACAACAGGTGAATTCTGTTTGTAGGTCTTGTTATGCCCAGCTACGACAAATAGGCCATATCAGAAAATATCTTACCATTGATGCTACTAAAACCCTAGTAAATTCTCTTGTTACATCCAGACTCGACTATTGTAACTCCCTGCTTTGTGGTTTACCAAAGACAACTTTGAACAAACTGCAGACTGTCCAAAATGTTGCAGCTCGTATCATTACCAGGACATCTCGTTTTGACCACATAACACAAGTGTTAAAGGAACTTCACTGGCTCCCTGTGGAACACCGGATTGACTTTAAACTCTTGACTCACACCTATAAAGCATTGAATGACAAATCTCCAAGTTACATCACAAACATGTTAAAGATATATAAACCACAGCGTGATTTAAGATTAAAAAATGACTTTATGGCCCTCGTGATACCAAGATCCCGTACAGTAACCTATGGTGATCGTAGCTTTGCAAAGGCGGCTCCTAAATTGTGGAATGAACTACCGGTGGGAATACGGAAGTCAGCTTCACTTGAGTCTTTTAAAAGAACTCTTAAAACTCATTTCTTTTTAAAGATATATGGTGGCTGATGTATATTTTAAACCAAAATAGCTGTTGCATGTTTTAACTCAGCTACACTTGAATCTTTTAAAAGATCTCGTAAAATCGTTCCTTTTTAAAGTATTATGGTGGCTGATATATATTTTAAGCCCAAACAGCGGTTGCATGTTTTAACTATAGAAATAGTATGCCATCAACATTTCTTTATTCTCTTATCATAATTGTATCATACCTTACTAGGCATATGGATTTTAAATTTTGAGTTATGCGATGTTGTTCTTATACCTTAGAAATACACTGTAAATGTTTTTGTTTTGTTTATTATGTTTTTATTTCTATTGCATATCTTATATTTTCTTTAATTTCTGCTTTAGTATGTATAAATGTTTTAATTGTAAAGCACTTTTGAACGTATTTAGATATGAAAAGAGTGCTATATAAATATGGTATAATAATAATAATAATATGCATAGTCATTGAGTAAATGGTTTAACATTATTTTCTATCTGAACTAACGATGTACTTTGAATCAATATTCCGAATTCTCCCTATTAAACGTCCAGCTCTAATGAAAAACCGTCTAGGAGGGGACGTGGGGTTTGGTTTGAGAAATGACGATTGGTTGGTCTGTATTAATTAGTTAAAAGCTATCATAAAGGGACGGATATAAACGGTAGGTTGTTACTCGCTTAGACCCTTGTGTAATTGTAAACCGGCTGGCTTTTTGGGGAATTATATGGATCTGATTTCAAAGTCATCATACAATTTCAGGGCCAAGTAGTTTTTGGTCATACGGGTCATGGGAGACAAGTGGGGCGGACTGACCCTTCTAACAAAATGGGACTCGCCTACTTGACCAACTATGTCTCAATATATGGGATGGGAGACGACCCACGGTATGTCGACCTGGATGCATCCTTGTACAGCTGTATTGAGAACTACAAGAACAATCAGTGATGTACATTAAGACCTTTCTATAACGGTCACTTAATTACATCAAGTATTTTGTGTTAAATGCAGGTGGTTGCTTAAAGCAAGGTGAAAATCAGAACGCTTTAGGAGCGTCGTGTTTTACTTTCACCTTGCTTTAAGCAGCCACCTGCCCTAATATACCAACTAATTAACACAAGTCAGTGGCCGTTATAGAGAGGTTTTACTCGTATTTTGAAAACACTACTCTTCACCTGAATATATTTATGTAAGACATAATGACCTCACACATTTACAAGTAAAGCAAACTCGGCCCAGATGGCTCCTGTATGAGCCGATTGCATAGGATCTGTCTGTCTGTCTGCTTGTGAATTCATGTGACATATACGACGTATATTTGACACTAAATTCCTGTGTTCATATACCATTATAAAAATCATCCATTTAATATTCATGACGTCATTATTTAATATTCATGACGTCATTATTTTAATATTCACTGTGATATTAACTATTACATTAACCCTTTCCCTGATGTAAGCGCATTTTCACTCATCTGCAAACAGAGTAGACCCAGATCAGACGGTTTTTATACGATCAGGGTCTGCTCTGTTTGCTTATGCATGTTGTAGATCTGATTCTACAGCTTCTGTCTGAGCCGAAATATCCTGTGTTCATATTCCATTATAAAATTAATCTGACCAATATCCATGACGTCACATTATGTCTTACAGGAATTTCAACAGGAAAAGGGTTAATTTTTATCTCTTTCGCTGCCACAGGATACAGCGGCACTAGTACATGTACAAACAATGCTTTATTTATTGCCATATGTCGTATGTGGTTTGTATACCCCAAAATACAAACCGTGCTTTATTAACAGTTACCTGTGGTTAGTATACATCATAATTAAATACAACCCGTGCTTTATTTACAGCTACATGTGGTTTGTATACATCATAATTATGTACTAACAATGATTTATTCACAGTTGCCTGTGGTTTGTATACATTATATGTACAGGCAATGATTTAGTCATAGCTATCAGTGGTTGATATACCTCAAATGTGCAATCAGTGCTCTATGCAGAGATACAGATAAAGGCGCACACACAAATACTAAAATCGTCTTTTCTCCACCAAACCCTATACTGTGACCACTCTTTAGAATCGTTTATTCGAGTGCTTGATTAGTATTTGAGACGGTTCTAAAGAGTGGTAACAGTATAGGGTTTGGTGGAGAAATAAAATGATATTCTTGAAGATGTTTATCTAGTATTTACGCATCTTATCTGGACCTCTGCTTTATATATAGAGCCATATATGCTTCATCAAATGTACAATCAGTGTTTTATTTGAAATAAAACATTTTAAAGCTCTGTATTTAATATAACATTAGTATTACACTGGAATAATAACAACAACATGAAATACAAATACAATGTACATGTAATAAAACAAATGCACCAGACTTTGTTCGTTGTTTCTATTGATAGAGTGTTGTAAACACTCTCACATGAAAATACTTTAACCCTTTACCAAATGAATATTCATTTCAGAAATAATGATACAATGACTATGTATTAGATCAATTGTTAAATATGTATTATGTGCATTTTTCGTATTAATCAATCAACACCAGAAGCTGTACAGGTATTCATACAATGAAAATAATGTTTACAACCCAATTTCCGAAAGGATATATTTGTTCAGCTAAATATTATCGCTATCCGAATACTGCTAAATTCTTAAAAAGGAGCCTCCTTTTTATTACGGAGATTTTGTACGGAAATCAGCGGACATCTTCGGCCAAGTTCTGAATGACTCCGGTTCTATTTCGAAACAAAGCTTTGAATATTAATTAGGTTGTTACCACATGTACAATGGTGACACTGGTTGTTGGCCTACATAAAATATTTTATTCAGGAAAATAAGGCAATATGCCCATCTTACCACATGCTAAATATACCGTTCGGTGGTGTCAATCAAATATAACGGTCAAAGGGAGCTATCTCATACAGGTACATCGAATGATTATTTCCGGTATGTAAAATTTAAATCTTACGACGGATTCCGGCCAATGGCGAAGGATGTTCCGTTGGTTTCCGTAGCAATCCATTTTTCTAGTTTTTTCGACACAAACAACCAATTACTGACCGTGCTGTTTAGCGTTAAATAAGTGTATACTAAGGTACATAGATTCCAATTCTGAAGTCATTTCGAAACGCAAAATTTGCGGAAATTTGCGCAACATACATCTTTAAAGTAGTGCATTTACACAGGAAGTTTGGCCGTAGTAGAAACTGCAGAATCATATCTATATTACATTATAAATATACAGAGCAGATCCTGATCAGACGACCCCTAGAGGAGTCGTCTGATATGGGTCTACTCTGTTTGCAAATTCGTAGAAAAGCGTATTTATGAAGTAAACAGTCAACCTTTTACGTAATGAATACTCATGCAAGAAATAATCATAATAATATGAATACTAATTTATTTTTATGTCATATGAACAAGAGCATTTCTTGCGAGTATTTCTTATGCAAACAGTACATACCCTGATCATACCGCTCCTACAAGAAGTTGTCCGTCATATAAACGCTTGGTCATGCCTTCAAAACAGAGCAGATCCGACGACCCGGCAGATTAGGGTCTGCTATATTTGGTTAAGAAATCATAATATACCCGACTCTACAGCGTCTACCAATACAAAAACGTCATGTGTATAGTAAAACTTCTCTATAACTGCCACTAAATTATATCAAGTATTTTGTGTTAAAGGCAGGTGACTGCTTAAAGCAAGGTGAAAGTAAAACAGAACGCTCCTATAGGAGCGTTCTGTTTTACTTTCACATTGCTTTAAGCAGTCAACTGTCCTAAATACCAACTAATTAACACAATTTAGTGGCCGTTATAGAGAGATTTTATTATAAATATGCAATTATAAAAAAAAACATTAGCTGATAAACTTTCATGATATCAGTATTTCTTACATGAATATTCAACAGGGAAAGGGTTAAAGTGTGAATTGTTAAACCTGTACTTGCCATAAATACACCATTCTACACATTTGGAAACAGAAAAAGCCCCCACCCCTCAGTAGAAGCCGTCTGATCAGGGTCTTCTCTGTTTGCTTATTGAATAGTTGAGCACAGACGAGATGTTTCTCTCTGATAATTCAGAGATGAAAGTGTTAGTAAAACCACAGATGATTTTCTTAAGGTATACAGTGCTCCCTCCCTACAACGGCCCTCTCAATAACGAGTCCCTCCTAACAACAATCACTGTTTCCGAAACAACAAGGATCCAGAAACAACTTTTTCCATCGTATTTTCTTTATGCCTCCATCAAACCCTATGTTGTGACCACTCTTTAGAATCGTCACTTTGTGACGATTCTAAAGAGTGGTCACAACATAGGGTTTGATAGAGGCATAACGGTTTTAGTTCTCGAAATACACCTTATCTGGGGATCTGCAAACAAGCTAATTGTGTTTGATTTTCCCTCCCTATAACAACTCCCTCTGAACAACACATACAATCTTCGTATCCCAAAGGGTGTCGTTGTAGAGAGGGAGCACTGTAATTGATATCTCGGCAAGGATTGTCCCATTATTGCGTCCCAGTTAGCATTAATGAACACCGTGTAATGCAACAGTATTCACATTTTTATTTTACGTGGTAAACGGAAGATTTAAATAAATCTAGATTTATTTGGTTAATGCTGCTGTGCTTCTTAAGTGATATCTAAGTGCGTGATAGTTTGGCACATGCTGTTGTGTGTCTTGAGTGTGTGATAGATTGTTGTTGCGCTTCCTGAGTGTGCGATAGACTGTAAGATGTCGATGTACGTTCCGGGTGTAGTAGACTGTCCTGTTTTGTGTGTCCCGAGGGTGTGGTAAATTATCAATTGTTACTGTGTTTCTTAAGTGTGTGTAAGGGTTGTCATGTTGCTGTGCTTCCTGTGTGTGTGGTAGATTATCATATGTTGCTGTGTTTTCTTAGTGTGTGGTATATTATTATATATTGCTGTGTTTCCTGGGTGTATGGTAGATTGTTAAATGTTGTGTGCTCTAAGAATGTGGTTGATTTCATATAGATAGATTCAGTAAAACCTCTATATAACGGCCATTTAATTACATCAAGTATTTTGTGTTAAAGGCGGCTGGCTGCTTTAACCTTTCTTTTAGCAGCCACCTGCCCTAAATACCACCTAATTAACACAATTTAGTGACCGTTTTAGAGAGGTTTTACTGTACATACTTCGGTTGGTACAAAGGCCTAGGCCCAACAGTATACATGTAGGTAAAATCCTAATAAACAATAATCATCATTGGCAAAATGAATAATACGTACATAAAGTATGGAAACGTAGTAACGTCAAGCAGGAAAAGCCACACACAAAACGCCACCATCATCAAAACACCGACAGAATGCAATTTATATAGAAAATCTACACATACAAACACATACAGGAGAAAGTCACATACAAGACGCAATCACCACCAACACATCGATAGACAGCATGTCACACACACACACACAACCAAACACACGCAAACACACGAGAAGAACACCAACAAATACACAAGCACCAGAGACAAACATGAACAAAACACAAGCACAAAGACACAAGACAAACAAAAGTAAGCGTGACAAAGAGAGAATATGTCAAATATGTGTTCTAGCTCATGATTGGACACACTAAATAAAGAGTGTTTGTGAAACACTTATGCCCCGACCTTTGACCCTGAATGATGACATTGACCTTTGACCCATGGACCAGGGAGTTAAACGCGACAAATCGTCTTTTTGTGGTGAACATTTGTACCAGGTTATATTGAAATCCATCCACAGATAAAAAAAGTTACAGAAGGGACACGGAATTTGAGACGAACGGACGGACGGACAAACGGAAGGACGGACAATGCGATTACTGTATGCTCGCCGTTGGGGGCATATATGTCCACCGTTTGGGCATAACATGTCAGGTAATTGACAAAACGGAGGACAAATGATCATCTTTATACTAATAGTATACCATTACATAACGTTTATATCAAGAATGTGTATAACACATATACAATTGATATATTTGTGTTGGTATAGTTCACATCATCCTAAATGATCTAAAACAGTCTTCTGTTGAATATGGACAATGTATGACTGAACCCCGATAACGGTCTATTGCAAAATATTACATTTAGATAGTTCACTAAAAGTGTCGCAACATTTAGATAGTCGACTACGTGTCGCAACATTCAAACGTAGACTGTGACAAGAATTTATATAACACAAACAACTCAATGTTTAAAAAGGAAAATATACAATATATAACAGGTTATATTTCAGCATTTTGTAGTATGGTGTTAGTTCCTTTCGTGCCTGTATACACAACGGTCGTTAAGTGTTTAACGCATTCTGAATATTCCGATTTAAAACTGCTACAAAATGCTGGGATTTATCCAATAAGAGATGTGTGCTTCTTGGGTGAGTATTTGTTTGTTAGAATATGTTGTGCGTCCAGAGTGAGTGGAGGAATGTCACATGTTGCCGTGCTTCCAGAATATGCTGTAGATTGTCATGTGTTGTACTTCCCGAGTGTGCTGTAGCTTGTCATATGCTGCCTGAGTGTGTGGTATATTGTGATAAGATGTTTGCCTTCTGGGTATGTGGTAGATTGTCATATGTTGCTGTGCTTCCTGAATGCTTGGTATAATGTCATGTGTTGTTGTGCTTCCTGAGTGTGTGTAAGATTGCCAATGTTGCTGTGCTTCCTGAGTGTGTGTAAGATTGCCAATGTTGCTGTGCTTCCTGAGTGTGTGTAAGATTGCCAATGTTGCTGTGCTTCCTGAATGTGTGTTAGATTGCCAATGGCACTGTGCTTCCTGAATGTGTGTTAGATTGCCAATGGCACTGTGCTTCCTGGATGTGTGTTAGATTACCAGTGTTGCTGTGCTTCCTGAATGTGTGTTAGATTGCCAATGTTGTTGTGCTTTCTGGATGTGTGTTAGATTGCTAATGGCACTGTGCTTCCTGAATGTGTGTTAGATTGCCAATGTTGCTGTGCTTCCTGGATGTGTGTTAGATTGCCAATGGCATTGTGCTTCCTGAATGTGTGTTAGATTGCCAATGGCACTGTGCTTCCTGGATGTGTGTTAGATTGCCAATGGCATTGTGCTTCCTGGATGTGTGTTAGATTACCAGTGTTGCTGTGCTTCCTGAATGTATGTCACATGTTGATGTGTGTCCTGATTGAGTTGTACTTCTCGAGTGTGCTGTAGCTTGTTATATGTTGTTGTGCTTCCTGAGTGTGTGGTATATTGTGATGAGATACTTGTCTGATTTATGGGTATGTGGTAGATTTCATATGTTGCTATGTTTCCTGAATGCTTGGTAGAATTTCATCTGTTGTTGTGCTTCCTGAGTGTGTGTAAGATTGCCAATGTTGTTGTGCTTCCTGAGTGTATGTAAGATTGCCAATGTTGCTGTGCTTCATGAATGTGTGTTAGATTGCCAATGTTGCTGTGCTTCCTGGATGTGTGTTAGATTGCCAATGGCATTGTGCTTCTTGGATGTGTGTTAGATTACCAGTGTTGATGTGCTGCCTGAATGTATGTCACATGTTGATGTGTGTCCTGAGTGAGTTCAAGACAATAATGCATTGATTTTGTTTCTTTCCTTATTTTCATTCTTATTTATCTCCCCTCTCTTCAATTAAATACAGCGAGATTAGCAATCTTGTCATTAATGTAATCAACACATTAACCACACAATGCAAGTAATTAACATTCGCGTTAGAGAGCATTCCAGTCCAAGTATATGTTTTGTTGAGAGCATAACAGTGTATAACCCTTCTTCTGCAAAACGCGGCCTGGGCCCATGCTTATAAAGCTTTTTAGTTGAGTCTGAGTTTGTTCTCAAGCTTTTGATTGGTCAGATTTGAGTTCTCAGGCTCAAATCTGACCAATCAAAAACTTGAGAACTAACTCAGACTCAACTAAAAGCTTTATCACCTCTCTTCAGAATTTGTATTTGCAAACAGCTTGAGACGTCGAGTAACTCGGAATTACACCAGCCATAATCCAAGCCTTTTGTTGTTCAGTAGCTTCTCACAATCTTAAATGAATCGATAGAAAATAAAACTTGCAACAGATGGGAGTGTAAGCAGATACTATTTGTACATGTAACAAGGGGAGAAAAATATGCAGCCAGACCGGAGCTCGAACCCGGGACATTCGGACTACAGTTCCGACGCTCTACCGACCGAGCTACCGGGCCGTTTACATATTCTTCATCCCGACTGTGTTAGGTTCGGTACCGTGACATACTTCCCCACTTAATTGAAATTCGTCCTCGAATATATTCAATCGTGAGTAGTATGTATATATTTGAAGGCGTCTTAAACTAACCATACAAATACATCACGGTCCCACGTTTGGCGCCAAATGTAACAGGGGAGAAAAATATGCATCCAGACCGGGGTTCGAACCCGGGACCTTCGGACTACCGTTCCGAAGCTCTACCGACCGAGCTACCGGGCCACTTACATAATCTTCATTCCGACTGTGTTAGGTTCGGTACCGTGACATACAGCAAAAATATACAGTTGAACCTCGATATCTCGAACTCGGATAACTCCACTTTAGGGTAACTCGATCAAAACATTCAGTCCTTTCAAAACTTACAATACATAATTGGTCTAAAATATATCGGGAAAGGTATCTAGAAACACACGTGACAGCTATATACATGCCCAAAGTAATGCTGAAAGCTCCTACAGGAGATTTAAGCATTACTTTAGAACGGTATTAAACTGTGAACTCGAGAAATTATTCACATTAGAAAGCTGATAACTCGAACTTCAGTTATCTCTAATATCTAAGTTGTATTGTCCCTTGAAGTTCGAGTTATCGAAGTTCAACTATAGTTAAATCTTGTTTTTCACAAACTCTAGATCTCCATACCACTGAGCATCAAAGTCTGTCTTTCCGAAGTATTCGTCCCGTGTTCGATTATACATCAGCTCCTCCATACATTCAAATGTTGTTCGCTCATAGTTCCACTCAAATTTGTTAGCAAAAAGTTCCTTTCTGTTAGCCAGCACCTGAAGGTCATTGACCCCGAATATGCAAATGTTCCTCTGGAAGAAGCCGCCACAAGAACCCCCAGATCTCCGCCAAACTTTGTAACGAGCTTCATATGGCTTGCTTGATGTGTTTGTTTCAAGGACTCCTATTCGAGATAAAAAACAAACAAACAACAAATTCATCTCGACATTTATAAACTGACTAATACTGACCAAGTCCGGAGGTAATAAAACCTTTTGCTAGAGTCTGAAATCATTGCAAACTATTGTAAAACAATTTTGCTCAGTAAGATAAATATCCAAAAGCATCTTTGAACTGTTCAATGATTGGCAAATACATGTAATAATTGCCAATTCGTATTTACATGTACACGTACTTGTATGAAGATTTAGTAAGTCTGCAGTCCCAGATCAGACGCCGCCTTCACGTCACTTGTTGTCTCAGCCCTATGTTATATATGTGCTTTATTCCTTTGAAATTAACATATGTTTATCTCATTTCCTTATTTTACTATATGATTTAACAAAATTGGATTGCAGACGATATTTAGAAATTTGGTTAAATTCATACAAGGCAGCAATAATGCTCCCACTGAAAGGGACACTAGATGAAAGAATGGTAACATTAATTGCAAGGAAATAACGTTTTGAATGTAGAACACTCTTGCACTGACATTTGATAATAGTTTACACCCAGGTTAGAGGGCTCCTACATCAAAGGTGCTCGACGCATGCTTGGACTCACCCATGGAAACAACCCCCCCCCCCAAAAAAAAAAAAATAAAAAAAAAATAGATAAAAAAAAATTTGTGATCGAAGTATGTTAAACTAGCCTAAAACTATCTATTTGAACCTTAAACCACTCCGAAAAACAAGAAAAACACGACCCGGAAAAACTTTCCTATCGGGTCTATATATGTATTGAAAGGTATCTAACTACGACAGATCAGCTGCGGAAAATACAACAGTCATGTTTTTCAAAGTCTTACAGCAAAGCCAATTCAACACCGATTTTAATCATTTTGGTCTTGATCCGTTCCAAATGCCATATGCTAAGCGGCACAGTTAGTGCTTTCCTTAAATATTGCCCCGTCTTGTCGCTGCAAGACCGCGAATTTGAAAATACGCTAGAGCGAAACGATGTGACTCCCGCCAGGATGCATAGAAGTATATAGGGGGATCTGTATTCGTTAAACTTTTCAGCAAAAATGCATAATCTATGGTTCCTGTAACTACGTCACACATCCCATTGAAGCAACAGTTGGCCAAGGTTAATTTAATTTAGACACCTGCTTTCTCACAGCGCGGCGTCTAGTCGATTGTATAACAAGCAAAGCATTGGGGATCTTGGATCACACCAATATACCTGCTCAGAGGTCCAGGTAAATTCGTAAATTCAAACATTTTCAAGAATATCTAAAAGGATTTCTCAAGCAAACCCTATGTTTTGACCACTCTTAAGAATCGTCTCGAATAGACGATTCTTAAGATTGATCACAACACAGGTTTGGGTGGCGAAATGACGATTTTAGCATTTGAGTACGCACTTTCTTTCTGTTGCTCTGCTGCTAGTTCAAATCTTGCCAGTTGGTATGGTTTTTTATTTGTTATAATTAATTATTACCTATCTCGCCGGTGTGTGGAATGAGTATATTTAACCCTGTCAACACTTAACTTTCAAATAGAATATTCTGCACAATGAGACATGAACATTTTAACGATTTAACGGTTATGACTCCATTATATTGCAACACACTGCATGTTCGGTTATTGACCCCTTTACAGTCGGTAGCTACGCTTCCCTCTTTGCTTGCACGATGACAGGCCGAAGGCAGTACTCTATGATGGTATACTCTTAAACCCAGAAATGGGATGAGCTTACCAGACTCACGTATTACCTTTTCTCTGTCGTGCTCTTAACGGCTTCCCCGCAGTTGCTATGACTTCAACTAAGTCATTGAATACATAATTAACGTACTTTCACAGTTGTCGTCATGTTATGTTATACATTTTGTCCCGTGTTTACCGTCTTCTATGTTGTGGCGAAGTCTGGCGGGGATATCTTTATTCACACTAGGTGTTAAGCTATGGTGACTTTGAGATAAGTGTGAGGTTAGAACGTCCGTGAACCGGTTTAAACCCCTCAGTGATGTTTTTGCCACTGACCATTCCAAGGCGGCACTCTCTTCGTCTGTCTTTGTGCTTGTGCGTTTGTTCGTTTTTGTAATTTTCATCACGTGTGTGTGTGTGCGCGCGTGCGCGCGCGTGCGCGTGCGTGTGTGTGTTTGTGTGCGTGTGTGTTGCTTGCTTTCTATCGGTGTATTGGTAGTGGTTTCGTTTTGTGTGTGTCTTTTCTTGCTTGACTTTACTACTTTTTTTTATTTACAGTGATTTGTCCTTTAGTTAGGTACGACACGATATGAATCAAACAACATCAAGCGCTTTCCCCCTTTAAAAAGGTGACGCAATATGAAGTAAACATTTTAATCGCTTAAAGTAGGTTGTTCTTGAAATAAAGGTGACACAATATCACTCACTCACTCTCCACTATCCGGTGTATTTGTTGACCAGGCCATCAATTAATCCTCTGATGAGGGTTGGGCCTGACTGCCCAGTCTAGATCGAAGTCGTCCTCGCTATTCCTGTCTGTTCTGAGGGTTGCTGGAATCAATACCCAGGGTTTTCCTATCATGCTTTACAAGTTCTTCTCAAGACAACTTAGGCCTACCAGTGGTCATTTCTGCTGGTACATTCATTTGTCGAATTTGAGCAATCCAGCCAGTGCTGCGCTCTATGTGCCCCAACCAACGCAGTCTTCTCTTCTGCATGATGTATGCGATGCTCTCCAGGTTGACTTGAGCGAGGAGGGACGCAAATGGAATGTATTCTTCGGGCTTCACTAAATAGGTCCATCTGATCATGGCTTTATCATTACGCTCTAGTTTCTTTAGTATGCTGGCTGAGACAGCACAGGTTTCGGACCCATACAGTAGCACACTTCTGACATAAGAGGAGTAGATGCGACCCCTTGTAGCTGTTGGTAGGTGCTTGTTTGCCAGAATTGGTAGAAACTCTCTAAACTGTTTCCAGGCAGTCCTGCAATGTGTAGCTGTAGCGAGTTCACAGCCACCATCTGATGAGAGCGTGTCTCCAAGGTAACAGAAGTCTGTCACTACCTCGAGCTTGTCACCATCAATATCCACCATCTATTGGTATAGCTGCTCCTGTACAGCGTGAACACTTAAAGTGTGGGCGTTCTTTGAAGTAAACATTTTAATCGCTTAAAGTAGGTTCATTTTAATCGCTTAAAGTAGGTTGTTCTTAAAATAAAGGTGACACAATATGAAGTAAACATTTTAACCGCTTAAAGTAGGCTGTTCTTTAAATAAAGGTGACACAATACGAAGTAAACCTTTTGTCAGACAGTCTCTCTGGATTTTCCTTATACATGTATACAACAATATAAAGTTTCCTTGTGTTAATCAGAACTCGATGTTCTAGGGTGAAAGCAGTTGCCATACTTGGACCGATTGCGTCAT
Organism: Azorinus chamasolen; assembly: GCA_963576725.1. Classification (NCBI taxonomy): domain Eukaryota; kingdom Metazoa; phylum Mollusca; class Bivalvia; order Cardiida; family Solecurtidae; genus Azorinus; species Azorinus chamasolen. The sequence continues at coordinate 32,396,491 of OY755252.1, read as the reverse complement.
CGCAAGCAGCATTGTGACATATTTTAACAGCTCAAAGTAGCGTATTCTTTAAATAAAGGTAACACAATATGAATTGAACATTTTAACCGCTAAAAGTAGTTTGCCCTTTCAATAGGGGGGACAAAATGTGAAACGAACACATTAATCGCTAACCGTTTGCATCAAAGTGATTCGAGATTGAAACTGTACAGTAATCGTCTCTACAAAGACTAATCAGAAGAGATCTAGTGGAGGTGTTTAACACTTTCCATGTTGAATATTCACGTGGGAAATGATGACATCATATATAATGACACCAGTACCAGGTATTGGTATCAGAATACTTTATAGAGGCAGATATATTATGATTTTATAAACAAATATAGTAGACCCTGGTCAAACGGTTGTTCTGTGTTATAGGTATGAAAACTGTTCGTATGAGGGAAAGAGTTGAGACAGGAGGTAGATTGATACAGTATAAAATAAATGTAGAAAGCTCTTTTATAGTGTCAGCATTACTTTCGTTCTACATTAACCCTTTCCTTCATATAAACGTGTTTTCACGCAAATGCAAACAGAGTAAACCAAGATCAGGGTTTGCTCTGTTTGGTAATGGAATTTGATGTGCTTCTTTACTTTTTAAAATTACTACAATATGCCACCTTCCATATTTCATAATAACTCGTTTTCCATGAATATTCTGTAGGTATTGAAATTTGGACTAAAGAAAGGGTGAAGCAGAAAACCTTGACGCCATTAAATTCTACCTGTTAACTGTTCGCCATTGTGGGGTTCTACTGTATATTTTTGAATCAATATTTGTCACCTTTTAACAGTATACTCGCCTGTAAATGACCCTGGAACCTTTAAATCTGGATTGGAATTCAAACTTGCAAAGAATGTCTCGTCTGGAATATATGTATTTTTCACCCACTCCAGAAAATCTTTTGCTCTTTGATCATTCAAAATATATTCAACAAATCCCCGACACATTATGGCATGAACTGGCCCTTTTGTAGGTATTATACCGTGTGGAGGATTTCCCCTTCCATGCCACCTGTCTTTGTTTGCCCTGAAAGAAAAAGAGTTTAAAAATGAGCTTGATAAAAGAGAATGAGTGATTACCTATGCAAACAGTTTTGATCAAAATGAGACCTCTATTAACTCGATGTCTCATAAGGATCCAAACTGTCAGATACGCTGGCCATGTTGTTGAAAAGAAATGCAAGATTAATCAATTAAGACAAGTGGTGTAGATGGCATTTTCTACCGACACAAATTTGCTCAGCAGACTTAGTTTATGTTGCATTGGCACATATGGGGACATGAACAGTATATTTAATAACAAGCGTATGCAAAATTGGACCGCCCGAGACATCTTGTTTCTGGGATCAATATATGCACCCTGCCTGTGTGCAATTGTCATACGTGTATAATATGGCTGAATGTAGCATTTTAAATACTTACTCCATAAATACACCTTTTAGAGCATTTGCAAATAAAATAAGATCCAGATCAGACGACCCCTGTATGAGCCATCTAATCAGGGTCTGCTCTATTTGCTCACAGAATAATAAATATATGTAAATAAACTATTTCTGCAATGACCAAATATTGCTGTGTTAACGTACCATGAAGGTTCAGGAAACCAATAATTATTGAGTAAAGGGTGAAAGGTTTTACCGGTGTCTATGTAACAGGCTCTTGTATACATTTAAATGCTTTACCGGCGTCTTTGTAACATACACTTGTATACATTTACATGCTTTACCGGTGTCTTTGTAACATATTCTTGTATACATTTACATGCTTTACCGGTGTCTTTGTAACATACTCTTGTATACATTTACATGCTATACCGGTGTCTTTGTAACAGTCTTTGTAACAGGCTCTTGTATACATTTAAATGTTTTACCGGTGTCTTTTTAACATACTCTTATATACATTTATATGCTTTACCGGTGTCTTTGTAACATACTCTTGTATGCATTTACATGTTTTACCAGTGAATTTGTAACATACTCTTTTTGTATACATTTACATGCTTTACCAGCGTCTTTGTAACAGACTTATATACATTTACGTAATAGACTCATATACATTTACATGCTTTATCAGTGTCTTTCTAACAGACTCATATACATGTACATGCTTTACCAGTGTCTTTGTAACAAACACTTGTTTACATGTACATGCACATCACTAAAAATATTTCCAGCCTTGTTTGAACCTGAGTCTGTGTCAGGTGACCCGGGAACCAGCTTAACCTGGAAAGGGGTAGGTAAGTATAACAAGTTAGTTTGATAACATCAGTAAATAGTTTTAATCTAGATGAGATGCAGAGTAACTCAGCATTGCACCAAAATCAGTACTGTTTGAAACAAAGTTGGTTTTTAAAAAAATAAACTGAAGAAAATTACATTTTGAAATCCAACAAAGACGGTTATCTTAAATGACGAAGAGTACATGTATTTGGTGGGAAAAGTGAAATAATATAATAATTACCCCAGTCTTGTGCCGTGGATGTCGTTTGCACCGTTGTAGGCTTTCAGTATCTGTACAAGTTCGTAGTTTGTTTTAAGTGGGAATTCCTGGCCCGTAAGATTGATGAAATATTTCCATCTTTTGTTCTTTCCAAACAGAACTTTCATACAGACTAGTTCTGGTGTCAGGACTGACATTTCGCCCCACACCACTTTCGACCTTTGTGGTGCCATGAACACATTGGGGAAGCACCTTGCTATTGCGTCAACGACATTGAACACGTATTCTTGGCTGCCCAGATCAACGTGAATACAGTAACTATTCTGTGGCCTATATATTGCACGAAATAATCTCTCAAACTGCTCAACATCTCTATACATGAGTATACTAAAGGCGATAGGAAAGTCCCACTCCTCTTCAGTCAATGGTTCCATCACGTAATTCCGGTCTAATGTGAAGTTTACACATTCGCTAGTCATTTGAATATAATCATCAGGGGTTATGCCATGTAGTAATTTCCTGTTTAGTTTCCTGACTTGTTCGATTAAGGTATTATTTCCGTTAATCAAAGCTTCACAGTTGACATTGCTTACAGTTCGACCAAAATCAAAAAATGACGAATCTGAGAGAATCTTTTTCTTGCCACTTCGAAATCTATCAACATAATTCCCAATGCCAAACAGTCTTAAAAAGTATCTATGGGTGCTATTTACACGTTTTATTTTGTCATAAAAATACCCAGCGATATCAAATCTACCCCTTTGAATTTCGTAGCTGTCACCGTAAGTATCGGGTGAATTGGAATTGGCATAGGAATTTACTTTTAATGTGACACGGGGGCGAATGTCACTATACATCACACACAGAACGAGCATGCATCCTAAAGGAACACACAAGAACAGGGCGTGTGAATAACAGCGGCATACATGTATGTGTCTGTATCTAGTGCACATTGTTGTGGATACAATCTGGATGTTCTGCAGTCTGAAATATATATAGATCCAGATAATATATTCTGAAAATGGGTGATCCTTCGAAAGCAAAAGTAGAAATGCAAAAAGGGAAAATTGCAGACTCGGTTTTTTCGAGTCTGTTCATGAGTAGTAACAAAGTGCAACACTTCTCACGACCCCTAGCACCGGCTTAAGCAGTATTCAATTTTCAAAACGATCAACATCAAAACTAATGATCCCGAAGGACCAGAAAAGGTGCGTAAATGTTAACAAATGCAAAGATAGCTCCTTCATTTCTCCTCCAAACTCTATATCCTGACCACTCTTAATACAATCAGGGTCCTGATGGCTAAACAATAGTGTGCTGTCATCAGCATGTAGTATTAGTATGCAGTCCCAGTGCTAGTAACAATGTCATTCACATAGCAGAGAAAGAGGAGATGTCCTAATATACTACCCTGGGGTACGCTGCAAGTGACTGGAAGAACACTGACAACTTGATTTCTATCAGATAAGTATGACCTAAACCATGGGATTGACCGAACGCCCATTAAATCCAACTTCCCATACAGGGTCTCATGATTAACTTTATCGAAGAGAAAGAGGAGAGGTCCTAATACCTAAACCATGGGATTGACCGAACGCCCATTAAATCCAACTTCCCATACAGGGTCTCATGATTAACTTATTGAATGCCTTCTGTAGGTCCAAAGTTATCATCCCAATGTATAGGCCTTTGGGAGAATTCCATTTAATAGTGTCCAGCAAATGGATTAGGTAACTATCTGTAGAGTAAGCTTTTCTAAAACCTGACTGGTGGGCATATAAAATGTTGTTAGTTACTAAGTAAGACTCTAGCTGTATATAGACAGCCCTCTCTAAGATTTTCGAGACGATACTTAAGATGTTCATTGGTCTATAATTACATACATCCAGGGCACTGCCTTTTTGTGTAAAGGTTTAACTCTAGCTTGCTTAAAATCGTCAGGAACGACACCTTCAGAATTGATGAATTGAATCAGATCATTTCTCTAAGATCAGATCATTTGTCTGTTATAAAAGTAATTGGAATCTTCAAAACATCTGCGCCGTCTATCAAAATCCTAGCAGGCATCTAAACCAGTACTTTTACTAACATTCAAGCTACTCAGCCCCCTTTAAGCACAAAACTCCCAGAAACATGCTTCAAATGTAGTTCTTTATCATTAGGGGTTTTGTTTTAATAAAATTTGATTCAAATCATCAATTTTACCGAGTAATCAGTTTTGTTAAAAGTATGCAAGATTTTAATCCTATTAGATTTATTTAGTCAATACTCCATTATTTAACTAGATTTCTTATTTATTGCTGTGATATGTTTTCCTTTGTCTAGTGTGTTTTGTATATATGCAGTTGACCTTAAATGTCAATAAATAACAAAACACAACTGATTCAAATGAAAGAAAATTTAAGAATAAATGTCTAAATCACTCACATACAAAGTAATTGACAGTAGGAACCGGAAGAGTAACACAGCTGAGAGTTGTATGTAAACAAAATTCACTGCAGAGTGCAGACGATAAATGTAAACAGAGTGTGACATTATTCCGCATACACTCGGCCTTTTCCGCTAACTCGATCTCGGACGGAGATGTTTACCGAACGGAAAACATTAATTTTCTGGTAAATAAAGAGCGATTCAAATAATTAAATCTAAATTTATACGGAAACGAAATGCAAGTTACAAATTAGTAAGTTTTAGAAAATCGATTTTCTTCGTAGACAAACGTTGTTGTGATTTCTGTGGACTGTCGGGTATTGAGTTGATAAATTTGACATTGAATAATGTGTAACCCGTCAGCTTCCGGTAATATCCATGGACCAATCGTAACTACTTGCTGTATTCCGTCAGAGTTCGGAATATAGGAATCACTCGGAACACCTCGGCTATTTTGAGATGTTCCGATTGCTCAATAGACCAAACCGGAAGCGAAAATCCATAGATCCGAGTCCAGGTTAACAATGTACAGCCTAGAGAACCAAAATTATATCCTACGCGTTACCATAGAGCTCACTTCGTTCGCAAGAATGGCCGAAGATACTCAATATTTCTTACATGAATATTAATGAGGGTTAAACAGCCATCTGTTCACACACACTCGCGTGCGCGAGCACGTACGCGCGCGCACGCACGCATAGGAGACAGCTACAGATAGTGGACAGTAGGTACAATTCACTATATCATCGTCAGTCTGTTTTATGTCAGACAAGCAGACCCAAACGGCATTCATGGGAAATGTGCGTTAGATAGGCATGCAAGGAAAAGCACTGACTGAACTCACCGAGGAAAGGAAATACTGTCCGGAACCTTGGTCCTTTGAGTAGTCACATAATGACGTCACCGAGAAAGAACGATTACTCTGCCGATCACAGCCCGACTATCAGGCGCGGATTTAGAGGGGCGGAGCCGGCGTACGCCCCCTAAGATTGCCAAAACATTTAAAAACAATATAGTAATATTTTAGATGTATATACAGTAAAACTTCTCTATAACGACCACTGAAATGTGTTAATTAGTTAGTATTTAGAGCAGGTGGCTGCCTAAAGAAAGGTGAAAGTAAAACAGAATGCTCCTATTAGGAGCGTTCTGTTTTACTTTCACCTTGCTTTAAGCAGCCATCTGCCTTTAACACAAAATAATTGATGTCATTTAGTGATCGTTATAGAGAGGTTTACTGTATCTATTAAAACCCAATAAAACAATGATTCAGTAGGAATGTTTTATTTCCCTCACTCAATTAAGATATTTTCAACATGTATTACAAACACACTATTTGTTTATGTCATCAAACATAAAAATATACGCCCCCCCCTCCAAAAAAATTCTAGCCCCCCCCCCCCCCATCTGAAATCCTGGATCCGCACCTGACTATAACTTGAACACAGTTGAATCTAGATGAGACGCCGAGTAATTTGACGCCTAATCAGGATCCACGCCGTTTGACACCCGAGGATCCAAGCCGTTTGACACCCGGGTAATAGTTCATCAATAACCTCGTCAATCAGGAAGTACAGTTAAACCTCTCTAACGGCCACTAAACTGAGTTAATTAGTTGGTATTTAGGGCAGGTGGCTGCTTAAATCAAGGTGAAAGTAAAACAGAACGCTCCAGGAGCAAGGGCGTAGCGCCCATTACGCACAATACGCACGTGCGTATAAAAAATATTTGAAAGCCAAAATTTTCAAAGAGCCATTGTTTGCTTACATTGTATTTATTTTGAAATTCAAGTAATAAAAATATAACCTTAACAGAATCTAGACTATCTATCTGGAAAACCAAAGTTTAATGTTCATGGTGCGTCATAAAGTAAGACAATATCTTATGTATAGTGTTGTATGCCAATCCAGGTGGTTCTGGGTACGACACTGACATTTATATAATGTTTCATTACAGTTTCAGTGATATGAGTGTACTGACACAATATAGTCACAGCATTCGTCTATTTCCTATGATTTATGGACATAAAACGTACAGAAAAGGATGATTTTGATTTTATTTTTGTTCTATGATTCTTAAATTAATTCCATTTTTAATATTTTTATCGATATCTCTATCTTAAATTTCATTTGTTTTAAATATTCTGTAAGCATTATATATACTCAGTTTTGTACATGCAAATTATTTATGTGAAGCGCTTTTGAACGCACATATCCTGTGTGCCCACTCTTTAGAATCGTCTAGAGCTACCAAACCCTAAGTTGTGACCACTCTTTAGAATCATCTCTACCAAACCCTATGATGTGGCCAATCCTTAGAATAGTCTCTTCGAGACGATTCTAAAGAATGGTCACAAAATAGGGTTTAGTGGACAACTAAAGAAGATACTATTGAAAATGTTTTTTAGTTTACATATTCTTATCTATACCTCTGAATGATTATAATTTTATTAATATAAGAATTTAAAGTTCAGCTAATAAATATTCATACTGCCATTTTTTACATGAACATTCAACAGGAAAAGGTAAATTCAACAATACCTTAAGTACTCTAGCACTCTACGTGTCTTGACAACACGCCTCGCGTCTTTTCCAGATAGTACAACTGATAATTCAATATTTTCTGTGTGGGACAATGAAACAATAATAACCCCTGATCAAACGGCTCCTTAAGTGTCTGTGTCTGCACTATTTGATCTGGGTCAGCAGCATATGTCTAGATTTATCCTGTCCGAATACTGAAGATAGGGTAACATAATTACAATTCCTGTCACGAATCAGTTCGTGTTAAAGTATACATAGTTTGAACACAGGTATGGCAACTCCCCTGCTATTTGATATGTCACAACTTATATACATGTATTCATGTACATTCACATTCAAGGCGAATGTTGAAAACAATCATAAACTCGAGTCAAGCTTTACGATAAAAAGAGAATGAACATCAGATGTAATATGCAATAGAACTTCGACATCTCGTACTTTGGGATAACTCGAGCTAGGATAACTCGAGCTATAAACGTTCGGTCCTCCCGAAATTTACAATACAGAATTGCTTTAACTCTTATGGCGCCAAATTTAAAAGTGTCGTCTTCAATGATACTTTCATATCAAATATAACGCTAAACTAAATAATAAAGGTATATTAGTAAAACATCTGTTTTTCAAAACCTGTATGCTTGGGCTGAAATAATACAGAAAACAGTGAAGTCCCAGGTCAGATGCCGCCTTGAAAAGGCGGCATCTGACCTGGGACTGCACTGTTTTCAATGGTGCCAATAGGCGACATTGGCGCCGAAAGAGTTAAGATAAAAGGAGAATGAACGTCACGTGTAATATGCAGTAGACCCTCGATATCTCCAACTTCGGAATAACTCTATCTGGAATAACTCTAGCTGGAATAACTCCAGCTGGAATAATTCTAGCTGGAATAATACTCAGGGAGCCTATAGTGCCTACCGTGCCCCCCCCCCCACCCTAGACTTTTTTCATGGGTACCAAAAGGTTCAGAAAAGTGTCCTGAATCAGAATCGCGAATGTACTCAAACTTAAATTCTTTTAGACTATGTGTATTTTAACCGTTTCCATGGCAACCTCCAGATTTCGTAATGATGACCCATACCTACAAATTCGCCCATATCACAGTCCGTTCTTGTCATAAAACTATAAAACTGGTACCAAATGAAAGATAAGACATTACAGAATATAACGTATACCTCTCAATTTTTATCCTACCAATATCAGAAAACAACTTCAAATGTAGTTTACATTGATGAGAAAATACTCAGAAAGCTAATCATCTTAATTGATACCCAAACAATGAACTGTAAGTAAGATTGTAACGGTTTCCATGGTAACCGATCCTTTCACACATTTTGGAAATTTGACATCCAACTGTAATACTCCGCTGGATCTCAGTTATATTTTATTAATCATGAAATCAAATGTTACAAACATAGATATGAGGCATTGCTTTAATAGTTAATATTACTTTTCTGATATAAACTAATTTGCATATGTATGAATATTTATGAGAACAGTAATAGATTTTGAAATGTTCGACATACACCAGTCTTTCTCTTATAAAGCAAGCAAAAGTTTACTATGATCACTGAATATCACCAAGATTGTTAGATAAATAAATTTGGGACAAATTATATACAGACCGCTCCTATAGGGTCTGCTCTGTTTGCTAACGAAATAATATAGATCTAACAACAGTTCCTAACAATACCAAACATTCATGCGTGCATATGCAAATATAAATATTCAGCTAATAAATATTTATGATGCTATTATTTCTTTAACGCTTTCCTTCATATAAACGCGTTTTCACGCATTTGCAGACAGAGTAGACCGAGATCAGACGGCTCCTATAGGAGCCGTCTGATCAGGGTCTGCTCTGTTTGCTAATGGAATTTCATAGTTCTGTTTCTTTACTTTCTTAAATGGCTACACTATTCCATTTTCCATATTTCCATTTTCTCTGAACAAGGAAATTATTACCCCCAACAAACCGAGCTAGCTGTTAACCAGTTGAATGCAGATGTAATTTGTTTTCGTCATTATTGAACCCATTATTCTATTAATATTCATATAAGAAACCTTGACATCATGAATATATATATATATATTAGATGACTATTTATAATGGTATGTGAAAGTTAGGCTTCGACAAAAACTGTTGAAATAGACAAATATCATTCCATTAGAAAACAGAGCAGACCCTAATCAGATAGTTTCTAATGTTTTCAGCATAACGTTCATCCATCATCAATATTTACTAAGACATTTCAATGTATGAATTGTAACCATTTCCTTCATGGAAATGCATTTTCTGTCCATGCATTTGCAAAAGAGAAGACCAAGGCATATCAGACCGTCTGATCAGGGTCTGCTCTGTTTGATTCTGCTATAACATAGATCTGATTCAACAGTTTTTGTCAATGCAAAAACACACCCCTTGAAAAATGTACATGATAAGAACTCCGCTGATTAATACATGTATTCATGATGCCATTATTTCTTACACGCATATTGAACATTGAAAGGGTCAATCAGTTGAACTTAGTCATGAACAAGGGGCGTAGCTGAATTCAAATGTAATGTAGGCAGCGTGGCTATAGGGATTCATGGGCATGTATTCCAGGGACATTTAGAATTGTGTAGGTTTGAAACCATTGTGATAAATAGAGCAATTTGCTCCTGTAGGAGCAAATTGCTCTATTTATCACAATGGTTTAAAGAGGTAACTGTTACAGAGGCGCCAAAATGCATCAATATGAGGGAATGGATGAAAGGGGATGGGTTAAAGCTTACATGACAAGACAGAGCGTTTATCAAAATATACCCCCTTAACCTTCGAATTCCATTCTGGTCATAGTAGCGTTTTCATCTTTCAGATAAATGTTACGCACGTGCATAAGTGCGTATCGCTAGCTACGCCCCTGTGAAAAAGGGATGTTATACCATCTCAGAAATTGTAGAATCAAATATATAAAATCGCATTAGCAAATAGAGCAGAACGCGGTTCTACAGAACCATCTGATCCGCGTCTACTCTATCTGCATAAACGTAAAAAACACGGCACAATGTCTCTATGGAGTAAAGGGGTAATACATAGAAATAGACAATAGACATGTTTTGTAAGACATTTCAAAGAAGCGTATTCGGAACAGAAGAGGGGGAAAACCTGTACTGCTTTCCAAACTTTTAAAATCAGTTAATCCTTACATCACTATGTAATCAATTTGTGACGACATTTCAAAGAAATTGGAACCAGATCAGGCTCCGTGTAACTTGGCTCAGGATCATAACTGTTTGATACTCAGACATTAAAGAGTATCAGACGACACTTTTTGGACACGAAAAGTACTAAATTGGTAGAAAGAGACACCTTTGTACGCATTTGCAAACGCAGTAGATCCGGATTATGCGGCTGCTATAGAAGATACCGATCAATGTCTGCTGTTTAATTAACCCTTTCACCGCCAATGGCCAATGTCGCTTTGATGCACCACAACAAATAGTGCAGTCCCAGATCAGACACCGCCTTTTCAAGGCGGCGTCTGATCAGGGACTTCACTTTTTGTCTCAAACTCTATTTCTATATCTGTGCTTTAATTCTTCGAAATTTGTATTTATTAATCTCATTTCCTTGTTTTACCGAACGACTTGACAAAATTGGTTTGCAGACGACAATTAGAAATTTTGCGCCGAAAGTGTTAACCCTTTCCCTGTTCTACATTTTGTCCAAGTTTCAATACCTACTGAATATTCATGGATAAAATAGTTATAATAAAATATGGAAGGTGTAATACTGTAGCCATTTTAGAAACAAAAGAAACAAATCTATCAATTTCCATTAGCAAACAGAGCAGACCCTGGTCCCATAGGAGCCGTCTGATATGGGTATACTCTGTTTGCACATGCGTGAAAACATGTTTATATGAAGGAAAGTGTTAAAAAATAACGCAATAACGTTATGCTAACATCTGCCAGTCTTTCTGCATTTTTCCTGTGTTAATATCCCATCATAATAGCTAATCTAATTAATATTCACAAAGTCATTATTTCTATCATGAATATTCATAAGGTAAATGGTTAAAAAAATAATGTAGAACATAACAAATTCAACACCTACCATTCAACACCAGCCTGCGAGGTAACTCGTAGGCCAACTTCCGTGACACCTTCGTTAAGTGATTCCCAATTGTGAACTGAACTCAGACGAATGACCTAAGCTTTTGTTGGATAATATTGGTTGTGAACACAGGTTGCAGTATCGAACTGACATCAAAAGTTTGTGACATATATCAAACTGTCCTGTATACACATATCCGATTTGAGAGTCAATTCGATATCGATACCTGTGACTGTAATCTATATAAAGTCCCGTACGATTTAAATGTATTCACAATGATAGAACTTAACAATTTTTTTCAAAAATTAATTAAACAATAAATTGTATCCAAATTTAACACTGACAAAATAATTTTATAGCAAACAGTGCAGACTCTGATTAAAAGGCCCCCTCAAGAGCCCTTTGATCTGGGTCCACATTATTTGGAAATGTCTTGTCTTCTCAGTGCCCAGAAAATTAAGAAATAATGACAGCATGAATATTTATTAGCTGAATTTTTTTTATAATATAAGTGTTTCATTTTTTATGGCTTTGACAAAAGCTGCATAATCAGCTCTGTGTCGTGTCAAAGCAAACAGAGCTGACCCTGGTCAGACGGCTCCTATCTGGGTCTACTCTGTTTGCAAATGCGTGAAAACACGTTTACATGAGGGAAAGCGTTAAGGTTTAAACTATGCTCACCCTTCTTGTGGAGAAAAACTTATACCTGCCCAATGTCTGATTTGTTGAAATTTTCTCTGCCTTCAAACTTTTAAGAAACTATTGACCAGGTGTCACACGGTGAAATGCCGAGTTACTCGGCGTCTCATCGGGATCCATTTTGTTTGCAACTGTCATTTAAGATGCGCGTAAAATGAGAAAGGTTCAGTTCTGTTTAGTCAACTGATAGTAGAATTTAGTCAACTACATGTATTCATTTCTTAACATTGCTTCTAAATTGCTCTATCATATTTTATGTTTATCACAATCATATCCAAAACAGGTAATGTTTTCGTGTGATATTGAGTGGGCGGGGAAAAGCAGAAGGCACGTGAGATGATTTAGAAATCCGAAAAGAATTCAGAAAATTAGAATAATCTTATTCCCGCCATGTAAGGTAAACTTCTATCCGTCCATCATCTGTCTCCAATGGAGGGCTATTATTATTACATGTTTCGATGCTGTATTGTTATCATTATTATCTCTATAGTTCGATTTCGAGTGCTGAGCCGTGACTGCACTTTTCTATTTATAGAAGTTGCAACCATTCTAATTTATGGGTAAGTGGACAATGGTTGTCACTAGAAGCTCGTAGTAATCGTGCAGTATTAGTATATACATGTATATCGTCGCTGTGCTGACAAAACATCGTATATCCATTTTGGCCAAAAACTTTTTCTTCACGATTTCTGATTTAAATGTACAATGCCCACATCCTGTCAAAATCTCAGCCCAATCGACCAATGGAAAGTGTCAAAACTCGCCCGTGACTAAACCTCGTATAATTATTTTTCAATACCAAAACCTCGTATAAATTTTACTCTTCAAGCATGCGGAGTAATGACATTAAACATATCAAAACACATGCATATTATGTCAGTGCATATATTGTGGTACATAGAGCATAGGTATGTCCTTTTCTTTGTGTGTCATGGTACAAAGCTTTAACTCAAGTGAAATGTAAAATGTTGTATATCATGATTGCCGGATAAAAAATAAACGACGGAATATCGTATACGTGGTAACAATATATAACAAAGAATATTAAGGTCTTTACAGGCAAATGGCTGTTTGATGCAGTGTTCAAATTCATTCAGAAAAAAATATATAACCCTTTACACCACAAATACGCCTTTCTATGCCTTTACAAACAGAGTAGACTCCGATCAGACGGCTATTACAGGTGACGTCTAACCAGGGTCTGCTATGTTTGCTTACGGTATTATATAGATCTGGTACGTCTGTTTCTGCTGTGACTACAAACTCCTGTGTGCATTTGCTATTATAACAAATTAATCTAATTAATGTCAATGGCGTCATTATATTCATGGAGTATAGGCTGAGATTAATAGAATCAAGCATGGGTTTTGTTAAAGACGGGGTTTCTATACCCGAGGTTGGTCTGTTCACGTCGGAAACGAGGTTTAGCACCCTAAAACAAGTAAATTAATGGATGTGTGAAGGTACTACTTTCCATTGCGTAATACGACTTCTGTATTTAATAGCAACAAACTACAGGTGACATTAAATGACGTCATTTGTTACCGGTATACACGTTACGTGTTGGCTTTAATTATAAATGACTGAGGGAATACAAAACAACGTGGTCGATTAATTAAACTAGCCTTTTATAAAATGTTTATATGATAAATAGAATTCCATACCCGGGCTAGGTACTTATACAGTGCTCCCTCTCTACAACGACACCCTTTGGGATACGAATATTGTATGTGTTGTTCAGAGGGAGTTGTTATAGGGAGGGAAAATCAATCATAATTAGCTTGTTTGCAGATCCCCAGATAAGGTGTATTTCGAGAACTAAAACCGCTATGCCTCAATCAAACCCTATGTTGTGACCACTCTTTAGAATCGTCACAAAGTGACGATTCTAAAGAGTGGTCACAACGTAGTATTTGATGGAGGCATAAAGAAAATACGATGGAAAAAAGTTGTTTCTGGAGCCATGTTGTTTCGGAAACAGTGACATGCGTTGTTGTATGGAGGGAATCGTTATTGAGAGGGCCGTTGTAGGGAGGAAACACTGTATCAATTTTAATTTATGAACTCGTTGAATATAGAAATGCTGGTATAATTATGTTAGAGCTCCTTCCCTTGTATTGACTTTACCTAATCGCGCGTATGAATACACCAGACAGGGGGTGTTCCAGATAAGGATTTCTAGTACGGCTATTTTTAGTAACTCAGCTTATCTAGCACGTCTGAGAAGCGGGAAATTACCGTAAGACTTTCAGTCTGCATTAAGCCATCATTTGTATTAAAGACTGATATGGTACGAGGTTGACAGTCATATTTAGAGGGGTTTTGCTCTATGTTCATATTGATAGCATCGTACACTTTTTAACTCATATAGAATGCCTGCTTGGTAAAGCAAGACATTACTAGGATTAATAGAATCAAGCATGGGTTTTGTTAAAGACGGGGGTTTCTATACGCGAGGTTGGTCTATTACAGTCGGAAACGAGCTTTAGCGAGTTTCCGATAGGAACAGCCCAACCGAGAGTATAGAACCCCCGGCTTTAACAAAACCTATGCTTGATATTTTTTCTCGCTGAAATACGCCCTAAAACCAAATAAAATAACGAATGTTGTGAAGTACTACTTTATATTGCGTAATACGACTTCCATATCTAATAGCAACAAACAGCAGCATAACTTTAGGCGTGACAACAAAATGACGTCATCTGTTATAACAACCACAGACGTTACGTTTTGGCGTAAAATATAAATGACTGAGTGAGTACAAAACAACGTTTTCGGTGAATTAAATAATATGCTTTTAAAGTGTTTATAATTTTTATGATAACTAGATTTTCATATTCGTGAGAATACTTATATTAATTTCAATTTATAAGGTTGTTGCCTATAGAAATGTTGGTATAATTCTGTAAGATTTCCTTCCCTTGAATTGATTTTACCCAATCGCGCGTATGAATACACTAGTCACGGGGTTTTCTAGTACGGCTATTTTTAGTAACTCAGCTTATCTAGCACGGCTGAGAAGGAGAATAAATGTTTTAGCAAGTTTGCAACAAAACCTCATTATTTTAGTATACATGAAGTCATTATTTCCTGCTTAATATTCATGGAGAAAAGGGTTAAAGAAACCGATACATTAACAGACCTGCTTTGAATTATGTCAACGGACCAATCAACTGAAACAGAAGTAGTACGATCAAACTCGAGAGGCTTTGCTACTTCAATTGCTGACAGAGAATAATAGAATCAAGCATGGGTTTTGTTAAAGACGGGGGTTTCTATACCCGAGGTTAACGAATTAACGAATTTTGTGAAGTACTACTTTACATTGCGTAATACGACTTCCATATCTAATAGCAACAAACTGCAGCATAACTTTAGGCGTGACAACAAAATGACGTCATCTGTTATGACAACCACAAACGTTACGTTTTGGCGTAAAATATAAATGACTGAGTGAGTACAAAACAACGTTTTCGGTGAATTAAATAATATGCTTTTAAAGTGTTTATAATTTTTATGATAACTAGATTTTCATATTCGTGAGAATACTTATATTAATTTCAATTTATAAGGTTGTTGCCTATAGAAATGTTGGTATAATTCTGTAAGATTTCCTTCCCTTGAATTGATTTTACCCAATCGCGCGTATGAATACACTAGTCACGGGGTTTTCTAGTACGGCTATTTTTAGTAACTCAGCTTATCTAGCACGGCTGAGAAGGGGAATAAATGTTTAAGCAGGTTTGCAACAAAACCTCATTATTTTAGTATACATGAAGTCATTATTTCCTGCATAATATTCATGGAGAAAAGGGTTAAAGAAACCGATACATTAACAGACCTGCTTTGAATTATGTCAACGGACCAATCAACTGAAACAGAAGTAGTACGATCAAACTCGAGAGGCTTTGCTACTTCAATTGCTGACAGAGAATAATAGAATCAAGCATGGGTTTTGTTAAAGACGGGGGTTTCTATACCCGAGGTTAACGAATTATGTGAAGTACTACTTTACATTGCGTAATACGACTTCCATATCTAATAGCAACAAACTGCAGCATAACTTTAGGCGTGACACCAAAATGACGTCAATTGTTATGACAACCACAAACGTGACGTTTTGGCGTAAAATATAAATGACTGAGTGACTACAAAACAACGTCTTCGGTTAATTAAATAGGCTTTTAAAGTGTTTACATGATAAATATAATTTCATATTCGTGCTAATTACTTATATTAATTTCAATTCATGAGGTTGTTGCGTTCCTTCCCTTGTAATAATGTATTGATTTTATCCAATCGCGCGTATGAATACACTAGTCACGGGGTGTTCCAGATAAGGATTTCTAGTACGGCTATTTTTAGTAACTCAGCTTATCTAGCACGGCTGAGAAGCGAGAAAGAGTGTTCCGTGCCAACACAACATTGAGAACGACGTATAGTTTGGTGTGCATCGTTGCATTTAGAGTTTAAGTTTCGCATATGAGTTACACTTGGCAGAATATCAACAATGTAATTAAGCTCCAAGAAAATGTGAGGATACGCTGGACAAACAAACGATAATCGATCCATACATACCTGTACAGATAGTTTAAATGCCAGTAACCCGCTCCGAATGGTGACTTTGTATAACGACAGCAAGCCACTCCCAGTGGTGACTTGGTATAACGACAGCAAATCACCCCCGTTGATAACTTGGTATAACGACAGCAATCCGCTCCAGTGGTGACACTGTATAACGACAGCAAGCCCAGTGGTGACTGTTTGACGATAGCCAACCGATCCCAGTTGGTACGTTTTCTTCCCCCCTCCTTTTTTCCCCTGTCCGCGGCGTATTCATGCCCGAGTTTCGCCCATCGCCCACAGTCACCTCCGCTGGCTCACCACTACGCATCGTACTCGTTTCTTGCCTCCTCGTACTCAGCGTTGTATATGGTTACTCGTGATTTCGTCTCCACGGTTTCCTCTCCGAGTTGTCAATCCTAGTCATGGTTCTCCGAGTGCTTTCACATTCATGTTCGGATAGACTGCCTCTTCATATGCTGGTGAAATCTACTCTGCACTTTATCGCACATACACAGCTCTTTTCCAATCGGGCTATGTACTTTTCGGACTCATTGTGACAAGCCGTGTCACAAGTCAATTTGGGCTACTGACTACTTTTCGGGCACTTCAAGCTTCACAGACAGTTTTTCTCAGACTCCGTGTGGGTGGGAGATACAGAAAAGCATCTCTGAATTTTTCCGACCGTACCCGGATTTGAACCCCGGACCTCCGGATTGACAGTCAAGCGTGTTACCACTAGACCACCTCTCCACCCAACTAGACCACCTCTCCACCAGTTGGTACTTATGTGTTTCTTCGGAGGTGTGTTTTTTGTCTCTAGAGTGTGCGTGTTTTTGTGTGTTCACCCTTGCGTTTGTGATGGTCTGGTGTCTTTGTACATGTGCGTTTGTTCGTTTTTAATATTCATCTCCTCTCTGTGTTTACGTGTGTGTGTGCGTGTGTGTGTGTGCGTGCGTGCGTACGTGCGTGCGTGCGTACGCGCGTGCGTGCGTACGTGTGTGTGTGCGTGTGAGTAACATGCTGTCTATCGATGGTGGCGTATTATATGTGCTTTTGCCTGCTCGACTTTACTACTTTGGCATTGCTATCTGGGAAGTTAGATATCAAGTACATAGCAGGACGTTTATAAGTTTGAAGAAATATCATTCTAAAGGTTGCAACTAAATCGTGGAGCAATGCATGCAAGGAAATTGTAAAACACAGACACATAAGACATGACTGAATTGGATCTTCTGTACGAGTGACCAGGGCCTATCATGCGTTTAATTTATTACAATTTTGTTATTACAGTTCTCCCTCTCTACAACGACATCCTTTGGGGTACGAATATTGTATGTGTTGTTCAGAGGAAGTTGTTATAGGGAGGGAATATCAAACATAATTAGCTTGTTTACAGATTCCCAGATAAGGTGTATTTCGAGAACTAAAACCGTTATGCCTCTATCAAACCCTATGTTGTGACCACTCTTTAGAATCGTCACAAAGTGACGATTCTAAAGAGTAGTCACAACATAGGGTTTGATGGAGGCATAAAGAAAATACGATGGAAAAAAGTTGTTTCTGGAGCATTGTTTCGGAAACAGCGACATGCGTTGTTGTAAGGAGGGACTCGTTATTGAGAGGGCCGTTGTAGAGAGGGAGCACTGTAGTGTCATAAAACTCTCCCTTTTGCCTTTAGCTCTTCAGCATGATACGGAGAGTAATAGACAATTTAGTCTGTATCAGTTCTCACAGCACAAATGAAAGCCAGTAAGGACCCTAATCGGAGACCAGGCATTAGATATATCGGCTGCTAAAAATATGAGCAACTGCTTAATGGTTATCAAACAACTTTATTCAATACTAGTCTATAAGGTTATCTTTACGCGCACGTGGTCTTATCAAAATATTAGACAAGGCAGACGGCCTAAATTGATGAACTAGATGAGAGCAAAATGGCAGTTGTAAAAGCCATTATACTGACAGTATTTTACTATGGATTTACTATTTGTCTGGACGCTGATTCGTCCATAGAATATATCGCAGAAAGGATAAATGCACTAGAGAAACAAGGTATATTGACTTTCACCCTAAGAAGCAATTGTTCGTATTTAGATTTTGCAATGACCAGATTGTCGACAGTTATGGTATCCATATCAGAAATTCTGTAGAGTAACCAACATATCTTTTGTAAGCAAACATCAAATACAGAATAAAAATTAATACAAATGACGAGTCGAATGCATTAACCAGTCCCATACTGAGTGCGAAATTTTGTAATTCAGCGTCTCGTAGACATCACTCAATCAGCTTGACACTCTGTCGAACGAATTTGATGTTAAGTGAACTTTTTTCTATAATTATTCAGCTTGAGCAGGGTTTTAATAAAATATGTGAATGGCCTCTTCGTTGCACGTGCATCCAAATATGATGTATTTCATCCGTCGACAAAACTCCTTAATCAAGATCTACCTTCAGGCACTGAGCAAGCTGAATTGCTGCAGAAGCAAGGTTCAGAACTTGTATATCTTCGATCTGTCATTGGTGACTACAAATCAAGGCTTCAACGTCAAGAGCAAATCACAGAGGAATACATGAAAAGAGTGAATGAGCTGGAGCGAGGTGCATCAAATAAGCAATTCGGTCCAAATGTTCAGGACACTGGCGGTAATGAAAAAGACGTTTCTAGTGCTCTTGGAGAGGAGGCTGTTTCAGGCCAAAGACCAGTCAGCACCAAAGGTTCGAGGATTGGAATAGGTGAGTTTGTTTACATTTGCAATACATCCTCTCCCCGACTTATTCTTAGGACTGCCTTAAGTTATTATGAAACAGTGTTACACAGAGTAACAGATAAATGTGCGTACTCAAAATACTTAAATCGTCATTTCTCTACCAAACCCAATGCTGTGACCGCTCTTTGGGTTCGTCTCGAAGAGATAATTCTAAAGTATAGTTACCAAAATGGGTTTGGTGGAGGAATAAAGCTGTTCAAAATATTTTAGTTTATACATCTTATCTGGACGACTGAGTGCCCCCTATCTGATAATAACATATTCTAATCTGGACATGTGTCTTAGCAGATAGAAATGTATGTGTAGTATTACCACAGACGTATCTTTTCTTCAACAGTTTACCCTAATTACCGTAGGTATTCGGATATCCAGTCTTTATTCTATGTCCTATTTACACTACACATTGGGACACCCGGTTTTCCTTTTTACACTATTTCCCGTAACATCAGGACACACACGTCCCGTCTCTTAACGTTTATAGATCTAAATGAATCAGGTTGATATACTTTTGACGACTTTGAATTAATGTGATATAGTAGAAAATCGCGTAGAATCTGACCAAACGGCTCCTGAGGATATCTTGAATACGATGGAGGTTTTAATTAGCTTTATTAAAAACAATTAGTTAGCGTTCTGTCATTAAGCAAACATAATTATACATATCCATTGATTCAAATGTGTGAGTTATCATCGTTACTCCAAATGCTAATGGTTAGTAAGATAAATCGTAGAATTTAATCGTACACGATTTTGAAGTTCGTTAGTTTATCTGAACGCAGATCCAAATGCAGAAACCTTCTCACCGAAATATTACCGATCGCTTTACTAAAATGGCATGAAATATGTCAGCAATTCCTAATTGATATTAACCCTTCGCTTGCTGTTCACGTCAATATACTTACCTGTAAATAGTGAAGACCCAGATGAGACAGCTCCTGCAGGAGCTGTCTCATCAGGGTCTGCACTATTTACAAGTTGATTGTGCAACCAGTGCACTCCACAGCAGTGATTGCACAGCGCAATACTTGTACACAGTGAAGATATATCTAATTATACAACAGGGCATGGGTAAAGAAGGAGAAATGTATTTTAAAATTCAGCAAGCGAAGGGTTAATTATGTTAAATTATGTTAATATAGTAAACACTCACTGAAAGCCAAACATTTAGTAAATATGTTCTGAACGCTGGAGATGCTTCGAAAGCAAAACCAGCAATGCGAAAAGAGAAAAGTTCAGACTTTGTTCATGAGTAATAATTAAATGTGCAACATTATTCCATTTTAAAAACTAATAGTACCAAAACTAATGATCCCTAAGGACCATAAACAACACCGATTATGATGTACGAGGTGAGTTTTTACGACCACCACACAAGCACTTGCTGCTGTGAAGTACATATATTCTGAAAGTGGGAGGTCCTTCGGAAGCAAAAGTAGCAATGCGAAAAGAGAACATTGCAGACTCGGTTTTATTGAGTTTATTAAAGACGAATATAGTATATAGTTTCTAACATTTTACTTCATACATACGCCTTTCTACACGGAGTAGACCTACACGGCTCCTGTAGGAACGGTATGACTAGGGTGTGTTCTATTTGCGCATGAATATGACATAATAAAGATATGATTCCAAAAGTCCCGTGTCCATTTGCTATTTACTAAAATACTCATGATTTCTTACTAGAATAGTCATTGACTAAAGGGTTAACCCTTTCACTGATAAATATTTATATAGGAAATAATGACGTCAAGAATATTAAAAATATTATTTTTATAATGGTTTATGAACACATGGCATTTCAGGAAGAAGCTGTAGATTCAGATCTAAATTACACCATAAGCAAACAGAGCAGACCCTGATTAGACGACTCCGATAGGAGACGTCGGATATGGGTCTACTCTGTTTGCAGATGCGTCAACATAAAGGAAAGGGTTAATGCAACATGACAGAAATGCAAAAGACAAACGTGAATGTTGCTACTTGTGTCGAGGATCAACAATGATACTTGAATTGGCGCGTTCAGATTGGTGCCTGTTCGAATTAGTGTGTTCTGTTTGATGATTTATTTTTCTCGTTACAATGTTTGGAGAAGCTGAAGTAATGTTTCCTTTTCTTTGTGGCATATCCTAGTATGGAATGAGTGAGTTGTGTGTTTTGGCATTGTGACATTTAAAATGTCATGCATCATTTAACATCGATCACCTACAATCAGGCACGGATAAAACGTTAGATTTATAAAACTAATTAACCCTATGCACAGCAATATACAATTTACCTGACGCGGTATTGCAAATGTATAAATTTCAGAGAATTGCGGTTTATTCTCATTTTTTTTGCAGAGAGAATACGCAAGGATCAGTCTCCGGACGGCGTGGTTGCCTTTCAGGCGGTGTTTAAAGGACCAGGAACATCGCGCCTGGGCGCTGGTAATACGATAGTCTATCCGGATGTTGTCACCAACATCGGCGACGGATACAACAACCATGGGACATTCGTGGCTCCACGTGCCGGGATTTACATATTTTCTGTTTCCATTGCTTCTCAGCACGACACCGGAGCAAATGTTGGTATTATGAAAAACGGACAAATGATAGCAGGTGCATTCGGAGATACCGGTGGGAATTACGAACAAGGGTCTGTAACAATAGTCACGTCACTGGCTGTCAATGACCAGGTGTGGATTAAGCTGACATCTAGCAGTATCTCATCTCTGTTTGGATACAGCTTCACGAGTTTCATGGGTTGTCTTATTTTCCCATTCTAACCGAGGCATATAGTTTGAGGACTACATTAAAGATCTTACATATGCATTAAACGTTGTCTTGATGACATACCACACCGTCGGATACGTGTTATCAGAGGGAGAATTTTTACTTTACATTTTGATTTGGATGAAGGTGGGATAAGGGTGAAGTTGGGTACCCTAAAACCTGGTTTAATCCCCAAGTAGCCTTTTTGTCTTCTGACCATTCCAAGGCGGTACCCCTGCTTTCACCCCAAGGTCTATTTTGTTGTTGTTTATATTGTAACTGTACGTTTCTGGTTTCGTCACGATTTGTTTTGTAATTGTGCTGTTTCATGTTTGATGTTGTTTGGTGCTATCCCCTTTTATGTATGTATGACTGTTTGTCGACTTTCAGTGAACAAACGACATTCATTTCAACAATACAATATATTAACAATATACAAACTGGACAATACATTTAACTTACTCTTGCAAAGTAGAAAACAAATAATAGCATTTCTTTAATTTCAATGAATCCACTAGAACACAAGTACATTCAAATTAAAAAAAATAGTACATTTGGTACATAGAACACCGGAAGAATGGTTTTGCATCGCAGCTCCCTTTATGTAATCAATACGACCTTACATGTGTGTACATTTAGTAAATCCTTATCGCTTTCTAGGACGCAGCGTAATATAACATTAACAGAGGTTCGACTTATGTAATTTGAAAAGGTATAACCATTCCCTTGTTTCATGTAGGAAATAATGACATCGTGAATGCCTATTTGCTGACATCTTAAAACGGCATATTTACATATGATGTGTTGGTACTGGCAGAATATGTTTTAAAATTCAGCAAGCGAAGGGTTAATAATTACTTCCGTGATTTGTGTTATTTACTGACTGTGCCATCGATATGGTCCCTGTACATCATATCACACAAGTTATCTTTGCAGAAAAGACCTTTTATTTATTGTTATCACAGTTCATACAAACATCCAGTTATGGCGTGTATACGAATACAATCATTGTAACACATTCACGGTTAAGTGTAAAATAAGAATTAGTTGTCGGTTTGGGATTATTGCTAACGTTTGACAAAGAAAACAACAACAATTGAGACCAGTTATTTCATACAGTAAACCTCACTATAACGGTCACTAAATTAAGACAGGTGGCTGCTAATAGCAAGGTGAAAGTAAAACAGAACGCTCATATAGGAGCCTAACCCTAACCCTCCTATAGGAGCGTTCTGATTTATTTTCACATTGCGTTAAGTAGTAACCTGTCCTAGATACCAACTCATTAACACAATTTAGTGACCGTTATAGAGAGGTTCTACTGCATGTTATACATGTTATAAAGAAAACTCTAACAGTATTACCATGTTATTCCATAAGCAAACAGAGCACTGATTAGACAATTTCTACAGGTTTGCTACATGTATGTTGGAAATCGGACCCAGTAGACGACCCAATGAGGTAAAGGGTTACAACGGGACAAAGCACAGTTAACGCCAATTAAACATATTTCCATTATACTAATATGGTATTGTCCTGTGTGTTTTTAACCTGTCAAAATTTAAGTATGTATACGCTTGCTGAACGCGTCATATATTGCTTCGGTTGATATCGATTGTTTCCGCTAATAAAAGCTTTCTTACTTGGTTTATTCGAGTACATATATGTATATTTATTATGAATCTCATGAAATAATGATTGAAACACAGGTTTACTTAGGCTAAATATATCATTTCAGTGACGTAGGAATATTAACATTTTGACAGGTAAAAAAACAGGACAATGCCATGAAAATACTGATTTGAGGATGATATCATAAGTATACGTATTATACCTTTACTTCTATAAATACGCATTTGCAAACAGAGTAAACCTATCTCAGGCGGCTCTTACAAGAGTCGTCTGATCAGGGTGTACTCTGTGTGCTTACGAAATAATATAAATAAATCCTGATAAGATAAGATCCTTCGAAATCAAAAACAGCGATGCGAAAGGAGAGAATTGCTAACTCGGTTTTATTGAGTCTGCTCATGAGCAGTATCTAAAAGTGCAACACTGCTCACAACTCATAGCACCGGCTTAAGCGGTATTCCAAACTAAAATCACTTAAATTGATGATCCCAAAGAACCAGAAAACATAACAGCTGCAGTTTCTGCCATGGTCTAATATGTCTTCCTTGATATGCTACTATAAGAATGATTCCACAATTTTAATATTTATAATGGCCTTATTTCTAACTTGATTCTAACTTGCGGTAAATGGACAATATTATGGACCGATTTTTTATTTTATTTTTCCCTTCTATATTCATGGATACGCCTGCTCAGCTCATAGAGAGATGTATATTTACTTAATGTTTACAATCGAAATTGTTTTTTTTTAATGAGGGACAAGCATGTTTACAAACAGTGTACACCCAGATACGAGGGCTCATACATGAGTCCTCTGAACAGAGTCTGCACTATTTGTCTGCAATCCTCTACCAACTTTAAACCATTTACGCCAAGTGGATTCTTCAATTTTTATACATTGGATTAGTCTTTTTTTATCTAAGGTATGTTTGACCTAAATTTTCAATTTCGTTCTGTATTATATTGAACTTCCTATCAGCAAATAGTGTAGAGTCTGATAAGACGCCGCATTATGCGGTGTCTGATCAGCGTCTATACTGTTTGCCTATGTTCCATATATGGGATCGTGGGAACAAATGGGTTAAACCTTTCCTATTGAATGGAGGTTGTTGTCCAGTAACTCTGTATAACCAATGATGGGCTATTTTCAAGGTGAAACCGCAGCCATTACCAAGGTTGCATAATAATACAACTGATATGGTTGTCCCATAAACGGCGTCATACGTCTGCACGATAAGGTAAAAACATTGACCTACATGATAAGCTTCAAACCGTGAACTGTTGTGTACTTAACATCTCGCTTTTCAGAAAGCTCTGACTGGGAGGAAAACTCTGTTGCGGTCCTGAGGAAACGTCGAGTCACTTGACGACTCATCTGGATGCACATGAGTTGAACATGATGTTCATGGAAAAATAGTGAACCAACTAACTAAATACAAATGTAGTAAATTCAAGCAAGAACACTCACACTCAAGATGCAACCATTACCAAGACCAACCAGGGAAAATAAGACACACACAACAGAGGTGCTTCATACTGATTTACTTATATCCCGGACGTTCACACATAATCGCTTAAAAGGATGTCTGCTCAACCTCTGATCTCGTGCAATTCCTTCTCGTTTACGATTTTGTTATAAAGTATATAGTGTCAAACAAATGTCAATCACTGCTTGTATACATGAACAAACACTACCATCCACGGGGGTTTAACATTACCTACCGTTACCATAGGCCATGTGAGACAATACAACGATCCATTGCTAATGATTGACTAATTAAAAACCAAAGACTAACAATATATATCAACATACACCCGCAACTTATTCCGAAACTTGATAAAAAGTGGCATAATATTCCGTAACTGTGGTCAGATAAAAACCAATAGCATCCCATGTGTATAGGTCGCATAAAGCAGTACAAATAATTATGGTTTAGTTAAGTTGATCTGTACTAATAGAAACAGAAGCGGGAACCGATGTACGTTTACAGGACAGGCAGGTGAATGGATTGACAGACTGACAATATACTCAGATAAGTTTGTTGTTGTAGTATACTAACAAACACTGTAACCGAATCATCCATAAATTAATGTTACGACAACGGAAACAAAATTTAGTTGGTTCGAAACTGAAATGCTTTGTGTTGAATGGGAGGAAAAACGATGGCTCTTTCCAATCGTTCCATACTTTGCTGAAGCTTGATTTTCACTGTCAAATGTAACCTGCTATCTGTCAATTTGTATAATTCCACATTTCGATGGCATTTCAATGTGTCATATATTTCGCGTTATAGATTGTGACACGGTATATCAGAGAGGTCGGCATTAAATCAGGTTAACCCATTCCAAGTTACATGTACATGATATATCAGAGAGGTCGGTATTATATCATGTTAACCATTTCCCAGTTACATGATATATCGGAGATGTCGGTATTATATCATGTTAACCATTTCCCAATTACATGATATATCGGAGGTGTCGGCATTATATCATGTTAACCATTTCCCAGTTACATGATATATCAGAGAGGTCGGCATTAAATCATGTTATACCTCTCTCTGTTGAATTTGAATGTGACAAATAATGAATATTTATAAGCTGCAGTTTAATAATAGCCTATGTACACATGCTTGTTTGATATTGGTAGAAACTGCAGAGTCAGATCTACTATAATCTCATAAGCAAACATTGCAATGCCTGATCAGACGGTTCCTATAGTAGCCGTCTGATCTGGAACTTTTCTGTTCGCAAAAGAAGTGAAAATGCGTTTGTATGAAGGACATTGCTAAGCCTTGAACTCAGGTTACCGTACTGAATGTAAACGATAACTTGGTCATGAACGTGGTATATTTTGCCGAAACTGTGTTAACCGTAGACCGACCGACTCCAAATACAGTAAAACCTCTCTAATGCGACCACCCAAAAGAGGTATAATTCTGGGTGATAGAGGTAGCTTAATGCATGACGAAAGTAATGCAGAAAGCTCATAGAGGAGCTTTCTGCATTACTTTTGTC
Source organism: Azorinus chamasolen (assembly GCA_963576725.1). Taxonomy (NCBI): domain Eukaryota; kingdom Metazoa; phylum Mollusca; class Bivalvia; order Cardiida; family Solecurtidae; genus Azorinus; species Azorinus chamasolen. Next base: position 32,369,520 of record OY755252.1, on the reverse strand, counting down.
CTGCATTAAGCAACCACCTGTTTATAACGACACCCATGTTTGTTCATTAGGTGATCGCATTAGAGGGATTCTGCTGTAGTTTGAAACGTTGGGCCCACAATGAGAAGCCGTGTAATTAGGCGTTCTCACAAGGATCGAAGCTGTTTGACACTTCAACAATAGTTACTCAAAATATTTATCAAATCGGAAGTAATCTAAATTGCGTCAGATAAAAATTTGAGCAGACATTATTTTTAAACAGAGCTGTATAAGGATTAATCTTTAGCGTTCGCAGCAACACACCTATCTTTGGATTATTAGTGTTAATCTTTAGCGTTCTCAGCAACAAGCCTGTCGTTGGATCAGTAGGGTTAATAATTAGTGTTCTCAGCAACAAGCATGTCGTTGGATTAGTAGGGTTAATCTTAAAGATTCTCAGCAACAAGCATGTCGTTTGATTAGTAGGGTTAATCTTTAGCGTTCTCAGCAACAAGCATGTCGTTGGATTAGTAGGGTTAATCTTTAGCGTTCTCATCAAAAATCACATCGTTGGATTAAATGTAGTAGGGTTAATATTTAGCTTTCTCAGCAGCAATCATGTCGCTGGATATTAGTACAGTTAATCTTTAGCGTTCTAAACAACAAGCATGTCGTTGGATTAGTACGGTTAATCTTTAGCGTTCTCAGCAAGAAGCATGTCGTAGGATTAGTACATGTAGGTTTAATCTTTGGGCGTTCTCAGCAGCAAGCATGTCGTTGGATTAGTACTATATCAGCAACAAGCATGTCGTTAGATTAGTAGGGTTAATCTTTAGATACCGCGCACATTCTTCTCCCGAAATGATTTTCCTTCTTTCTTCTAAAACCTTTTACTCCATAAATATGCCTTTTAACGTCACTGCAAGCAAAGTAGACCTAGTTCAGACAACCCTATGGAATAGTATAGATATGATTCTACAGTTTCTCTGCCATGGACAAAATTTATTGTGTTCACGTGTCATTGTAAAACCTCATCTGATTAATATTCATCAAATCATTATTTCTTATATGAATATTCATAGAGTAGAGTGTTCTCAGACGAGCGTTTTGCAGAAAGCTATGGTAGATACTGTTTTACTTTATGTATCACTTCGCACAGCAATTAGCAGAGTTCTATCCGCTTTAACCCTTAAATCGCTGAAGTTTCATTTTTTTCGGGTTTTATGTCGTTGTAACATTATTACAGTCATACCACGACGTCCAGCTAATTATAGGTGGAGGAATACCCTCAGAGTTTCTCCTTCCACCTATAATTAGTTGGACATCGTGATATGACTGAAATACAGTTTCAAATGGACAATTCCAAAATTCAAACTCAAGCTAACGGTGAATATTTAAGGATTGATTTCTTAAGGAAAATGAAATATGGCAAACAGTGCAGACCCTGGTGAGAGGGCTCCTTTAGTGTAATTTAGTATTAGAAGAATAAACTCTATATACATGACTAATATCTCGATTATTCGAACACTACAATATGTACCGTTATCGATCTTTAATACAGGTGACAGCTTAATGCAGGGTGAAAGTCATACAGAAAGCTCACATAAGCATAAGTGGGGTTTTACTGTATATTGTTATGTTATGTGTTATAAACGTGTATGACGTACAGTAAAACCCTATTAACGCGACCACCAAAAAGGGGCATAATTCTGAGTGGCAGAGGCAGGCGGCAGCTTAATGCAGGACGAAAGTTATGCAGAAAGCTCCAATAGGAGCTTTCTGCATTATTTTTGTCCTGTATTAAGCAGTCACCTGCTTATTAGGACAGCTATGTTTATTCATTAATCGGTCGCATTAGAGGGGTTCCACTGTATATGTATTAAAGTGATTTACAATAGATCCCCATCTTAATAGATCTTTTAACCCTTTCTCTGTTCTATGTTTATGCCAAATTTCAATACTTACTGACTATTCATGCACAAAATAAGTATAATGAAATATGGAAGGTTAAACATTGTAGGTATTTTAGAAAGTAAAGAAACAAATATTTCAAATTCCATTAGCAATCAGAGCAGACTCTGATCAGACGGCTCCTCTAGGAGCCGTCTGATTTGAGTCTACTCTGTTTGCATATGGGGCGAAAACACGTTTATATGAGGGAAGGGTAAACCTTTAGCCTGCTATGGGCGGATGAGTGAATACCTATGCAAACAATTTGGATCCAGATGAGATGCCGAGTAACTCGGCGTCTCATCCGGATCCAAACTGTGTGACACCCTGATTGCATTTTTGTAGACAAATGGATTATAGCTTGAAATTTGAAAATGTAGTAGGTGAAAAATTATGTAAAATTAATTTGCTTAGTAGGCTAAAGGTTAATGAATAGGGAGATACGTGACATTAAATACAGGTGATCCTATAGGAGCTGACTGCGTCACTTTCGTCCAGCATTAACCCTTTCTCCATTCAAACACATGTTTAGGAGCTGTTAATCCAGGTCTGCTCTGTCTGCTTATGGACTCATATTCTGTAACCTTTTTTGTCAAAGCAAAACCATTCCATTATTATTTTTTACATTATAAATAATAAATAAATCAATAATATTCCTGTTTAAGCTACTACATGCAGTGGAGAAACTGTTATTCGTTCCCACTTAATGCGTTTCAAACGCGTTTTAAACCCGTTTAGTAAACGGTAATAGTCACATTTTGAAACCATTCTGATAAAGGAACAAATTGCTGCACAGGAACAAGTGCTCCTTTTATCAGAATGGTTTAAAAACTACACAATAATTCTACGTTTCATCTATGGTTCATGTTGATGAGATAAAGCACACAAAATAATACTGGTATTATCCATTGATACTGATGGGTTCAATAAACTGTGCAGAGCCTGATCTGGATCTACACTGATTTCCTATGTATTATAAAAGGGACACTGGGCACAAATTGGTTAAAACATTTACCCAGAATATTTTGAAACAACTTAACCCATTCTCTTCTACTGACGCCTTTTTGGGCCTCTGTAGTAAACTCAGTTAGTGAAACCATTGTGATAAATAGAGCATTTGCTCCATAGAATCAAAATTAATGCTCTATTTATCACAATGGTTTCAAAACTACACAATTCTAAAATTTCCATTTCTCTAATTAATGATCCTTTTCGGTAGATTAATTCAAAGAGGTTGTATCTAAAATAGTCAATGAGGTAATGAGTTAAGAAATAATGTTTGAACCATTGATGGACAATTCTTATGTCCAACATCGCCGTATGTGACAATCTCAATGCCACATTCATTTACAAGTTGATTTCATTTCAGCGTTCACATATGAAATAATATTCCCGTCCACAATCCCTGTCATTCATCATAAACCCGTCTCCTCGATTTAGTCGTACGCAATACTCATCTTCACCCACTTCCGGGACGTGAATCCAGAATGCCTTTGTTAACGGTATGACATCCCCGTCCCACGTTGTCCACACGCCCGTGTCTGGGTTCTTTTGTCCGTCTATCCATAAGTCGTCATCGTCAAACCCTGTAATAGACACATCTCGATAACTCGAACTCTGAAACAAGTCGTATTAGTGGTCTAAAAATCTCAAGTTGTCTGCAATAAAGGCTCGAGGCAACGATGATTAACTGTACAGTAAAACCTCTCTATAACGACCACTAAATTACATGAAGTATTTTGTGTTAAAGGCAGGTGGATGCTTAAAGCAAGGTGAAAGTAAAACACAACGCTCCTATAAGAGTGTTCTCTTTTACTTCACCTTGCTTTAAGCAACCACCTGCCCAAAATACCAAATAATTAACACCATTTAGTGGTCGTTATAGAGAGGTTTTACTGTATATTAATTGATTATTTTTACTCCCTGACTTAACATTGATGATATTATAATGTATTATTGATTGTTGCATGCTTGCAATTACCAAAAAAACACCGATTTACGAAAACATACATCTAGGCAATGAGCCAAAGGCCCAACATTTGGCCATCGGTACCATCTTTGGGGAATAATGCTATCAATGCTTTTTGATAAGATATAAGTGTCTAGAATCAGAAAATATGTGATAGCAGTGAATCGGTGGTAGCTTTTTGTATTTTATTTACCAATTTTAATCCTATGGTAAAAATAGTGTTTTCTAAATATAGCATTAAAGAAAAGACATCATTAACATTTCAAACTGATGTCTCTCTCTTGTTACACCATGTATCTACTTGAAAATTGAAAGGCTAGTAGCTGTAGTTACACACATTTCATTTATGTTGTTAGTTTGTCACAAAAAGTGGTTTATATAATGTAAATTCTTGCTCATACGTACATGGAATTATGTTTACATTGATATGTAGTTTGCAGAAGTAAAAATTCTAAAGTTGTGCATACCTTCATCATCTTTATAACTAGGCTCATAAAACTTCATATGTATATTCACAGTAATAATGGCAAAGAATTGACATCAGACTAGAACCATTACATCTAGCATCTCTTAATGCAAATTGTCAGACTTATGTCCCTTTTAAAACTTTCATACACTCAAATTGTGCCAAAACTGAAATATCTTAAGAGTTAGCCCCATGGAAGTTCACCAGCATTTCACTATCATTATATCAACGACCGAATTAACGATGAGAACCCTTTGACCCAGAACCCAGTCATTGTTTAGGCCAAATTATGTCCCTTTATGAAACTTGTATATAGCAGGTAAACTATACATATCCGATCAACCACTTCAGACCTAGCTTATTCATGATATACTCTTATATATTTATTATTTATCATAAGCATTACAACTTCAACTATAGGAAATGGATCCCCTCCCCTCATTCCTTATAATGATAAGTATTGTCTCTAATCAAGTACATGTATGCATTTAAGTGAGAAAAAAACACAAACACAAAGTCCCGTTATTTTGCTTTCTACACAAGTCCCCATCTTCACATCAAGTTATTTATCTGTGAAAGTTTTATGCATATATATGCTTTGTAGTGAAGCAATTTGCCAAGACCTGTAACTCTGGATAAAATGGTTAGAACAAACATTTCCTTCTTAACAGTCATTTTTCACATCAAGGTTGCCAATTTGTCAAAGTTTGAAGCAAAGTCCCCATTGGTGTATGAGGAGTTGGAAACATAAACCTTGCGAAACATATACATGTATAGAAGCATAAAATGGTGATTACAATATCAAGCATGCTTATACAGACATTCTGTTTTCACTTCAAGGTAATTTGAAGTAAAACGTATTTTATCTGACCATCCGTTAGATTGTCCATTGGTACATGTTAAGGCCAGCATTTCTGTTAGCTCAGTCGATACAGCGTTCGCTTTCGGACAGGACATTGCGAGTTTGATCGCTGGTCGGGTCATACCAAAGACTTTCAAAATGGTACTAAGGTTGACTGGTTGGCCCAATATCAGGTAAATGTTACTGGGTATGGGTTGCAGTTTTCAATTCTATACACTATGCATGTTAAAGAATCAATGAAATCAGAGTTGCTGTATCCAATTCTGCCTCTAATGCATCTATTAGCACATGATGGCAAATATCAATGACCTAATAATCTTTCATCGGGTACTAGTGATATACTTGAACAGCAAAGACAGAGTAGTGAATATATATTAAAACATTGAGTTATCAGCTAGTAATGCAGAGTTTAGTCAAGTGTGTTCTGGTTATAAGAAGCTTCAGAATGATGCATTGCACGACATTCGTTTGGATTCATAAAATGGGATATTTAGTATGGATTTTTCAAAAGCAACAAGCAATGACAAAACATAAGAGGGAACCTCCAAAACAAAGTTTAACAATATGTTATCCATTTGAAACCTTATGGCTATAGAGGAATTCATGATATGCTAGACATAAGCAACAATAACATATTAGTAAGTTTTGCAGAAGAAATTGACTTGTGTAAACAATGTCCAAGTACATGTTATCGTGCAGCATTAGTAGATAGGATAGAGTTTGCTCAAACAGATTATAAAGGGAAAATCAACCAAGAACGGTGGTGATGACATTGAAGTAGAGAGTCTGATCATCAGATGCTAAGTATAACAATTAAACAGATCAGCAAACAATTGGGGAGGTTTCTAAGGAAATAGAGTCAACCATTACATTGGCAATAGAAATCTACAGTAAATCAAGTATTTATAACCTGGACAGAGAACACAGAATACTTCGTAATGTATTTGGCTTTTCATGCTGACACATACACCAGCGTCCCACTATATTAGAGATGCGGGACTGGAGCAACGACTCCATGACATCAGGAAGATTACCATCACTATCAAAATATAAGTTCATGTGTAACTTTGCATTGACATGCCATTAATTATAATAGTAAAGCCAGCACAATGGGATTCCCGACCAGGAAAGAAAACCCCTAAGCAAAGTCCTTAAATTGGTTAGAAATAGGAGATCTGATTCAAATTCATGAAGTACAGCCATTTGTCTGTCACCATAAATTTGTAGGTCATTCCAGACGCGACATTTGCCGTGCGATGATGGAGGACAATCTTCAACAACTATGCAGCGAATACTCTGCATGTTATTATTATTATTATACCACGTTTATATAGCGCTTTTTTCACACTAGATGTGTGCGTTCAAAAACGCATCACATGGATGAAATCACTAACCGGAACGATCCGCATGATTATCTATCCAGACAATGAAAGATGTACAATATACATGTATATGAAATCACTAGTCGGAAGGAAAAGCATAAAATGTTAATAAACTTGATACAGACAAGTTGACTGAAAGCCATGCTCATCAATATCACAAATTAGTATAATCTGCATTAACAAAGTTTTAACTTGATACAGACAAGTTGACTGAAAGCCATGCTCATCAACATCATAAATAAGAATAAATGGGCTGACTGAAAATCATTCCATTTATATGACTATTGGGTCAACTGTTAGCTTAATAGGTTGGCTGAAAGCCATTCCTATCCTCAACTCAGTTGCCACTGTACATGCATAGCGCTCGCAAAAATACAAACGACCAGGCTGTGATTCAGATCAGAATCCAAATTTTCCAAATTATTATAGCTTAGACAATGTTATTTGTGCATTGGATGGGTGGTCAGGCAACCAACTTTGGAACATTATTGAATTATTGGGATGTCTGTTTTTTAAACTTGTGAATGCATATATTGACTTTCTACACGTATGTCAGTAGCTGGTGAGAATACATGTAGTTGTGAGAAGGGCGATTGCTTGTTAAGTATATTTGCTTTACGTTAGTTTTATCATTCATTTGCCATACAGGGCAAACAATGATCCAACAGGAGAGATTGGAAGAGAGCAGAAGAACGCTCTTGTTCTCTGCATCTTCAACACTCCCAGTCAGAATTACTATTAGCAGATCCATACATTATCCTATCACCAGGTTAACGTATCTTAGAGCTACCCTCATATGCCAAATATTCGGCAAATTGAATCATATTAAAACCTTTGTAATAACTTTTGGAGCAATCCCTTCAACCTCAGTCTAATGGGAATCATGTTAAAGAAGATCTTGAAGAACAATGATATGATAATATGTTTTCTGTAACTTATGCGTCAGTGACCAAGGCCAGAGAAAAAAAACGTTTCAGCGAAATGGCACTGAGGGTCTTTGTTCACTTTTTAACTCAACTGCCCCTTGTTCTAATTTTAAACAACATGTCATTCAGATGTGCCATTCCTCAGCCTACATATTAAAATCCTGATCATAAATGCCAAAATGTAATTGATCTGTATTGTGTTGTAACCGTATTGGATACCTCCGTGTGACAATGAAATCACAAAACGTTAGATTGACACAGATGTCCATAAAGAATGACCCATAGTTCATCTAATGTAATTGTGTACGAACCAATACGGATACCCCGCAACATCCCATCTTACAGGCTGCTAATTTATTTTGGGATAAAGTGGAAACTGGACCAATAAATAAATAATGATCAGGTCCAAATGAAACTAGAATTGTTTTTATACAAAAAAATGATGTCCCACCCCCCGCGCGGACAAAGTTTCCCATATACAATTTTCAAAGTCCTAGAACTCTGTAGAAAATCGAGAACCGAAACAGGGATAATATAAGCACAACTCGACATAGTGCTGATCAATCCTATTACGTTTCATGAAAATCCGACATGTTTTTTAGAAACCGCGAGGACAAACTTTCAATGTAAAACTAGATGTGTTTGTGAAACACTATGCCCCCGACCATTGACCCTGAAGGTTGACCTTGACATTTGACCCATGGACGTGGGAGTTGAACGCGACACATCGTCTTTGTGTGGTGAACATTTGTGCCAGGTTATTTTGAAATCCATTCACAGATAAAAAAAAAAGTTATAGAAGGGACACGATCTTGGGATGGGCGAATGGAAGGACTGACGGAAGGACGGACAATACGAGTACTATATGCCCGCCGTTGGGGGTGGGGTGGTGCATAAAAATCAAAGTCCCATAACTCTGCCGAAAATCATCGAACTGGAACAGGAATAAGATTAACACAACTAGGCATGGTGCTGATCAATCATATGAAATTTCATGAAAATCCGATCAAAGGTTTTGGAGAAACCGCACGGATAAATTAAAATCGGACAGACGAACGGTAAGTGGGGGGGGGGGGGCAGACATACGGATGGACAGACAGACGGACGCCTCACACAAAAACAATGTGTCTTCCCAGTATACTGGGGGAGACATAATTAGCAGATGCATTGGTTACTAAAATAATAAGAATATCGTGTTTTAAGCAAACTTGTAGATTGGGAAACTTGCGTCTATAAATGGACAGACAGGCAGACGGATGAATGGACGGACAGATAGAGGGACGGACATATGGGGTGGACAGATGGAAGGACAGTCAGACTGACAACCTGATTCAGGTATACCATCATAATTTCGTTGTTGGGGTATGGTACCAAATGTTGTAAATCTGAAATCGTTAGCTTTACTTTTCAATGATAATTTTGTCTCGAAATGCGGATATTGTATAGCATAATATAAAACGCAATAACACATAGAAAGCTACCATCGATGCAATGCTATCACATATTTTCTAACTCTATAGATGTATATGTTGTAAAAAATCACATTGAGAATTATTCCCCAGAGATGGTACCGACCAACCCTACTGGCTCATCGACTAATCCCAATACGTGGGACATAAACAACAATCGTAAGTTCTGGTGGAGCTCTCAGACCAGAGTCTGTACTATTTGCTACACTCAAAGTGAAAGGTTGTCGGTTGGGCATATGTTTTTGCCCGAACCTGTGGAAGGAACAATAGACGGATTTGTCGAGTAAACCTATTTTTGGATTATGATAGTTTTTATGTTTTATCAAGTCAATCAATTGTGAAACAATTAAATTGATATAACCTATAGTAACTTTGCCTTAGCTGGATCCAAGCTATTCGAGGGTGAAAGTCAAGTCTCGTATAGCAGAATAAAAGTTAATAATTTCCCTCATATAAATCCTTGTTCACTCTTTTTCAAGCAGAGTAGACCCAGCTCATGTAGGAACCGTTTGATCAAGGGCTGCCTTCTTTGTATGAAATAATAATAGACCTGACTCTACGATTTCTACCAATACCAATATAATCTGTGTACGTATCCAACTATAAAAACTCAGCTAATAAATATATGTGGTGTTTATTGTTTCTTAGACTAATATATATCTGAAAAATAGTTAAACAGTTGTCAATTTATCTAACAATATTTTGTATTTAATCGATAACTAGTCGCAGACCAGTATCTCATGTTAGGGCATTTTTACAGTGGTATTAGTGACACTACATACACACAATTGAGCATCCGCCAATCAATTACCTCAGGTCCATCGATAAAAACCTCACTCACTTACCTCAGCATCCATCAATAAAATACCTCACTCACTCACCTCAGTACCCATGCAGAAAATACATCACTCACTTACCTCAGTATCCATCCATAAATACATCACTTACCTCAGTGTCCATCCATAAAATATCCCACTCACTTACCTCAGTATCCATCCATAGAATACCCCACTCACTTAACTCTGTATCCATCCATAGATTTACCTCAGTATTCATCCATAAAATACCCCATTCACTGACCTCAGTATCCATCCATAAAATACCACACTCACTTACCTTAGTATCCATCCATAAAATACCACACTCACTTACATTTGTACCTCAGTATCCATCCAGAAAACACCTCACTCACTTACCTCAGTATCTATCCAGAAAATACCCCACTCACTTACCCCAGTATCAATCCATAAATTACCTCACTCACCTACCCCAGTGTACATCTATAAAATACCCCTCTTACTTACCTCAGCATCCACTCATAAAATACCCCACTTACTTACCTCAGCATCCACTCATAAAATACCCCACTTACTTACCTCAGCATCCACTCATAATATAGTGAAAATACCCCACTTACTTACCTCAGCATCCACTCATAAAATACCCCACTTACTTACCTCAGCATCCACTCATAAAATACCCCACTTACTTACCTCAGCATCCACTCATAAAATAGTGAAAATACCCCACTTACTTACCTCAGCATCCACTCATAAAATACCCCACTCACTTACCTGAGCATTCTGTGAGTGACAAGACAAACTGCATCTTGGCAATGGTGGTCACCTTTAAAAGATTGGCGTTAAGATCGTTGCAGTTGGATTTCGCTCTGCTAAATTTTTTCTTTCCTCCATAGCGTACACTGTGCGAAAAAAAGAACATGTGTGTTAATTCTCAAACCTTCTCGGGAAGCAATCTAGAGAGTCCTGCATTTCCAAATCTGCATACCAATATCAGCTGAATCCTTCAGTACGGGACACAAACCACTGTTGCCCTAGAGGAGCCTTCTCATCAGGGTCTGTACTGTTTGTCACTTTACACGTTTCTTAGAATATATATCTGAATATTCATAGTAAGCTTGACGTTTTGACCCTGATGCTGCGGACGATAACTACCAGGAATGTCATTGCAGGGAATGGGTTGCACTGCCGAAAATATGTTTGCAAATTTGTACCTATTTGCAGTTGTTTTGACAGTGGTCGAAATTTCTCACACTATTATTCTTTTTGCTGGTTATAAGATGTCTCACACTCCTATTTATGTTGCCGACGAAGCAATGTCACAATATATTATTTATGTTGCCAGCGATGCAATGTCGCACCCTATTATTTATGTTTCCGGCGATTCAATGCCGCACCCTATTATTTAGTTTGCCAGCGATGCAGTGACTCATACTATCATTTATTTTGCCGATAACTGCAATATTCTTATGTATTTTGCCGTTGATGCAATGTCGCACCCTATTATTTATTTTGCCGACGATGCAATGTCTCACACTGTTAGTTATTTTCCCGGTAACTGCAATGTTCTTATTTATTTTGTCGATGATGCCATGTATCACACTATAATTATATCACTGTAATATAGTATGCAGTTATTGTATAAGTAACACGTTATTCCATAAATACGCCTAGAGTAGGCCAAGACCAGAGGGTTCTTATAGGAGCCGTCTGATCATGGTCTGCTCTGTTTGCTGATGATATAATTTATATATGATTATGTAGTTTCTGCCATTTCCACACAGTATGCCTCCGGAAAATGTTAGGTATCAGATGGCAGGACAATATGCAAGATACTGAGGTTCTAAGCCGCGCTAACATGTACAGCATCGACACCATGCTGCGGTCAGGCCACCTCCGATGGGCTGGTCATGTTCGAAGAATGGATGACACCCACATCCCGAAACAACTCTTAGACGGTGAGCTCGAAAATAGCTCACGCTCCAGAGGTGGTCAGAAAAAGCGGTACAAAGACTCCCTGAAAGTATCCACCAAGCTGTTCCACATCGAACCTGACACATGGGAAGATCTAGCTCTTGATCAAAGTGCCTGGCGCTCTAGCGTGAAGATGGGAGCAAATATACACGAGGAGAATCATATCTGCCTGGAAAAACAGAAGAGGGCCAAGCAAAAGGAGAGAGAAGTCCAAAAAGCAGTACCATCCGGACCGTCTTGTCCGAAATTTGGAAGGACGTTCCATGCGAGGATTGGACTTGTCAGCCATTTGCGAACCCCAACACTCAAAGAATGAATAAGCAGAGATGAAACTATGGTAATCTTCGACATCGAAGGACGAACTAATAGTTTCTGCCATGGTAAAAAAAACATGTGTCCATGCACTATCAAAACAGTTAATTTAACTAATAACCATAGTGTCATTATTTCTTACATGACTATTCATGGACTAAAAGGGTTAAATAATAAATGACCGTGACTGAAGGCCGACATCAATATACAGGGATGTAGGCTGACGTCAATATACAGGGCTGTAGGCCGACGTCAATATACAGGGATGTAGGCCGACGTCAATATACAGGGATGTAGGCCGACGTCAATATATAGGGATGTAAGCCGGCGTCAATATACAGGGGTGTAGGCCGACGTCAATATACAGGGATGTAGGCCGACGTCAATATACAAGGATGTAGGCCTACGTCAATATACAGGGATGAAGGCCGACGTCAATATACAGGGATGTAGGCCGACGTCAATATACAGGGATGTAGGCCTACGCCAATATACAGGGAAGTAGGCCGACGTCAATATACAGGGATGTAGGCCGACGTCAATTTACAGGGATGCAGGCCGACGTCAATATACAGGGATGTGGGCCTACGCCAATATACTGGGATGTAGGCCGACGTCAATATACAGGGATGTAGGCCGACGTCAATATACATGAATGTAGGCCGACGTCAATATACAGGGGTGTAGGCCGACGTCAATATACAGGGATGTAGGCCGACGTCAATATACAAGGATGTAGGCCTACGTCAATATACAGGGATGTAGGCCGACGTCAATATACAGGGATGTAGGCCGACGTCAATATACAGGGATGTAGGCCTACGTCAATATACAGGGAAGTAGGCCGACGTCAATATACAGGGAAGTAGGCCTACGTCATTATACAGAGAAGTAGGCCGACGTCAATATACAGGGATGTAGGCCTACGTCAATATACGTGGGATGTAGACCGATACTGTCACACAGTAACTGATGTTATTATTTGATAACTAGTGTCCCTATCCCGAACTATATAACCGAGTATCGTTATCATTTATTCCTTTACTATGCTCTGATTGCCTAATAAGTTTGTGTAATTTAGGTATTAGTCTACAGTTTCTGATAACTGCTAGTGTCCATATGCTATTATAACAATTAATCGAACTACAGTAAAACCTCGACTATTCTATTTTTAGTATAGATGAATTTAGATCATTTTAGGCAGGTGACTGCTTAATGCAGGATGAAAGTAATGATAAAAGATCCTCTAGGAGCTTTCAGCATGACTTTCACTCTGCATTAAGCTGTCACATGTATAAAAGATCGATAACGGTACGTATTGTAGTGTTCGAATAATTGAGATATTAGTCATGGATATAGGGTTTATTTTTCTAATACTAAGCTTGTACTGGGTGACCTGTTACCGGCAATGCTTAGCTTAGATACAGATTATACGCCGAATTAATCGGCATCTCATCAGGATCCAAACTGTTTGACCATCGGCGAGTGCTTTCTCCGTAGTTATTCTGGCGAAAACGCCTGAACCTAAATGTTGGTATATTTTATATTAGTATATATCTGTTGTTGTTGGTGTTTTTGTTGTTGAGCTTGAACGACGTCTGATTAAAAATAAATGTGTCTCCCAGGTTCGTTATTACACCTGGAAAATGTTATAAGAATGCTTAGGATAGGTAGATAAATATACGTCTGGTAATGGAATGTATATGTAAGAAAGTTATGGAATATAATTATGTAAGAGATGTATGTGTAGAATCCACTAACAACGCATTAATTAGAAGCAGGCTGATCCCTAAGAGGAGGGTGTCATGTTGTAGGTATGCGTGTATGTACATAATCGGTGGATGAAGTAATGGTCCGTCATTATAAACTACATGTTGTGTGATACTGTCTTGTAAATATTTAAATTGGCAGCAGGTTAAGGGATAACATTTGATTAAGAAAGTAATCATTTATCTGCATATTGACCGGCGGTAATTGTATGCCAATTATGTATATGGATAGGTTTTCCTGGTTCACTAAACTTGTATATAACCAGGGCGAACTGCTCGCTAGAGAGAAACTGACTTGAGTCTGGGTTTAGAAGTCTGAGAGAATGTTACCAGTTTCTCATATATCTAGGTTTGAGAAATAAAAATCACAACCGAAGTTATGGTCGTTATAATCTAACCGCTATATCGCACGGTTTCAATTGGTGCCCATGACCAAAGGATGGAACCTGGATAGAACAAAGGTTAGTGAAGTTTTACTTTCATGCTACACTTGAGTTGTGATCATGATAACCAACAAGGCAGTTTGCACAATTGTTTTGTAAATTGTTTCTGTTTTGATAATGCCAGCTGCATGCAAACTGATAAACAACATGAAATGCCAAAAATCGGTTAATAAAATTATATTAATTGTACTGACTTTTATAGCATAAACTGAACATGGAGATTTATCCTATTAGTAATAGTGGTGTAAGTGGCAAACAGACACGTTTCACAAAGGATCAGGTAATTTTTGTTCATCAAATAAGAAAGTACCTAAATTGGGGTTAATCAAATTAGGAGCAAGGCAAGTTAGAGCATTAGATGATTCCGGTTCAACAGAAATGTTGATTTATTTGGAACATGTACTTTCTTTAAAAAAATCAAATCAGTTTTACACTAGACAAACTATTTTTGCAAAATGTGAGTATATACATGTATACATGTTTGGGGGTACCTTAAGTACATGTAAACTCTAAAGGCAATTTGTCAAAACTGTCAATTAGTTTAATCGTCCGTAATTCGACTGCACATTTTAACTGCCACAGGGCATGGTCAAGACATATTGATATTGGTCTTAAAAAATGTGACTGTAGCTTAATAATTAAATAAAGGAAATAGAATAAAAAGTGAACATTTGAAAAGAAACCACTAAGAATTTATGTGAATGGTGATTGTACATATTAAATGCGTACTACCATGTACTGTTTTGTATATTTTTGTTTGATTCTTGCTTCCATATTATTCTGCAATTAGGTATTCTGCTATTAGTATAGAAATAATGTCAGGTTGTCCATTAAGCATTTCATCCATGTGTTAGGATATACGAGTATATATATAGTTAAGGGCTATGTCTAACACCAGTGATTAACTAGGTGAATATACTTAAATAGAGACGTTAATTTTATATTGCGAGTAGCAATGATTGCGAGTAGCAATGCGATATAGTGGAAATGGAGTAGTATTCTGGTACATGTAACCCAGATATTTCGAACTGAATTCGTATAGCGGATCAGCAATTAGCTTTTAGTCTAAATATACGTTAACGAGTGAATAACTCATGGCGAATGTGGTTACGAATGAAATAAGTATGGCAAAAAGTATAGGCAGGATGCGTGTTATAGGTTATACTGTAAATAGGGGTATTACTGGTTAAATTGTTGTGTTTGCTTTTGTTATTGTTCTTTGATTTCTTTGTAAGATTGTCCATGTATCTGCATGCGATATACCGTAACGATTGCTGGCCATTTATAGTTTTAGTAGATATAAGAAATGTGGTTTGGTGTCGGGGTTGTGTTCTTGAATTCGTGTCTATTATTTCGTATATGTTTTAAGATAAAATTAATTACAGTATTCAATGAGGTATAGTTAATGAACGTTTAATACAAGTCGTGTATTAAACATGTCACAACCGATTTTATGGTGTCGTTAAAATCTAACCGCTATATCGCAGTAACTGTTGTATGTCTAAGTGTATACATAACCAGGTGAATGAAATACAGCAGTTCCCTCTAAACTGGACGTACAATTGGTATAAATATCGGTTTTGGAGACAGGTGGCGGCTAAATGCAGGGTGAAAACCATGCAAAAGGCTCCCCTATGAGCTTTCTGCAAGATTTTCATCCTGAATTAAGTTGTCATCTGCCTAAAAGTATCTAAAATCTTCTCAACCAGAATTCAGCTTTTAACACAGTGTTAACTACACACTAATACGCTATACAGTTGAACTTCGATATCTCGAACTTCAAGGGACCACACAAAGTTGTTCGAGATAACAGAAGGTCGAGTTATCCGAATTCTGATCTAGATATGTTTGTAAGTTCTCAGCTTAATGTAGGTCTAAAGTAATGCTGAAAGCTCCTGTAGGAGCTTTCAGCATTACTTTAGACCTGCATTAAGCTGTCAAATGTGTTTCTAAATATATGTTGTGATACATTTTAGAACATTTCTGTATCGTAACTTTTCGAAGGACCGAGCTTTTAGTTCGAGTTATCCCGATGTTCGAGTTATCCGAGTTCGACATATCGAAGTTCAACTGCATATACTTGCTCGGTAGATTGGAGATATATACATGCATTGGCAATTTAAATATTTGATTAGCATTGTCTACAGCGAGCAATATGTATTGCAGAGATGTTTACCAGTAGGCCTACTTCATTCACACGGTTATGTATACACTTAGACCTACAACAGGAAGTGCATACTTATGGATCAATACAGTGAAACCGCTCTAAAGCTGAATTCAGACTACGCTGAATCTTAATTGTTAACACTTTTTGCACGCGTGCACTGGTACCTGCAAACAGTGTAGACCTAGATCAACGGACCATCTGATCAGGGGCCATCTGATCAGGATCTGAACTGTTTGTCATTCAAAATCATCTAGTAAGTGTATGCCTTTTATACAGAATTGATAATACAGTTCAACACGGATGAGCTAGTTCACAGTTAAGATTCAGCGTAATTTGCCTTTCAAAGCCACAATGCGAATAAATAGAATGAACTTAATATATCCTTCAGACCTCCATTTACCAGTAATGTCATACTGAAAACGTTGTTCCTCTTTACGGAAGTACTAAAATAGTACCAGGTATTGTTGATAAAATAGATATATCGATATTTAAATGTTTAAATATCGCATTGTTGTGTTATCTAGCAAACAACTTTATCAAACAAAAATACAAAAGCAGTAAATTAAATCAATGTAAATTGGAACAATACATTAACCTTTACTGTGCGGGACACGAGTCACTAATGTACTTTGCAAACGGTGTAGACCTAGATAAGAGGGCTCTCAAAGGAGCCCTCCGATCAAGGTCTATCCAGTTTGTTTAGAAAAAATCCCTAATTATTCATCATAAGCTTGACATGTGTGAATTTCTTGAATAGTCCATTTGAAATGTCAGTGTTGTAATGTTTAACACTTCTCGTGCTTAACACGATTTGACTGTTATTATCAATCAGTTTGGATCTAGAACAAACACTGAATAAATCGGTGTCTCATCAGGATCCAAACTGTATGTCATTTTGTTAGTAGTTTCTCGAAGGCCTGATAGAATCTGATGTCAGTTAAGTTTCTGTATTTTAGCCAACTTTATCTTTGCTTTCAACATGAGAACGGCTAAAGTCCTGAGAATACAGTTTCACAGACACTGGGCTGTAAATGTAGACTCACCTAATGTTGTTCAATTATTCTACACATTTACGCCATATCGTCCCTTTACCCTTCGCTTGCTAATCACGTCAATATACCTACCTGTAAATAGTGAAGACGCAGATGAGACAGCTCCTGTAGGAGCTGTCTCATCAGGGTCTGCACTATTTACAAATTGATTGTGCAACCAGTGCACTCCCCAGCAGTGATTGCACAGCGCAGTACTTGTACACAGTGCAGATATATGTAATTATACAACAGGACATGGGTAAAGAAGGAGAAATGTATTTTAAAATTTAGCAAGAGAAGGGTTAACTATTTTCCTGATGCATACCAATGTAATAAAAAAATATTTTATAATGGCGTTATGTACACATGCTTTTTTGGTATTGGTAGAAAATATAGTCGGATTATTATAGTCTTATAAGCTAATACAGTGCTCCTTCTCTACGACGACACCCTTTGGGATACGAAGATTGTATGTGTTGTTCAGAGGGAGTTGTTTTAGGGAGGGAAAATCAAACGTAGTTAGCGTATTTGCAGATCCCCAGATAAGTTTATTCGAGAACTAAAACTGTTATGCCTCCATCAAACCCTATGTTGTGACCACTCTTTAGAATCGTCACTTTGTGGCGATTCTACAGAGTGGTCACAACATAGGGTTTGATGGAGGCAAAAAGAAAGTACGATGCAAAAAAAGTTGTTTCTGGAGCCTTGTTGTTTCGGAAACAGTGACATGCGTTGTTGTAAGGAGGGAATCGTTATTGAGAGGGCAGTTGTAGGGAGGGAGCACTGTATAGCAAATCCTGATCAGACGGCTCC
The DNA here is from genome assembly GCA_963576725.1 of Azorinus chamasolen. NCBI lineage: Eukaryota > Metazoa > Mollusca > Bivalvia > Cardiida > Solecurtidae > Azorinus > Azorinus chamasolen. The sequence continues at coordinate 32,351,229 of OY755252.1, read as the reverse complement.
CATAGGGACCGTCTGATCCGGATCTACGTTGTTTGCAAATCCTTAAAAGGCGCTTATAATGAAGGAAATAGATTTTGTGCCAAATGTTTTTCTTCTGCAAACATTGCCGTACGTGTTTCAATTCGTGTATGCTTGCATAAATGGACAGTCAAACAATATGGATCTCGATGAATTTGATCAGTTTGAACCTTAATGAAAACGCCGAGTAACCATGGCAACGCATCTTGATCTGAGCTACTTTCTGATATGCATACAGCATATTGACCCTATTAATTGCTTAGATAATACAGCCATAACTCTAGTCTGTTACATGTTTATATAGATATATTGACCGATGATCAAACAGCTTGGATCCTGATCCGACGTCCAGTTAATCAGCGTCTCTAACTTGCCAGTCAGATGAGGATTAGTATGAGAAGAGTTTTACCCATTCCTTCATATAAACGTGTTTTTACGCAATTTGCAAACAGAGTAGACCCAGATCAAATGGCTCATATAGGAGCCATCTGACCATGGTCTGTTCTGTTTGCTAATGGTATCTTAGAGATCTGTTTGTTTATTTTCTAAAATGACTACAATGTTCCACTTTCCATATCTCATTATAACTAGTTTGCCCATGAATATTCAGTAGATGTTGAAATTTGGCCTAAATATAGAAGAGGGAAATGGTCACCAGTACCTGTACGTGGTCGTTGTACCATCCGACAAACTGACAGTCCTAAACTCGTTATCACTAGAATGACAGGAAAATAGTGGTGGAGCAGGAGTAGTCGTTGTAGAAGTCGTAGTGGATGTCGATGTTGGAGTTGACGTTGTGGATGTAGATGTTGGAGTTGACGTGGTGGTTGTGGATGTCGATGTTGGAGTTGACGTTGTGGTTGTAGATGTGGTTGTAGGCGTTGACGTGGTGATCGTAGATGTCGATGTAGATCTTGCTGGTGTTGTAGCTATATACCAAGCACAACTAACCATTAAAACAACATATATAACGGGGAGGACATCGAGACATTATGTAGAAACAAATAATGCAATTCATAGAGTTAAGACTATTCGAATTCATTTCGCTTGGAAACCATCACAAACATGGCATACAAGCTCTGAGATAAATTAGAATTCATGCAATTGAACTGAATACTTTGAACCGAAGAATGAATAAACATTACGTCAAATTTTTTCCTCGTGAATACTAATAAACATAATCATTAATTACACCATGGAGGTTTATTAGCTGACTTTATGCCCACCAACACCCCTTTATTTAAAAGTGGTTATATTGTTTTGCCAATGTCGATCTGTCGATTTATCAGTCGGTTAGTCGGTCGGTCTGTTTGTCGGTCGGTCGGTCGATCCATGAGTGTATGTGTGCTTGCGTCCGTGCGTCCGTCCGTCCAAATGAACGTCCGTCGCTAGAATTCCTACAATTGTAAAACTGTTAGAGAGGTTGGACATGAACAGTAGATGACTCATGTTGTCTTTGGGAATGATTGGTCAACTGTAAAGGGCTTACAAACTCAGTTATTGATTAATAACTAGATAATGATTTGAGCTAAGTTCCACAAACATGTTAAAGAGTTTAGCCATGTTTCGTAGATGATCCAAGTTTGAGCTTTGTAGATACGCAATCTGGGTACATCTGACCTTGAACATGGCAATCAATTCTGCCCAATAACAGAGGAATGCAAATGCCCAGATATTTTTCAAAATTGATGGTCTGTTGTGATCAGAACTAACAGAGGATCGCAACTGATTTTAAATTATTTCCAGATACAAGATGTTTTGGTCCAGATTCCTCAATCGTGGTATAGGGTTTAAAACAACGACACCACAGGTCAGCATTTGTAACTTAATAACTTCCCCTCTTTGTGTTGAACGGGGAGCTTCAAGATTTTTTTTTTTAAAAAGTATATTATTTATAATGGTACATGAACAATTGTATGCGGCTTTGGCAGACACATTAGAAATAGACTGGCAGTGATATGATTCCAGAAAACAGCGCAAACCTTGATAAGACGGCACCAACAATAGTCATCTGACCTAGGTCTGTTCAGTTTGCAAAGGGTGACGAGTCTTCTGTATCTGGTACATGGTTAACCAAATGTGTTCCTTGAGTTACCATTTCAATTATACACGGGGATTTTTTTGTTAAATTCCCTGCAATTTTCTTGATTCGTGTATCAATATGTGTCAGCCCAACCTGACTCGCACATGTGAACAGCTTGGATCCGGATGGGAGGCCGAGTTTGATACCCGGCCAACATGTACTCAAACGTTTATACGAATCGGAAGTAGGTCAAATACAACAATTATACTGAGTTTTGTCCGCAAGATTTATTATTATTGCTAGATTTACTTACTGCTTTCTGGACATGTAGTTGGCGCATTGGTCCACAAACCATCCTCTGCACAGCTGGTATACACAACTATACTATTGTCGTATCTGCACGTGATCTTTAACTTGGCCCCGATATTGAAAACGTTTCCCTCTATGATGGACATGTCTGTAGACGGTGGAGCACCACAACCTGCAAGTTCCAAAAATATTTGTCACAGTGGTAATATTTGTACAAATGTACAGAGAAGCCCCTTTAAACCGGAATACCAGTAGAGAAGAATTTAGATACTTTTAGGCAGGTGGCTGCTTAATTCAGGGTGGAATTCAAGGAGAAATATCATACAGGAGCTATCTGCACGACTTTCACCCTGCATTAAGCTGCCGCCTGTCTCCAAGACCGATATTTATACTAAATTGAACGTCCGGTTTAGAGAGGGTTTACTTTATGTATTGTTGCTTAACGTGTGTATATTTATGTAAGAAATTATGACATAATGAAAAAATAAGTAGATTTTTCATAATGTCATTTTAAAAAAGGGTACTTTGGACAGTAGCTGAAACTTGCAAGTGTGATCTTCATAACTGCATAGGCACATAGGAGCCGTATGATGCGTGTTTAATCTGTTTGCAAGCTGTGAACAGGCTTTTCCATTATGGGAAATGATAAACGTGTTACTTTTGCATGTAATGTACGTAATATTGTACATACCTGACAGTAGGTGTGATCAAAACATATCAAAATGAATATTTTTTCTGCTTTACGGTAACCATTCAAAGTACACTAAAACAGCAATGATCTGAACACACGCTATTTCGAAAACTCGCCAATCCGAACACTCGCCTGTCCCGATTATGACCAATCCGGACCCTCGCCATTCCGAATACTCGCCATTCCGCACACTCAAATGAGGAAACAACTTTATGCAGGGTGAAAGTCTTATAACAAGCTCCTCTGGGATGTTAACCCACTTGCTCCCAGGTTTTATATATTGGATTAGTCCATTTTTATCTAAGGGGTGCGTGGCCTAAATTTTCAACTTCGTTTTGTTTTATATTGAAATTCCTATCAGCAAACAGTGTAGACTCTGATCAGACGCCGCATAATGCGGCGTCTGATCAGAGTCTACACTGTTTGCCTACGTCCCATATATGGGATCGTGGGAGCAAATGGATTAAAGGTCTGAAGCAACTCTGACATGATCGATCAGAAAGTCGATGCAGACAATGATAAATGTCTTATTCTTAAAAACTACGTAAATAATTACTTATTAATGAACTGATTTAGGAAGTATGACACTGGTAATTTCAAAAATTAATTCTCAGCTTTTAATTAGAACAGAACATCAAATATAGCATCTACATTAATTAGACATGAGTATGTAAAGTCATCTAATTGATGCCTTTACTGTTTTTCAGCATCAGTCAGTACCAAATATTCTGAAAATGGGTGATCCTTCGAAAGCAAAAGTAGAAATGCCAACGACATTAACGCCAACCTCCCTATACACACACGAACGCACGCACGCACGCGCATGCACACGTATACGCACGTACATGTACACACATACACACACAGACACACACTAACACACTTTCACAGCCATACATACACGTGCGCGCACGCACGTACGTACACTTGCACACACGTACATGCACGTATTAAACGGATGGCTTTCAAGAACTCGATTTGGATGAATCAACATATTAGCATATGTTAGTTAAGGAATGTTAACACAGAAAGGGTATATAGTCATTCCTACTTGTTGGTTGACACGAAGCCTTGTCAACTGCCACGACACATTCATCCGTCAAATTACACTGATGACAGTCAGGATGTGGAACAGGGTCCTGAAAACGTTTGGAGTGTATATTACATTTACATATACAATTTATGTAATATGAAATTCATGTACAGCTAAACCTCACTAATTCGAACACATGGGTAAACATATCGTTTTTAAGACAGGCGACAGCTTAACGCATTCCCCAAAATAAACCCCTCTTGACGTCTCTGTAAAAAATATATTCAAAACCATTATGACAAATAGAGCATTTTCTCCATAGGAGCAAATGTTCTATATATCAAAACGGTTTCAAAACTACACAATTCTGATTTTTTCCTATTTGCTATTTAATGCTCATTTTCAGTAGATTTATTCAAACAGGTTGGGTCTAAAAATAGCATGTGAGGTAAAGTGTTACTGCAGGATAAAAGTGCTTTAAGCATCCATATGTCCTCTTACATCCTGCATTAACTGGGTTTTACTGTATACCTTTGCGGTGGCTTAAACCTGTCTATTATAGAAATTGACATTATGCCAGTAAACGCCAGCATGTTGTGAAATATAACAGCTTATTTGGGTCTGCAGTATCAATACTTGATTATATAACCCTTTTTCTCCATAAATATACCTTTATATGCCTTTGAAAAGAGAGTAGACGACAATTATCGTACGTCCTAAATTGACGCCAATCGCTACTATTGGGAAATCCGAAATTATTGAAAAACTCTAGTGCACGGCTAACTGTGTCGCTATCCTCGTTTGTTAGTAGTTACATGTACGATAAATTCAGTCGTACGATCTTAAGTAAAACGCGTGTCTGAAATAAAATACATGTTATATCGACGAGAATTAGCGTAACCTGCTTTAGAAATCCATTCCCTTATACTGTCATTTTTTCAAGCCACAGTAAAAGTCACTTTCTGAAACCATTATGATAGATAGAGCAAATAGTTTAAAAACGATACAATTCTAACAAAAAAAATCTAGTAGATTAATTTAAAGAAGTTATGCCGAACAAATGCCTATGAGGGGACGGGTTATAGTAATGATGTGCCGATTAACCATTTCGCTGCCAATGCCGGATCTGTGATTAACTATGCAAACAGTTTGGATCCAGGTGAGACGCCGAGTAACACGGCGTATCATCAGAATGCAAACTGTTTGTTACTGTTACTAGGTTTTTGAAACAAAAATGAACACAATAATAAAAAAAATGAAAATCTGTAGAAGACGACAAAGTTAGCAAACGACAGAATTAATCACAGTTTTCGACGATCACGTCGTGAAGGTTCCGACGTGATGATCGACGAAGGACAGACCATCGTCGACGATTTAAACATAAACAAATGGAGACCATTCTGTAAACCAATAAATATTTAAAACAGGGTTTACAGACTGGTTTGGATATATTGATTGCAAACCTACAACACACATTTCGAGGGCTTGGTGCAAAACTATTCTAACTCCTTCACAAAGTGAAGGAGTTAGAATAGTTTTGCACCAAGCCCTCGATTTGCCGTAACAGTAAGATCTCTGGACATGAAATACAGTTGAACTTCGATATATCGAACTCGGATAACTCGAACCTCGAGATAACTCGAACTAAAAATTCGGTCCTTCCAAAATTTACAATACAGAATTCTTCTAAAAAGTACACATATCTAGAAAAACAAGTACCAGCTAAATGCAGGTAGGAAGTAATGCTGAAAGTTCCTACAGGAGCTTTCAGCATTACTTTAGACCTGCAATAAGCTGTGAACTTGAGATATTAGTCAGATAAGAAATCGGACGACTCGACCCGCTGTTGTTTCGAACTAATATGGTCCCTTGAAGTTCGAAATATCGAAGTTCAACTGTACAGATAACAAAATACAGATCTCTAGATATAAAAACTGATCTCTAGATATAAAATTCAGCTCTCTAGATAAAATACAGCTCTCAAGATATAAAATACAGCTCTCTAGATATAAAATACAGATACATGTACCTAGATATGAAATACAGATCTCTAGATATAAAATACGTATCCCTAGATATAAAATACAGATCTCTAGATATAAAATACGTATCCCTAGATATAAAATACAGATCTCTAGATATAAAATACGTATCCCTAGATATAAAATACAGATCTCTAGATATAAAATGCGTATCCCTAGATATAAAATACAGATCTCTAGATATACAAGCTAATACAGTAAATTCTCTCAAAGCCAAACTTCAAGTAAAGAAAACTTTGGATCATTTTAGGCAGGTGACTGCTTATAACCATTGAAAAACGAAAAACGAGCACACTGTTATTGCAAACAGTGTAGACCTAGAAGAACCCTCTTGTCAGGGTTTGCACTGTTTATCATTCCACATTTTATTACAATTACATCATTGTCTTACTCTTTTTTATATCTAGAGATCTGCATTTGATATCTATAGATATATATTTGATATCTAGATATTTGGAGTCTATAGTTTTGTGTTTGATATCTGATTATCTGTATTTGGTATGTAGATATTTGCATTTGATATATGTATATGTAGCGATAACTATCGATCTGAAGAAGTCGAACATCGCCTGATATATATATGGATAACCTACAATAACGCGACATCTCTAATGAAACGAAGCGATTTAGAAATGAGATACAGGTCGCGCTTAGCATGGCACGGATTAACCCTTCGCTTGCTATTCACGTCAATATACCTACCTGTAAATAGTGAAGACCCAGATGAGACAGCTCCTGCAGGAGCTGTCTCATCAGGGTCTGCACTATTTACAAATTGATTGTGCAACCAGTGCACTCCACAGCAGTGATTGCACAGCGAAATACTTGTACACGGTGAAGATAGATGTAATTATACAACAGGACATGGGCAAAGAAGGAGATATGTATTTTAAAATTCAGCAAGCGAAGGATTAAAGCTTAACTTTTTACTACATATATACGCCTTTCTACGACTTTGCAGAGAAGTGTTCCCGATCAGGTGGCTGCTATAGCAACCTTGTGATCAGGGTCTGCTCTGTTTGCTTATAACATAATATAGATTTTATTCTACAGTCTCTGTGATGACCGATTCCTATGTTCATGCGCCATGATATTTATCATGCAACGTCACCAAATACAGTCACTTCCTACTAGCATAATATTTTCCACGTCTACGGTGTATTTTGTGAGGTATAGTGCATGTGCACTGACCCGACTGGGATGCAAGTTTGGTTCAGTCAATAGGAGGAAAACAGAAGGACGAAAAAGGCATAATTAAACATAAACATTAAATTAACACATTTTCTCACCTTTGTCTCAACTATCTGTCCATATAAAAGGGTTAAATCAAGTTTGTTTATGTTGTAAAAGTCGATGACGTCACTGCATGCCAACATGACGTCACGTAATTCGTACTTGCATGTATTTTCATTCAGGGGACGAAACCGCTTTAAAAATAGCAATCTTTCTTTTTCTTCATTTTCTCCATTTTCTTGGAGTTGCATGATTAAAGAATTACTATGCTAGTAGTTTGGAAGTTCAGCTATATTTTGGCTCGTCAGAAAAGTAGTTAAATGCTCGCCAAGGCTCGCATTTAACAACTTTTCTAACTCGCCAAAATACAGCTGAACTTCCAAACTACTAGCATAGTAATTCTTATTTATTCTACAGTCTCTGTGATGACCCATTCCTATGTTCATGCGCCATGTTAGAAACACTTTAAGGTAAACAAAGTGACGCTAGATCAGTCAAGACCTGGCCAAGATTTGGAAATACCATGGAACTACGAGGTAATAATGTTCTGTCCGAAAAAAGATTCCTTAGTTTTATTAATTGTATTTGTTATTCGAACACTCAAATACGTATCATTATTGATAATTAAGACCAGTGGCAGCTTAATGAAGGGCGTCAGTGAATACATTCACCTAGCATTATGCCCAGCATTATGCTGCCACCTGTCTTAATGATCAATAATGATACCGTTTTGAATGTTCTAATAATCGATTCTTACTGTATTTAAATTTGAAACATGGTGTGACCATGGGACCTTGTAAATTGTACCCAGAACGGAAAGACTGCAAGACATGTTGCTAAGCTACACAGAATGCCGGTCTAGGTTTGATACAGATGCAAATCAGAGAATCGAAGACACCATTATATTTCTCTCTATATATATACCGTATCTAACCCTTTACTCTATAAATATTCATATACAACATAATGACATCATGAATTTAAATTAGTTTATTTTTATAATGACACATGGAAGTAAGTATACAGTAAGTTTTGGCCATGACAGAACCTGCAGAAACATATCTATGTTATTTCACAAGCAAGCAGGCCAGGATCAGACGGTTAAAACAGCTGTCTCATCTGGGTATGCTCTGATTATAAAAGCGTTAAAAACGTATACATTGAGAAAAGGTGTGTTGTCCATCGGTTATACAGCCACTGAGCGCCTCTGCACTAACACTATATGCTGAACAAACTGAAAAAGGTTTCTACAACAACCCTTTCCCTCATATAAACGTGTTTTCACGCATTTACAAACAGAGTAGACCCAGATCAGACGGCTCCTAGGGGAGCCGTCTGATCAGGGTCTGCTCTGTTTGCTTATAGATTTTGAAAGATGTGTTTCCTTACTTTCTAAAATGACTACAGTGGGCCACCTTCCATGTTTCATTGTAACTATTTAGGCCATGAATATGCAGTAGGTACTGAAATTTGGAATAAGCATAGAACAGGGAAATAGTTAAGATGCGTCCCAGCAATGGATGATGAGGGATATACATGTATCTGATTTACAACAACTGCTTCTCTCACAGGTGTGCGGATGGTAACTATTTCACTACCAACCTGTGGTTACCTACGTAAACAGATGAGACGTCTTACTGTGACTTTTTGAGGCGAAAATGAAGAAAAATGAATAAATCGTAGCAGATGACAATATTTGGGAGCAGACGAATTAAGGATTCCGTGACGCATTCATATTTGTTTTCCCACGGACTGGGCCTTAGTTCAGGAGACTTCTGCTTTAGAACCTTCTTCCTGAGAAGTTCGGGCTTGTACCAGCCTCTGCAACATATACCAAATGACTACCTCACTGTATTGGTTGGAATGGTTACATGTACATGCTTTGTTTCTTTAAAGGTTGGAGGTAGACGTATTGTTGATAAAACGCAGCCCTTCAAAACACCAACCACAGCGACAGGAATATATTGCAGAAAAGCTCGTATCACAGTTCACGCTTAGTTAGATGTCCGTGCATATACATTGGATTCTCGATAACTCAAGTTCGGAAAGCGCGAACTTCAATAGAGCTCTGGTTAAAAGGTCGGTCCCTTCCAAAATTTCCAGATTTGTTTTACAAGTGTCCACTGTAAATATCTTTGAAGAAATCGGATAGTCTGATGCAGGTGTCAAGTAATGCTGAAAGGTGACAGTTCCTACAGGCGGTTTCAGCATTGCCTTCGACCTGCATAAAGAAAGTTCACAAGTTAGAACTAGGATGAATTGAACTACAGTATCGTTATCTCGCAGTTCACGCTTAATTAAATACCCGCGCATATGCCTGAAACCAACCACGTTGTAACTTACTGTTTGCCAGTCCATCTTGCTGCTGTAAGCGACTCCGTTCTTTTCTTCTGTTAGGGCTGGAACCGTCTTGTCTATATGGCGTATAAATATACAAACCTGAACTACCGTATAGTAATTCACAAGGTCACACGCCAGTCTTTCCTGACAGTGCTTTAGGCACTTGTACAGACTCACACCTACTACCGAACCCACGGGTTCCACGACACCCTGTCCATTAGGCTGATCCCAATTAACGACAGCCCTATTGAAGAGTACGTCCCAGTTTTTGAATGGTCTCATTTGTGTAGATTGTGTAATCACTGAACAAAACAGAATAACCAACAACAGCATGGCGACAAAACGTGTACAAAAGTATGACTTCAGACGTTTGAAATATGTATAATTGTATAACAGTTGCCAGCCATAGGTCCACACTTTATATCCTATGTTTCCCGAATAGTTCAACAAGTTTAAGTAAACTTTATGTATAACTAATTTACCAATGTATACAGTAAAACTCCTATAGATCGAAATACTAGTTGAAACGAATTTAGATACTTTTAGGCAGTTGGCTGCTGATGCATTGTGAAAGCTCTAAGATGAGTTTTTGCACGTCTTCCACCCTGCATTAAGATGCCACCTACATGTATCTCCAAAATTAATATTTACATTAAATATAACGTCCGGTTTAAAGGGATTATACTGTATTCATTTGAAAGTTTTCACTGCTGTAGATAAAACATGAGATGTAATATTTTATATAGACAAATATTGATTACACCGACGCGAAAAAAAATAAGACCTGCACAGATCTAGACTTTGATTGTGTCATATTCGAACAACTAATATCCGAATATCAAACAGTTTGGATCCTGATGAGATGCCGCATCAGGTAGCGAATGACGGCATAAGGGTTAAATCAATGGTTATAATATTGTTCAAATAATAACAATAAAAGTTTTCAGCATTTAACAAACCCATTTCCACCAACAGTGGACGGAGTCCGAACGGTATTACCTTGGACTTCAACATCGGATGGACATACTATGGGACATATTTTATAATGGGTGATTAGAACATGGTGGAACAACGGCTATGATACAGTGCCATCGATTAGGTTAATATGGGATGTAACAGCATTACTATTCCTATTTGTGGCCAACTTCCGAAAGTATACAGTCGCTGGCCTGCCATTATAATTTCTCTATTTGCTAATCATATCCATTATTTGATCAGTGTAACGATAAGAGACATCAAGTGTCATAGGTTACAATCTCAAGTATCAAACTGTAACTCCATAACGTACAAAAACTACATTTAACGCTTTAGCTGATAGTCTCCGTATAGAGCCTTGGTACACAGAGAAAACAACGATAATACAAAGATATATACAGAGGAAGAGATATATATAGAGAGAGTGAAATAGACATATAGACATACAGAAACACTTAAAGCAGACAGGCACAGAAAGACAGGCAGACGAAAGAGGAGAGGGAGAGAGAGAGAGAGAGAGAGAGAGAGAGAGAGAGAGAGACACACACACACACAGAGAGAGCGAGAGAGAGAGACACAGAGACACAGAGACACAGAGACACAGAGACAGAGACAGAGACAGAGAGACAGAGGGAGAGAGACAGACAGACAGACAGACAGAGACTGGGATACAGAGAGAGAGAGAGAGAGAGAGAGAGAGGGGGGCAGGTTTTACGTAGAAACAAATAACAAATGTTGTTTATTATCATATACGTTGTATGTGGTCAGATTTGTTTTATGTGATCAGAGACGTTGTAAGTTGTCAGAGTCAGACAGGTTGTACATGATCAAACACGTTGTCTGTGGTCAGGCACATAGCATAATTATGCTCAGACAAGTTGAATATAGTCCAACACGTTGCATATGCTCAGACAGAATGTATATAGTCAATTACGTTGCATATGCTCAGACAAGTTGTATATGACTAGGCACGTTGTATCTGGTCAGGCCTAGTTGTTTGTGGTCAGACACGTTGTATGTGGTCATACATGTTGTATGTGGCAAGGCGCGTTTTAAATGGTCACACACGTGTTAATTTGTAAGAGACTTGGCCAGACATGTTATATATGGTAACATATGTTGCTGGCAAATGTAATGCCAAAGTGTGTTGTTTTGGGTAGTGCGGGTAGCTGTGGTGTGATATGTGGTCACACGTGTCGTTTCGTATTACATGTAAACCGTGTCATTTCCGTATTAATGCCTAGTTCACACATTCACGGATCACCTCGCCGGTTCCACTACAGATGACGGATTACCCCGGAAATGCCAAGTTTCGTAGTTCAATACGGATGCACACAACTGTGTGACTACGGACTTTAACGTACATGGTAAGATAGGAATAGGCCACGGGGGGATACTGATTGTTCCGGTACGACACGGTTTAATACGGAAATGACACGGTTTAATACCTAAACGAGTCAAAACGACACGGTTTAATACGGAACGACACCTGTCAGGGCTTGTGCATGGTGTAATAAGTACAGATAAATACTGTTCTAGTCCATACGTTCTAATACAGTTTAGTAAGTGTACTACGGTTGTTTGATCACGGATATGCAAGTACTACTACATATGACTACGGCTAAAATACGGAAAACTACGGACCGATACAGATTGCCACGACTAATGCCGGATTGTATCCGTAGCTAATCCGGCGTCAAATCCGCGAATGTGTGACCGCAAAACCAGTTGCCACACCATTGTGTGCATCCGTAGCGCACTACGGAAATTGGCATTTACGGGGTCATTCGTGAGATTTAATCCGTAGTAGAACCGGCGAGGTGATCCGTGAATGTGTGACATACGCATTACATCAATATGTGAATAAGAAGAACGAGTTAACGTGCTTCCGTTTGAATGTTACATTCCACACACCAACAATGTCTGTGTTTATACATGTCGTACATTTATACAAGAGTATATTGCATTAACACATTTAACGCTTTGGGTACTGGATTTGGGCAGCTCTTGGAGTGTGTCTGGAGATCTTGTGCAAAACTTGGATTAATTGAAGTGTGAAATGGATGGCAACCCTAGATTTCGAAACGTGAATGAATTGATAGTGTTTAAGATCAAAGAGAAATGTTAAGATAAGCCAACAGATGCACTACGCAATGATGGGATGGAACCCCCCACCCCTTTGTACGGCTTGTTTAATGCTGTGCATCCAAATAGTTAGTTACCAGTTGATACTTTGGAAGAGACCTTATATTCCTGACATAGACAGCCACCCTGTTTAAGAGAAGCATGACTTGCAGCATGTAAACGAGGTCCTGGAACTCTGACAGTCGATCTACTGCAATGATTACATTTTGGCATATACTAAGGGTATGCTCCGACAGGCAATCAACAGCAGTCAACATCAATGCTACCATCTTGAACTCTTATCAGAGTATGACCTGAGAAGGTTCAAGGGCAACTGTTCTATTTTGGCCTTTAATTAATGTATGTAAATGTGTTGTAAAACAGATAGTTGGACTAACCATTTGCTCTGTATACCATAAATGTCCTTTAACATTTTTTTGACAGTTTTAGACATAGAAAGTATGTATTCATTACCAAAAGGTACATCTATATAATTGCAAGCTAACTATGGGGAATGATGCAATGCATACAATGTACTACCAAACAGCTTAAATGTTCTCATAAATACTCATATAGAGTAAAACCCCTCTAATGCGACCACTTAATGAATATACACGGGTGTCGTTATAAGCAGGTGGTTGGCCTGCTTAAGGCAAACCAAAATTAATGCAGAAAGCTTTCTGCATTACTTTTGTCCTGCATTAAGCCACTTCCTGCCTCTACCATCCAGATATATACTTCTTTTAGGCGGTTGCATTAGAGGGGTTTTACTGTATATGCAAATTAGTTTATATCAGAAAAGTAACATTTACCATTAAATAAATGCCTCAGTCCTGTGTTTGGAACAACTGATTTCATGATTCATCAAACATTACTGAGATCTAACGGAGTATTACAGGTAGATGTAAAACGATTTTCATAACTGTGTGAAAGGATCGGTTACCACTGAAACAGTTACAATATTATTTACAGGTCGTTGCTTGGTAATCGATTTAGATACATGTTTTGTACTTTGCTTTCTGGATATTTTGTCTTCAAATTAAACTTCATTTCTGATATTTGTAGGATAAAACTGGAGAGGTTTACGTTATTTCTATTTTTTATTTTTCTATTTTTATTGTTCTAATTAATATTCATCTGCATGTAAATAATGTACTTCCTAAGTATAGCCTTTAAACAAAAGCACAGCGTATTGGCTTTAATTCGGTACCAGTTTGTTACAGTTAGCACAAAAAACGTTCTGCGATATGGAGGACTCTTGCAGGTAGGTGTCGACTAATAAAATATGTGTGAACAGAGTGAAATGAATGGTTACTATGGACACAGTTAAAACGTTACTTAGAGTTCAATGTATGGTCCTTTTCTGAGGATTTTGTCATCATTTTAAACTGCATTTGAAGTTGTTTTAGTTTGCGTTATGTATGTTATTTCTATGTAGTCTTTAGTATTTTTAATGTTCTCATTAATATTCATGAGTATGCAAATAACTCTTTTGGCGCCAAATTTAAAAGTGTCTTCTGCAATAATAATTTCATATTAGGTATGATTTTATAAATGTACAGTCGGCTGAGCGGTCATTCGGACTGAAAGTAGACTATAACTAGGTACTTTACTTTTTCATATAATTTTAAACTAAATAATAAACGTATATTAGTAAAACATTTGTTTTTTTTTTAAAAAAAACCTGTATGCTTGGGCTAATTCTAATACAGAAAACAGTGTAGTCCAAGGTCAGATACCGCCTTGAAAAGGCGGCATCAGACCTGGGACTGCATTGTTTTCAATGGTGCCAACAGGCGACATTGGCGCCGAAAGAGATAAGGCAATTTCATGTCATTGGTTGAAATAAACGCACAATGTCTTATCTACAGTTTGGTACCAGTTTTATAGGTTAACGACAATAACTGGCTGTGATATGGACGAGTTTACATGTATGGGCCATCATTACGAAAAATGTGGGGGTGCTATAGAAACGGTTTAAACGTTAATTAATGTTATTGTTTTGGTGTTCAAATTGGATATGTTGTTTTATGGGGGTTAAACTGTATCCTGATTGTTTTGTTTTCTGATATTTGTAGGATAAAAACGTAAAAAGGTTTACGTTTTATCTATACTTTATTTTACTATTTTTAATGTTCTCATCAATAGTCATGGGTATGCAAATAAGGTAATTAAAAATAGCTGGAACTAAAAGTTAGTTTTATAGGTTTAGGACAAAACCTGGTTTTGCAAGTATGGGTCATTATAAAGAAAACTGGGGGTTGTCATGGGAACGGTTAAATACACATAGCCTAAAATAAGTAATTATTGAGTACATTCGCTGGGGGTTGTCATGGGAAAGGTTAAATACACATAGCCTAATAATTTATTCTTGAGTACATTCGCAATTGATTCAGTAGACAACTGAAAAATGTTGATACCTATGAAAAAAGTATAGGGTGCAAGGTAGACCCCAATGGGTCCGAGGGTACTATTAAGTACTATAGATTTCATGCTACAGTTATTACAGACCTACGGATAAAGGTGCGTACACAAATACTAAAATCGTCATTTCCCAACCAAACCCTATACTGTTTCTCTCAGAAACGATTCTAAAGAGTGGTCACAAGATAAGGTTTGGGGGAGAAATAAAGGAGGTTTTTTTTGAAAATGTATAAATTTACGCTTATTATCTAGATTTATGTGTTTCTACCATGGCCAAAAGTTCCTGTATTCATTGTATGCCATTATAATAACTTAGGTAACTGGCATTTATTAAATGGAATGTGGCTAACAAAATTTACATGTTGATGAAACTTGTGAATGAAGGGTTATGTTGAATCTCTGAGGGTTTCGAATAAAACAAAACACGTTTGTTATCATTACAAGATTTTATATTAAATATATCTACTAAATATTAAGTTCCCGATTGGAATTTGGAAAGGAAAATCTAGATAGAATAAACATGGACAATAATACAATGAATATAAGATTTTGTAACATAATTCGTGGATTCGGCGTGACGTAACGCTATCATATATACGTATTCACGAGCACATTCATCCACCAGTGAATAACATTCGAACGACCTAACTGTATTCATACGCACTATCAAAACAAACAAACTGGCGGACTGTGACCAAAACCTGTCAACTATTGAGTCACAGTAGATGGAACATGACTGCTGGCACTTGCGCTTTAATTTCGATAAAATAAAACAAATCAAAATCGCTGTCAGTAAAAATCTACAAAATATATACCAAAAAAGACCTACTAGCTTCTCTGACCCAAACATCGATCCATTCTACATTGCCGCCACAACAATTTCCTTCACCGCATGCCCTTTTGTTTCAAAGAAAACCTGTAGGAATCAACATAATCATTATCCTCTACGCTGGTACGTATGGTCAAGAAAACAGGTATCAATCCAAACAAGAAGCAAACCACGTAATGCATGATTCAAAGGCTGAATAACAGTGTAACGTCCCGGCTAATCACAAAATGCAGATTTCTACTCATAAATAATATCTCGTCTATCAACAACTATAGTCATCTGAACCAAGCAAAGCACAAACACATTTCAAATATGTTATACTCCAAAACAGCTGATCGCGAAATTCTTCCTCCTGTTCCAACACACTTTCATGCAGCAGTTCGTACTGAATCTTTTGTCCATTTCAATAAACTTATTCACTGAATTTGAATCGATTTTTTTCACGTCGGAAATGTCCATGTGTATACAACATTGATGAAGGGCTTATTCCTCCAAAACGAAGGCCCATTTGTAGTACAGTGAATAAATGTTGTGCAAATTATCCTCTACGCTGGTACGTATGGTCCAGAAAACAGGTATCAACCCAAACAAGAAGCAAACCACAGTGCACGCAAATGCATGATTCAAAGAATGAATAACAGTTCAACGTCCCGGCTAATCAAATAATGCAGATGTCTACTCATAAAATATCTCGTCTATCAAAAACTATAGTCATCTGAATCAAGGAAAGCACAAACATATTTCAAATATGTTATACTCCAAAACAGCTGATCGCGAAATTCTTCCTCCTGTTTCAACACACTTTTATGCAGCAGTTCGTACTGAATCTTTTGTCCATTTCAATAAACTTATTCACTGAATTTGAATCGGTTTTTTTCACGTCGGAAATCTCCATGTCCATGTGTATACAACATTGATGAACGGCTTAATCCTCCAAAACGAAGGCCCATTTGTAGTATAGTGAATAAATGTTGTGCAAAGCATTACATTTATATGAGTTCTGTGCTGTTCGGTGCAGATGCATTTAATCTGCTAAACAGATATATCTTATCACATACACTTAATCTGGTCAGTTTTCATACATCAATGCACATTACTAAAGTAAATAACTAATGAGAACTTGTATATCTAATAATAGCGTCCAATGGCTTGACCCGTTCTATCCCGCTCTTTTCTTGGTCTTGCTCACTTTGTCTTTTGAAGAAAGACATATTGACATTTCTAAGAAGTTCAACCATTTCTAATTTGTTAGGTTCTAGACCCATAGTTTGGGTAAGAAATATGAATGTTTGTTATAATGTATAACTATTTTAAATATTAATTTTATCTTCCATGTTTGCAGTAAATGTGTATGTTAATTTATTAAATATTTGTCTAACATGAATATCAAGTATAACGTCTGTATCAGTATAATTATTTATGTTACTAGTTTGATAACAATATAATAGTGTTACGTGTAATTTACTATTATGAATAGCTTTTGCAAAGTGATGTTGCTTAGCTTATATATGCATTTCCATTTATTGCAGAGCCTTTTTTATTTTCGCCTTAACCAAATAAATTGGGAAAACGAACTCAACATTGTGGTTGGTTGATATCTAAACGCCCCATAATACAACACATTGACAATATATATATATTGACTATATGTGTGTTTTTTTCATTTAAACTATGAGCAAATGGCGCACTTCACACAGACACTTGTTGTGTACAGTGACGTCATAATTTGACGCGTTTGTATGTCGAAACTGTAAATCAAAATTTATTTTATGTGTTTCTGTAGGGCATTTTTATCATAAACTATCACAGTTTATTTGAATATTATAGATATCTAGATTAGATCCTGGTTGATATGACAGTAAGTCAATAAACAGTGGAAAATTTTGGACCTACTTTGTCCTAGTCACTTAGATAATTTATATATGTAAGGAGAGCTTATAATATGCAATGTTACTGCTGAAATATTGGCTGCAAAAACATGTGTGATTGTTATGTTATAAATAGAATATTGCATTTGTGTTCATGATTATTGAATTTATTAAATGAGTCTTTTTAAAACGATAAAAACGATCTTTAGCGAGAACACTCATGTAAGATCCTCTATATATATCAAAAATTGTTATATTTGATCATAAAATACATTATTTAACTGTAGCTTATATAATAAGATTGGTATTTTTGAGTTATTTCTAATGTGAAGTCAATTGAGCTGAGAAATGACTATAAAGTAATTACTAGGTCCCATGTAAATCAGTGATATGTGTCGAGATTTTACAACACACCCTGTTACAATATCTTGGCATTCGGTCAGTCTCTTCAATTAACCTATATACTTAGCGCTAATCAAGACAACCACTTATACCATTTCACTGTTCTTGATATACAGTAGTAAACCCTCGATACTATGATCACTCAAATACCGTTATTGATACTTAACACATGTGGCAGCTTAATGACGGGTGAAAGTCTTCATTACAAAAATTCGTTGAATCGAGTTTTTACTTTACTGCATTGTGTACATATACTGACAATAAAACCTCTGAATATGGGAAACGATTGCAATAACAGTTACGAATAATGTATACCAAGATCAGACAGCTCGTAAAAATGTCATTCAAATTACAGTCGCAAAGTATACCCCAATATACTGAATGAATCATTATAAAACAATGACAGACCACTCTACTAAGAACACTAGACATTCCTCGGGCTAATTATATGTGTAAGACTGTATTGTGTAAGTTATCATTTCATTTTGTTGTTTAACTCTTAGCGTGCTGAAAACTTGATATGTGTTACTCACTCGCTCACACACTCAAACACGAAATCACGCAAGCACTCAATTATTCAATCACTCATTCACTCTCTCGCTCTCAAGTTCGCTATGTCACTCATCAACTCACTCACACTCTCTCAATCATGCACCCACGCACTCACGCACACACTTGCTCATCTATTCACCCACTCACTCACTCACTAACAAGCTAATTCTACTTTTCCATATTATGTCAAAGGAAACAATTGTGCTCAGTTTGGAATTTCACATATATAATTATATGACTCGATACAGTCTTGGTCATTCAATCTAAATCCATCTTCTTTCTTAATCCGGACACATTTGCCGTAGCTATCAGGAACGTACGCCCAGAACTCGGGTGTTAACGGTATGATGTCCCCGTCCCAGCTTGTCCACACTCCTGTGTTTGGGTCCGGTCTACCGTCAATCCACAGGGTCTCACTGTCAAATGCTGTAATAGACAGGTATGTAGATGACGTGAGTGTACAGTAACTATTATAAATGTATAAAGAAGTCTAATGCCGAGTCTATAAGGCATGTAGTAACTTGGCTCAGATATGCATTAATGTATAACTGTGTGTGAAACGAATCTTAAACCTTTCCTCTATAAATATAACATGTATGAAATAATGAAGTCATAAAGTATTAACCCTTCTCTTGCTGAATTTTAAAACACATTTCTCCTTCTTTACCCATGGCCTGTTGTATAATTACATATATATTCACTGTGTACAAGTATTGCGCTGTGCAATCACTGCTCTGGAGTGCACTGGTTGCACAATCAACTTGTAAATAGTGAACATCCTGATGAGACAGCTCCTGCAGGAGCTGTCTCATCTGGGTCTTCGCTATTTACATGTAGGTATATTGACGCGAATAGCAAGGGAAGGGTTAATTAGATTAATTTGATATAATAGCACATTGAGACAGGACATGTTGGCCATGGCAGAAACTGTAGAATCATTTCTATATTATATCATAAGTAAACAGAGCATAACCTGCTCAGACGGCTCCTATGGGATTAGGGTCTACACTGAGTGTGAAGTCATAAGAAGGTGTGCGTATTGTGTAAAGGGTCAAGGACCTTTGCTTATGTTCTGGTTATATCAAGAGTGCTTCTCACTCTTTACGTGTTTTTTTCACGTGCTTGTATATGTTTGCAGAATGTATCTAACATAAAGATTATCGCCAATCTGTGTTATTGTTTTTCAGCCTCAACCTCTGAGTCGTACACCCCATGATACCCCTTTACGCTATAAATAAGCCTTTTCATACACCTAACTATTCTCTTGTTGTATTTTAAAATACATTTCTCCTTCTTTACCCATGCCCTGTTCTATAATTACATATATTTTCACTGTGTACAAGTATTTCGTTGTGAAATCACTGCTGTGGAGTGAACTGATTGCACAATCAACTTTTAAATAGTGTAGACACTGCAGGAGCTGTCTCATCTGGGTCTTCACTATTTACAGGTAGGTATATTGACGTGAATAGCAAGCGAAGGGTTAAAAACAGAATAGACCCAAATTAGACAGCTCCTGTTAGAGCCATCTGATCAGGATATATTATATGTGCTTACGTAATAATGCAGAGTGTGCCTCTACAGTGTCTGGCATTGTCATTAACCCTTCTCTTGCTGAATTTTAAAATACAGTTCTCCTTCTTTACCCATGCCCTGTTGTATATTTAAATATATCTTCACTGTGTACAAGTATTTCGCTGTGCAATCACTGTTGTTGGGTGCACTGGTTGCACAATCAACTTGTAAATAGTGCAGACCTTGATGAGACAGCTCCTGCAGGAGCTGTCTCATCAGGGTCTGCACTATTTACAGGTAGGTATATTGACGTGAATAGCAAGCGAAGGGTTAATTAATGTGACCATGTGTCATTCTGAATATTTATGTAATTGATAGTCATGAAATAGAATTATATTTTTTATTTCTTACAACTAAGAATAAACCTGATCCATATAAAACCACACACCCCTCGTTCACCATTTCTATTCAGTTATCAGTATATCGCTTTACCAGGGATATAAATTAACATGCACGGTGAATGGTTTGGATCCGATCAAAATTACCGAAGTTGGATAAGGATCCGAACTGTTTGAAACCAAAAAGTCACCAGTACCCGGCAATTCATTAGAACGATGTTTAACACCTTCACAACCAGCATTATCATCAGCTAGAATCATTGTAGTCATCTAGACTCATTGTCATCTGTTAGACCCACTGTCGTCTGCTAGATTCATTTTCGTCTGCTAGACTCATTGCCATCTGTTGGACCCATTGTCATCTGCAAGACGTTTGGTCATCTGCTAGTCTCAATGTCATCTGCTAGACTCAATGTCATATGTTAGACTTTTTGTCATCTGTTATAATCATTGTCATCTGCTAGATCAATGTCATCTGCTAGACTTTTATCATCTGTTAGACTCGTTGTCATCGGCTAGACTCAATGTTTAATACCTTCACAACCAGCATTATCATCAGCTAGAATCATTCTAGTCAGCTAGACTCATTGTCATCTGTTAGACCCACTGTCGTCTGCTAGATTCAAATTCGTCTGCTAGGACTCATTGCCATCTGTTGGACCCATTGTAATCTGCAAGACTTTTGGTCATCTGCTAGTCTCAATGTCATCTGCTAGACTCAATGTCATATGCTAGACTTTTTGTCATCTGTTATAATCAGTGTCATCTGCTAGATCAATGTCATCTGCTAGACTTTTATCATCTGTTAGACTCGTTGTCATCGGCTAGACTCAATGTCATCTGCTAGACTTTTTGTCAACTGTTAGACCCATTGTCATCTGCAAGACTCATTGTCATCTGCTAGACTTATTGTCGTCTGCTAGACTTATTGTCATCTGTTAGACCCATTGTCATCTGCTAGACTCATTGTCATCTGCTAGACTTTTTGTCATCTGTTAGACCCATTGTTATCTGCTAGACTCGTTGTCATCTGCTAGACTCTATGCCATCTGCCAGACATTTTGTCATCTGTTAGACCCATTGTCATCTGCTAGACTCATTGTCATCTGCTAGACTTATTGGCCTCTGCTAGACTTATTGTCGTTTGCTAGACATATTGTCATCTACTTGACTCATTGATATCACCAACCCGTCTTCATGGTACTGAATATTCTAATGAGTCAAACTGGTTCCATTTATGTCAACGATCAGGCACTTCATATCTGAATACTTTCATAATCTATTCGCACACGCATACCTTTTACATTTTTATGATTGTGTGTCCCTTCTGTGTTTGGTGGAATGTATATACACGGTTTACTTACCTCTACAATCAGTGAGTGACAGAATGAATTCCAGTCTGCTAGTTGTTGTCACCTTCAAGAGATTTGCCCCGAGGCCTGCACAGTCGACCCTTGCGTCTTCAAATGTCTTTTTGTCTCCATACATTACCCTGTGAACACCAAAATGAGCACGTGTACAGCGTATAAACAAATGAGCACGTGTGTATAACGCATTCACAAAAGCGCAAGTATATAACGCATAAACAAATGAGCACGTGTATAGCGTAATAACGAATGAGCAAGTGTGCAATATATAAATAAATGAGCACGTGTATTGCGTATTGACAAAGGAGCAACTTTACAGTGTATTCATGAATGAACACGTCTACATCGTATTTAAACATTAGTATACGACGTGTATTCATACATGAACACGCGTACAGCATATTCACATATGAGCACGTGTGCAGCGTATTCACGAATGAACACGTGTAAATCGTATTCACAGATAAGCATGTTCATAGTGTATTCACAAACGAGCACATCTTCATCTAATGTACAATGAGTGCACGTACATCGTATTCACATAATTATGAACACGTGAACGGTATATTCATAAATAAGTACGTGTACCGCGTATTCACATATAAGCACGTGCACATTGTATTCACAAATGAACACATGTTTACCGTATTCACAAAGGAGCACGAGTTCGATGTATTCACACATAAGCAAGTGCACAATGTGCTTACAAATGAGCACGTGTACGGTGTATTCAGAAACGAACATGTGTGCTACATATTCACAAATAAACACGTTTACATCGTGTTAAAAATGAGCACGTGTACAGCATATTCATAAATGAGTTCCAGTACAGCGTATGAATTCCCAAACGATCACGAGTGCAGTGTATTCATAAATGAGCAAGTATGTAGTGTATTGATAATAGCGTATTCACAAACGAGCACGTGTGCAACGTATTCACAAATAAACACGTGTATAGTGTATTCACTCCAAACCGTACGAAACGCAGTATTTTGAAATTGTATAATTGGGGTTTACACTTTAAAAATAAAAGTACATGCATGAGTCATGCAGGATATACCGCATACAAAAAACTTAACCGCCCGAACAGCACCACGACGAAAAACACTAAATGTGCATGCATATAAAAGACACAAAGAGACGCACAAAGACATAACAAACAAACAATAGAGGAAGATTGGAACGGTCGTAAGTAAATCTGTAATCAAACTTCCTTTGAATAAACTCTTTCTTCCAACGATTTTCCACGCCTTGCAAACAGAGAACCTCAAGGTTAGACTGCTACTGTATGGTCTGCAGTGTTTGTTAAAGAAATTATAAAGATACTATCCTACAAACGGCTCCTAGGCGAAATATTCCTTTCAAATGAAAAC
Organism: Azorinus chamasolen; assembly: GCA_963576725.1. NCBI lineage: Eukaryota > Metazoa > Mollusca > Bivalvia > Cardiida > Solecurtidae > Azorinus > Azorinus chamasolen. The sequence goes on along the minus strand of OY755252.1, from coordinate 32,327,713 downwards.
GCTATGAAAGATATGTCTATTCATGGTCAAATGTTCATTAGGGATAACGTTTAAAGCGTTATAATTCTGTAAAACCTAATTTCAACTGAAATACCCCCCTACCCCACCCACCACCTCACACTCATGCACGCACGCACGCAGGGGCACACGCACGCACACACCTTTCCATCATATAAATATTTTCTCCGCCTTCTGCTGCTGTAGTAATTGATACAAGATGCCGCTGTAACGTGCTATTAGTTCATACAATACGCTGGTGTAACTTGCTAGTAGTTATTACAAGACGTTGGTGTAACGTGCTTGTAGTGGATACAAGACGCTGATGTTACGTGCTAGTAGTTGATACAAGATACTGATGTAACGTGATAGCACGTGGTACATGGCGCTACAATCACGAGCTAGTGGGCGATACATGACACTGCAGTCGCAGGCTACATGAGCCTACTGTAACGAGATAGCAGGTAATGCATGACGTTATTGTAATGAGGTAGTAGCTAATACATGACGCTGCTGTAATGAGCTTGTATGTGACACATGCCACTGATGTAACCTGCTAGAATGTGATGCATGGTGTTGCTGTAATGTACTGGTAGTTGATAAATGACGCTACTGTAACAAGCTTCTTGGCACTGCTGTAACGAGCTGGTTGGTGATACATGTAACTGCTGTAACAGACTGGGGGAGATACATGACAGTGCTGTAACAGGCTGGGAAGTGATACATAACACTGCTGTAACGAACTGGGTTATACACGACACTTCTGTAAGACGCTTGGAATGATAGACGGCACGGATTGAACGAGCTGGGGTGATACATGGCACTGTTGTAACAAGCTGGTAGGTGATACATGCCACTGCTGTAACAGACTTGGAGGTGGTACATGTCATTGATGTAACGAGCTGAGGTGATGCATGACGGTGCTGTAACGTGCTTGTAGTAGATACATGACACTAGTGTATTGAGCTGTTTGACGCTGCTGTAACGAGCTAGTATGTGATAAATGCCTTTGCTGTAACTGACTGGGAGGTGTAGCGAGCAGGTAAGTAATATATGATGTTGCCGTAACGAACTGGCTGTTAATGCATGACGCTGCTATAACGTGCTAGTAGTATGTGATGCACGACGCTGCTGTAAAATGCTCGTAGTTGATGCATGACTCTTCTATAACGTTCTATAGGAGATGCGTGACGCTGATGTAACGCCCTATTTGGTAGTGCATGTCGCTATATTTAACACACAAGTTGGTAGTTCACAACGCTGTGTTTCACGCTGTTGCATTACGCTGTTGTAACGCGCTTGTTTACAGTACATGACGTTACTGTAACACTTTAGTTGGTAGTGCACGACCTTGTTGTGGTGAACTTGTTGGTAGTGTATGGTGTTACTATAACGTGTTACTTGGTAGTGCATGAATCTGCTGCAAGCACTACAAGAAATAGTCCATGACGCGGTTACCAGGTAGTAACGCGCTAGTAGGTAGTGCATTGTGTTGTAGTAACGTGCTATAACGCGTTAGTTGGAAGTACACGACCCTGTTGTAAGGCACTAGTTTATAGTGTATGGCACTGTTGTAACACCCTAGACTCCGCTATAACGCGATATATGGTGGTGCATGAAGTTGCTGTAACACGCTAGTTGGTAGTACATGGTGTTGTTGTAACGCCTATTATGAATATCAAGGTAAGATTCCGCCTATTATGAATATCAATGCAAGTTTCCGCCTATTATGAATATCAATGCAAAAAAAAAAAAAAAAAAAAAAAAAGTTTCCGCCTATTATGGATATCAATGCAAGTTTCCGCCTATTACGATTATCAATGCAAGTTTCCGCCTATTATGAATACCAATGCAACTTTCCGCCTATTATGAATTATCAATACAAGTTTCCCCCTATTATCAATATCAATGCAAGTTTCCGCCTATTATGAAAACCAATGCAAGTTTCTGTCTATAAGAATTACTATGCTAGTAGTTTTGTTAAATGCGAGCATTGTTTTGTTATGAACGGGATTTTATGCTTAAGCTTAAAACCGATTCACAGGCGGATGTCATCAATGCTTTTAACAATACAGGGCGTTATTTATACGACATATTTAATATTGATAACCCATAGTTTGATTCTATGATAACCTCCATTTACCATAGAGAGCTGAAGCTAAATAAAGCAAATAGGTCTGACATATCAGCAGTCTTTTTTAGATTTAAATTTATCTATAAACAATGGAATTTATGACAAAAAGGGTGACTTTTATTTTAAAATTGTTAACTATCCTCATTTGGATGGGGATGTTCCCCGTGCTACATGTTACAGTGTAAACATTTCTCAGCTTATTCCTTTTGTTAGAGTTTGTTCTTCTGTTGATGATTTTAACAATCGTAAGCTTATTATCACTGAAAAACTACTAAAACAGGGCTACAGATATGACAAACTTCATAAAACATTTTCAAATTTTTACCACCGGAATGTTCTATTCATTAGCAAATACAATTGTAATTTACGTACTTTTCTAAAGTTAGGTATTTCACATCCGGAGTTTTACGGTGATGTCATTTACAAATTTCGAAAAATTATTGGACACACATATTTTGATACTTTGTTTGTCAAACGTATAAAAACAATTCATTAAAAAGGGATATGATCCCTCTATATTGCTGCACACTACATGCTTGGTGATCGACCCCTTTACAGTTGGTCATTATGCTTTCCTCTTTGCTTGTGCGAGGACGGATAATACTTCATATTCTATGGAGATTTCCTCTTAAACCCTTTTACGGAGGGAGGAAATTCGATATTTGTATTTTGCCATTTCTGTCGTACCCCAAATGACTTCTCCACAGTTACTCTAACCTCTGAATAGTCATCGAGTACATGTCTACGATGTCAAGTTTATTCTTTTTCAAATAATACAGTTGGTATATTTAGTATCCACTTGTATTTATATCTTCTTGCGATTTTTTTTTTTTTTTTAAAAAACTATCAGTGTAGAAATGTTTCATAATTATATTTTCATTTAAATGATGACGTCGTTTGTTTACCTCTTCCAATTATTTTAAAATCGTTTCATTTTGGCAGACATCGTTATTCATGTTGTGAAGTTGTCTGGAGGGAGAATTTTATTTACATATTGACTTTGATGAAAGTGGGATAGGGGCGAGGTTGGGTACCCGTAAACCAGGTTTAAGCCCCCCCCCCCCCCACCCAGTAGCTGTTTTTTGGTTACTGACCGTTCCAAAGCGGTACTCCTGCTTTCAGCCTATGGTCAACCTTGTTGTTTAATATGCTTAATGTTTAATGTTTCCGTCTTGGTATGCGTCCTGTTATGTTTTGTCTTGTGGCTATACCGTTTATTGTTTGATGGTGTTTGGTGCAGTGTCATTTCGTATGTGGCTCTCCCTGTTTGACTATTTTTTCCACATTTTACAACATAAACAAACTGAACTTAATCCTTTTATATGGACAAATAGTTGAGACAAAGGAGAGCAAATATGTTAAATTTGATGTTTATGCTAAAGTATGCCTTTTTCTTCCTTCTGCTTCCCTCCTTTTGGCATAACTGAACTTGCATTCCATTCGGGTCAGTACACATGCATTATACCTACCAAAATAAGCTTCGTCGTAGAAAACATTATGCTAGTAGGAAGTGGCAGTAGTTGGTGATGTTGCATGATATAATTAATATCAATGCAAGGCTCTGTCCAAAATTAACACCAATGCAAGTTTCCGCCTATTACGAATAGTAAATGTAATTATTTTAACGCTTGTATCAAAATGTGAAAATAGAAAACACGAACTATACGGAATTAGGGCAGACTTTGGTCAGACAAATCCTATATGAATACCATCATCTGGGTCTGTTCTGTTTTCAAATATTTCTGTTAGGTAAAATGGTACAAAGCAATATTAACTAATTTCGTACATTAAGAGTGACACCAACAACTGAAACAATAGCTCTACCTGTACGTGATCTTTGTACCATCTGACAAAGTTACAGTCCTGAATGTATTGTCGTCCTTATGACAAGAGAATGGTGGTGGTGCGGGGCTTGTCGTTGTCGTTGTCGTTGTCGTTGTTACAGTAGTGGCTGCAAAGAATTGACACAAGTAGAACTCAATATCAGGTGTACAGTAAAACCTCTCTAAAACGGTATTTCGGGCAGGTGGCTGCTTAAAGCAAGGTGAAAGTAAAACAGAACGCTCCTATAAGAGCGTTCTGTTTTACTTTCACCTTGCTTTAAGCAGCCACCTGCATTTACCACGAAATACTTGATGTAATTTAGTGGCCGTTATAGAGAGGTTTTACTGTATACGCTTTTTGACACCTCTGTACAGGCCACGTTTTGAAACAATTGTGATAAATAATTCGTAGGAGCAAAACCTCCTTTTATCACAATTGTTTCGAAACTACCAAAGTCTACACTTTTTTATTTGTTCTCGTAAATAATTCTTTTTAATAGATTTATTCAAATAATTTCTAAGATTAGGCTATGAGTTAACGAGTCTTAAAATAAGTTTCCCATATCACTCTGCTATTCAAATATATCGGGTCTAAATATAGCCTGTGAGGTAATGGGTTACAAATGGTGTATGTCATTGAGATAATATGGGTTAGGCTGGTAGCTACACATTCGGAGATCGCACATGTCCAAACAAGTGGAATCGAATATAACATATCTCTAGATGACATATCATTAACTGTTGTCAGTAACATCAAGATGTCGATTAAAATGGTAGAAAAACGAAAACATCTAAAATGCAGATGTCTGTACTTTGAACATAATCTTTATTCCAATTGTGAACTTATTTCAAATATATTCTGATGACATCTGCTATATTTAAGACGAAATTGGAATGCACAAGGTACTACAGTGAGACCTATCTATAACGACCACTATATTGTGTTATTTAGTTGGTATTCTGTGCAGTTGTCTACTTAAAGCAAGGTGAAAGTAAAATAGAACGCTCCTAGAGGAGCGTTCTGTTTTACTTTCACCTTGCTTTAAGCAGACACCCGCCGTTTACACAAAATACTTGATGTAATTTAGTGGCCGTTATAGAGAGGCTTTACTGTACTTAACTGTAAGGTTGTCTGATTATCTGCTCGTAAGAAGATGAAGTTATTGCTCTTTGTGTTTCCTCTATTTCACTAAATCAAGGATCTGCATTGTTTGATTGTTCGTGGTTGTTTTGAAAGAAATCAATGTCCAACTAAATAAGAAATGTGAGGGAGGTAAATTACATTTATGCAGACGATATGTGGAGTGTCTGGCATTTATACAGACGACATATTTATACACATGAAATGTTACGTAAATGGCATTAATACAGAATGAAGTTTGTTCCTGGGTCTATAGGTTATCCCTTATCTCGTGAACATCCATGTAGGGAATAAAAACTGAATATCACTTAACCCGTTTGCTCCCAATGGATTCTTCCATGCTTATACATGTATACTGGATTAGTCTATCTTTTATCTAAGAGATGTCTGGTCTATAGTTTCATTTTTTATTTTGTTTTATATTGAATTTCCTACCATCAAACAGTGTAGACTCTGATCAGACGCCGCATTATGCGGCGTCTGATCAGAGTCTACACTGTTTGCCTACGTCCCATATATGGGATCGTGGGAACAAATGGGTTAATGTATAATGGTATATAAACATTAAGTTTTGTTATGACAGATCTGTGTCTGGCTACGTCGTCCGGCCTAGTTCTACTCTGTTTGCCATGGAGCCAACAGGCCTTTCTATAAGCTAAGTTTCAACTTCCACAAATATACTTACTCGTGTCTTGGCACGTCGCGTTCGCATTGTTCCACAAACCATCTTCCCCACAGCTGGCATATACTACAATATCGCGGTTATATATGCACGTGATTTTCAGCTTTGCTCCAATATTGAAGACGTTTCCGTCAATAATGACCAGATTTGTAAAAGGCGGTGCCCCACAGCCTGTCATAATTGAAGTAGTGTCTGATAAATAGGTGTTCGACGCTTGTTACCCCCCTTTACAAACCATAACAATGAATGAAATACACTAAAACAAACATACATATGGTCAAATCATCATAACTTAGCATAATAATCAGTTTCTGAAAAACATCCCACGGTGTCAAAGTATATCATAGCAAGGTAGACATGAAAACCCGATGGAAATCACCACCGTATTTGCAATAAAGTCTGTAACGTGACTCTGTTTGCAACTCTATCATTGAGCACACTAGCGATAGGTGGATACAGTTTGTTTCACTTAAATGTTTTCATTTCACATCTCGTATTTGCCATCGCGGTTGCTGTAGATTAGTCGGAGACGGGATACGTTTATTTACACTATTTTTCTTTTAGGGTGGGGATGGAATAAGTGTAAGGTTGGGTGCCCCATTACCGGTTTACCCCCCCCCCCCCAAAGTGACTTTTACCACTTACCGTTCCAAGGCTATACCTCCATCGTCCTCCTATTGTTTGTTTGTTTTGTCTTCGTGTGTCTCTTTATGTTTTTGGTATTTCTGTACATTTTATGTGTTTCTTATGTTGCTGTTCGGGCGGCTGTTTGTTCTGTATGTGGTGTTTCCTGCACGACTCATAATTGCACTTTAATCAATCTTAACAGCTTGTGGCTCTTTGAGGAAAAGATGACTATTAAAAATGAAAACCAGCAATAACAACAGTCATTCCAATACAATAGCTATCCCTTTTCAAACAGCAAACACTTTGGTCGGACAATATCTGATATATTCTAGATCACCATTAACGCCAGTCAGTGATAATCGTTGGTTAACATTTTCATAAAGGCACATTTTCCACGAAAAAAGAGTCATAGGTTTATTAAGATTCATCAAAATTTAGTCAAGTTACAAAACTTTACAGCAAGTACGTTGGTGATTTCCATTGGGGTTTCATGTCTACCTTCCTACGATACGCTTTGACACCGACGGCTGTTTGTAAGAAACTGGTTGTTATGCTATGTTATGATAATTTGACCATATGTATGTGTGTTCTAGTATCTTTTATTCATTCTGGGTTGTAGGGTGTGATTGGAGGGGTACTGTGTCTGTGTGTGCTGGGGGGGGGGGGGGTAGGTAGCACGCGCCGAACACCTGTGCTCTTATCCGGACGAACAATTAAGTATGATTATCGGTCTGGTGGCAGGTTAATGGAAGATGAAAGTAACGTAGAATGTTGTTTTAGCTTTCTGCATGACTTCCATCCTGCATAAAACAACCACCTGCGTGATATTCTTAATTTTTCATCATTATAAGTCCAGTTTAAAGGGATTTACTGTACATGATTGTATATGGTATTGACTTCCCAAAAGAATTGATTCTAATTGCGAAATGCTGACCTGTAACCGTAATTAACCCAAGTATTCGGACACCCAAAATACACTCTTCCGTGGGTAAGTCAGTTAGACATCAAGTTGAGAACATTGAATTAGTTTGATATTGTAACAAATAGGGCAGATTTTGATCAAACTGCTCCGTGTTAAGCAGTTTGATTTGGGTCTGCACAGTTTGCCTTTGTTTGTTTGTCTGGATGCTAGGGTAAATGGGATGTTCACAAATGCCCTTTCCCATTTATATATTCATGTAAGAAATAATGACAGTATTAGCTGTAAGAGAACATTATGAATAGTTATTAGCCGGGTTTTGTTTATAGTAAACTATAATCAGGTATATTACAACCTCATAAGCAAGCACAGCACACTCCGATTAGATGACTCCCACAGGAGCTGTTTGATTTGGGTCTACAATGTCTACAAATGCTGAAAACTCGTTTATATGAAGGAACTAGTTCCCTGAGCATCTTACAACACGTACACATACAGTGAACCCTCGTTATACCGGCATTCGTTACAATGGCACCCTCGTTATACCGGCAATATGCATTGACACAAAATTACCATTAACTCTTTGAAACAACCACTGAATAAATAGGTGCAATGCCAATATCGCAGGTGATTGCTTAATGCAGAATGCAAGAAGTGCAAAAAGCTCCCTTAGGGAGTTTTTTGCACTTCTTGTGTTCTGCATTAAGCGATCACCTGTTGGTACTAGTTTAAAACTGGCCATATGGTTTGTTTCATATTTAAACTCGTTATAACGGCAACCTCGTTGTACCAGCACAATGTCTGGAAACAAACACCTCCGTTGTAACGAGGGTTCACTGTACATCTTTCTCCTGGTTTTACTTTAATCAAGAGTATATAGTGAAAACTTGATTATTCGAACACTCAAATACGTACCATTTTTATCTTTAACTCAGGTGGTAGCTTAATGCATAATAAAAGTCATGCAGAAAACTCCTCTATGATATTTATGCATGATCTCATCCTGCATTAAGCAGCCCCCTGTCTACAAAGATATACATTCTTCATTACTAAAATATCGTAGTATCGAGTTTTTACTGTAGTGTAAATAGAGTGTATCCGTATTAGTGAACATTTTAACTTACTTGCTGGTTGGCACGAAGTGGTGCCATCATCAACCACACATTCGTCTGTCAGATTACAGAGATGACAGTCAGGGTGTGGAACTTGGTCCTGAAATAATGAACGAACTATTAGTTGGCTACTGGTTTAACCCTGCTCTTGCTGCTGAATTTTAAAATACAGTTATCCTTCTTTACCCATGCCCTGTTGTATAATTTATATATCTTCAATGTGTACAAGTATTTCGCTGTGCAATCACTGCTGTGGAGTACACTGGTTGCACAATCAGCTTGTAAATAGTGCAGACCCTGATGAGACAGCTCCTGCAGGGGCTGTCTCATCTGGGTCTTCACTATTTACAGGTAGGTATATTGACGTGAACAGCAAGCGAATGGTTAATATGTGCCTCTTTTGCATATGGACGATTGAAGGGGCGGTATAAGCATGCAGCGGAACTCTCTTTGGACCCACAGGTCCTAAACTCTTTATATCGTATTGACGCCTTATACCTTCACAAACAGAGTAAAGTTAACCCAAACTAGACGGCTATTGTAGAAGCCGTTTGATCGGCTTGTTTGAAAGGGTATGCAGAATCGTAGAAAAAAAAGTACTGACCAGTCCAACACATTTATTTCTCAGCAAATCTCAAACTAGTTAGATTTTATTATAATCACATCAGCGCCGTGATTATAATGAGTATTAACAGGGTAAGAGATAAGATTTAGTGGAGAAATATAGACAAATGTTGAGAGAAGAAATATAGAAAACGTTTGGGTGGAGAAACATATATAGGGAACTGTGTGGGGATATAGAACTTGTTAAGTGGAATATTATATGTCATTGTTGATAGGAAAAATAGACAAGTGTTGTGTGGATAAAAAAAGACAAGTATTAGGTGGATAAATATTGAAACATGGGTGGGGATAACACGGGTGACTAGAGACGCAGAGTGATATTGGCCATAACCTTGATATAGTCCATTGGGCTAAAGCCATATGACCAATATCAAGATGACGGGCCAATATCACTATGCGGCCCTAGTCATCCGTGTTATAACCTCTATTTATTTGGTAGAGAAATATAGAGAACTATTGGGTGGAGAAGTATACACAATTATTTTATTGACATATATAGATAATGCTGGATGGAGAAATATAGAGAAGTGTTCGATGGGTATATAAAAACTCTTGGATGGAGACGTATGGAAAGTAGTTTGGTGGAGAAAAAATGAAAATTATTTGGTGGCGAAATATAGAAAATTGTTCGGTTGAGATATTATAAAAAAAATGTTAAGAGGATAATTATATGTATTTGTTGGAAAAACGTAGACTATTGCTGGGTGGAGAAATATAGGAAATTGTTGGGTAGATAATTATAGTGAATTGTTTGTTGGAAATATATAGATTATTGCTGCATGAATAAATATTGAATTTTTTTAAAGTGTGGAGCAATATAAAATGCTGATCTACAGCTCTAACCTCTTAAGTTAAGAACTATTTCACTCACCATCATACATGTAGTATTCGTGATAAGAACATCGATGTAAAATATAGAACATTAACAGAAAATACAAACACATAAGGTACAAACATGCCATACCAAACTTACCGCGAACCAGTCGGCCTTGCTGCTGTATATTGCTCCATTGTTGTCTTCGGTTGGCACTGGAACTGTCTTGTCTATATGGCGTATAACTATACAGACCTGAACTATGGTATAGTAGTTCACAAAGTCACACACGAGTCTTTCCTGGCAGTGCTTCAGGCACTTGTACAGGCTCACACCTACTATCGTACCCGTGGGTTCCACCACACCCTGTCCACCAGGCTGATCCCAACCCACGACGGCCTTGTTGTAGAGGACATCCCAGTTTTGAAATGATGTTGTTTGTAAAGATGGTGATGCTAACACAAAAAGCAAAACAAAACAACTTCTCATGTTGACAAGAGAAGTGTGTCGACTTCCTGCGATGAATTTTACTGCAAATCTCACAATATCGGTTTGTTTAACAATCAACACCTTTTATATACGAGGGCTGTCTCTCAAATAGCATGTAGACAAAGACTACAATTCAGTTAGCTTCTACACAATGGATTCAGTCAGTTCAAGAATTATACAGACTGGTTATGTACATATGTACACCTTTATTCTGCTTCTCGATCTTACTGCCATTTGCAAACGACTTGAATCTAGATGAGACGCCGGGTAACTCGGCATCTCATTAGGATCCAAGCTGTTTGCCAGTCAGACAGAAAATTCTCGAAAAATTGTGCGAAATCTGTAAACCATTCCCCAAAACATTAATTGACCCAGAGCCACGGATAAAGATGGGTACTCAAAGACTAAAGTCGCCTTTTCATCACCAAACCCTATACTGTGGCCACTCTTTTGTGGTTACAGTATAGGGTGTGGTGGAGAAATAAAGGATATTCTTGAAAATGCTCAAATTTACACATCTTATTTTGAACTGTGACATTTGTTTTCTGTATTTGAATGGTTTGATAACCATTTTTAGTGTCGCAGACTAAGCACTGAATAAATATTTAGATCAATCGTTATTTCTCTTGTTCAAATAACAACTGTGTGGTATTTCATTGGTCAAGTGACCACTTGGCATTCTGACATTCACCTATGTGTAGCCAATATCCCTTAAAAGGGATATAGGCAAAACTTTTAGACTGCGATCAGATGGGACCTGAGGGAGAACTCTGATGTACTTGTATATATGTCAATAGCTTATACCAGCAAATACCGGCAAACAAACTGTTTTCCGTGCCCCCACCCCCTCCTCTTGAAATGAAAACGGATGCGATCCAAAATAAGATTGTCCTTAAATAATATGGGAATAAATTGGTTTAGCGAAATTCCATGCGCTGACTTAACCAATTACTTCATGAATATTCATGTAAGAGATATGACATCATGAATATTAATTAACTAATTATTTATAACAGTATTTTACACTTGGAAGGTTTGGCCATGGAAGAAACAGCAAAATTAATATTTATATTATGATTGTGTGATATGAAGAACAGGGTATTCACTGTTTGCTGAAAAAGCTTATGGTAACCCTTCCACCGCTGATGTCGCATAAATGCACCACGACAAATAGTGCAGTCCCAGATCAGACCATAGGGGCCTGGACCGCTTCATTGGGGTCTATATGTACTATATAATAACAAGGGTTCCAACTAGCAGAACGGACATCCGTGTACCACAAGTAAAAATATGAATGTAACTCTTGCAATTGCAATGATAATTTTGTAATTCTGTCGGCTATTGAAAGCCAATATATTTTACTATCAAATAAATATAATCTTCTGATGGTAACTTATGCACAATTATCAATCCAACAATGATTTTCTCAAAATTTCACGTGTTTTCTGGGTCATTGACAAACGTTCGTTCACTCCGGTTTCACTATATCACAGCCATAACTTGACGATTTTCAGTGATTTTCAATTCAAAAGATGGCGTGGTTCAATAAAACAACCCAATTATATCACCAATCTCCATTGTTTTGTCCTCTAAATAAGTAAGCAACTAGCAACAGCGGCCTTTCCGTTTGTCGTTATGTTTCTATTCCGGATGGTGCCATTTTGCAACAAATTTGAATGGAGCCATTTCATTGGATGAGCGAAGGAAAAGTTGGGAAATCCGTGACGTCACGTACAATGGCTCCTTCCTCGACGATTTGAAGCAAACTGAAAAAACTCGCTAGTTTTACATCAATATTTTGATGCTGGGGGTTAAAAATTTAAGGTGGGTGATATAATTGATTCGTTTTATTGAACCACGCCATTTTTAAACTGCAAATTGCCAGGTTATTGCTGTGATATAGTGAAACCGGGGTGAACGAACGTTTGTCAATAACCCAAAAACACGTGAAAGTTCGAGAAAATCATTGTTGGATTGATACTTGTTCATAAGTTACCGTTATAAGATTATATTAATAACAGAAAGACTTACGAAAGTATCATTTAAATTGTAAGAGTTACAGTCATATTTGTACTCGTGGTACACGGATATCCGTTCTGCTAGTTGGAACACTTGTTATTATATAGTACATATAGACCCCAATGAAGCGGTCCAGGCCCCTATGGATCAGACGCCGCCTTTTTAAAGCGGCGTCTGATCAGGGACTTCACTTTTTGTCTCAATCTCTATTTCTATATCTGTGCTTTACTCCTTTGAACTTTGCATTTATTTATCTCATTTCCTAATTTTACCAAATTAGTTAATAAAATTGATTTGCAGACGACAGTTAGAAATTTGGCGCCGAAAGGGTTAATGGTTTATACCAGCACAGTCTTTTCCATCCCCTCCCCTCCCCTCCCCTCCCTCTACCCCCCCCCCCCCCCCCCTTGCATTCCAAAATAAAATCTGGAAGGATTTTCCTTAAATTATATTGGAAGAAATTAGTTAAGCCAAAAATTCCATGCGATGGTTTTACCCAGTTAATTCGTGAATATTAATGTAAGAAATAATGACATCATGAATATTAATTAACTAATTGAATAGTTATGTAAGAAATAATTACACCACGAATACCAATTAACTAAATCTTTATATCTGTGTCCATGCTTATAAAGCTTTTAGTTGAGTCTGAGTTTCGTTCTCAGGCTTTTGATTGGTCAGATTTGAGTTCGCAAGCTTTTGATTGGTCAGATTTGAGCCAAAGGCTCAAATCTGACCAATCAAATGCTTGATAACGTTCTCAGACTCAACTAAAAGTTTTATAAGCATGGACCCAGGATTATACACATGGAACGCTTGGTCATGGACAAGCCTGTACATAAAACCATATCTATACTGTGTCAAAGCAATACCAGACTGCTTGCAGTCATTAGAGGCGTTGCTATGGATTAGGTGTGGCCATCATTTATTTGTAACAGTATTATTTGATAGTTGCCTTGTGTCATCTGACCTTTGTAGTAGCAGTTCCATTACCATAAGCCTTCAGTCTGTATCTAGTTTTAACACAGTACAAACGTTTCAATATTTTTTTATAATTATTATTTTATTTGTGAACTTAATAACGCTCTTACCCCAAATACAATTAACCCCTCTAAATCAGAATCTAGTAGAGAAGAATTTCGACGCATATATGTAGGTGGCTGCCTAGTGCAGGGTTAAAAACCTAAAGGAAATTTCTGCATGAATTTTGCCCTGCATTAAACCATTCCCTCATATTTGAAGACACTCTAAAAGTCACTTTGTGAAACCATTGCGATAAATAGAGCATTTGCTCCTATAGGTTTCAGCCTGCAAAATTCTTAAATTTTCCTTTTCTCTGGTTAATGTTCCTTTTCGGTAGATTTATTCAAAGACGTTGTATCTAAAAATAGCCTATGATGTAATGGGTTAAGCTGTCATATGACTCCAAGACGGATATTGATACTAAATGTAATAGCGTTCGGTTTATATGGGGGTTCTGTACTTGTTTTATTTGTCAATTACTCCATTTGTAAAAGCGGAGAATAAATAATACAGCTAGATAACTGTATCAATCAAAGAGATAGCTAACACCCGGTACTTACTGACAGAGAAAGTGGAGTGCGATCAATACGTAGTGTAAATGACAGTTTCCGCGTTTAAGTATGACCACAACAGACAAGACCAGCACTTAACCCTGTGGTACCCAGTGCCCCTTAAACAGCTACATGGCACAGGCAAACAGTGTAAACCCAGATCAGAGTGTTGCCGAATGAGCCTTTAGATCAGTATCTGCCCTATCCGTTGAACACATTGATTTCAATTTATTATACTAGCAATTGTTAGGTTTGCTGTGCCCCCCTCAGGATGAAGACACGTGGGTTACAAAATAAGTTCTGGAATGGTTTTCTTTAAATAATATCGAGCTTTGTTAGACCACATTTTTAACGGACCACATTCGTAACATTCTTTACATTTTGTTACGAATGTGATCGATGCCGAATTTTGATGTGATATACAGTCACAATTTTAAATGCCATACAGAAAAGGAAGCTAAAAAGTGCATGTGTACAACTGAAAGACATTTATCACAAGTTGTGAGCAATTACATAATATGTTATTTCCAGTCAGGTCATGATTAGTATCGGAATGAAACAATGACTACCCAATCATCACCACCATCATCAGTATTATAATCTTCATCATCACCATCATCATCATTCATCGCAAAATTGAAACATTGTTCAAATTGTAACAACAAAATAAAACTATAAAAAAGAAAGACTAAGGTTTTCTTTCCAAAAAGTATATCGTTAGATTTATAGTTGCTAAAATATTTGGAATAGTGTATTACCCAATTAACAGCAAATATGGAAAATAGTCAAACAGGGAGAGCCACATACGAAATACGAGCCACACACGAGCCACATACGAAATAAAGGAACTAAGAAGTTTTTATTTTTATTTTATCATAGACACACATTAACAACATTGCATAGGTGCGTGTATACATGTATGATAATTTCTATGCAAAATAGAAACTCTTCAAGAGGTCGGTATCCTAAACATGTTACAAACATGTACATGTATATTATATATTTAAAATGTGCTGCTAAGGTTGTGAAAAGTTGAGAGACAAGATCCTCATGGAAATATAATAACATATACAATGATAATCCTATTACTATTTACTAGTTGAACATTGTCAGCCTGGAACTCAATCTGTTACATATGTGATTCTAATGTCAACCTCCATGTCGGCAACTCACATTTGTAACACATTTTACCTGTTACGAATGTGATCACATTAATAACATATCTGTTACAAATGGTATCCGTTACGAATGCGGTCTAACAGAGCTTACAGTAAAAAGTCGGCATTTAAAACTTTTAGTGACGGAGAAATTGTGTCTTTTTTAAATCAGATGGCTGCTTAATGTAGGGTGGAAGTCATGCAGAAAGCTCATAGAGGGACTTACTACAATGGTTCAATCTGCAGTAAGTTGCCACCTGACATTAAGACCGATAATGCTATTTGTGTTTGTGTTCCAAATCTCGGGTGTTACTGCAATGGGTTAAAATAGCTTCTGGTTGTAGGGGCCGCAATATTAATATTTATATTGTTGCAATTTTGTGTAGGTTGGTACATTTCAAGTGCACTTTGTAAACAAAGGGGACCAGTTGCAGCACCTTTAACATGCCAAAGCTGTACTTTGCAGAAACCCGTATGGAATCCGTTATGTCCCATGTGTGCACAAGTACGCATTTCCTCTGGATCAAAGATGTGTGTTATTGAAAGTATGCCGTGCTTAGTTAAATCAGAATTAATAGCATTGAATCAGTATTTATGCACAATTTATAACAGCCAAATGAGATAAAAATTATGTAATTTATAGACATATACATTATTTTGTTTTTATGTGTTTATTCTAAGAGCATGGTCATCATTTCAATGACATATGTCGGTTTAGCATGGAATGAGATAAATGGCGATCTCACCAGCTGGCTAAAGATCCTATGCCATGAGGATCTTACATGAGTGTTCATTACACATTGTTTTTATGAAACGAGTTTACTATAATACAATGACACGAGCTTTCATAAAAACAATGTACAATGAAAACGAATGTAAGATTTTTTATCACATAATCCTTAAAATGCCATAGAAAATAAAACAGACTTGCTGGCGGCTGTTTCTGCCATTGCTTTACAAACAGCGGAGTAATACAACGGACGACCCGTATGAAGTGTTATGATTGGCTAACGCTTTTTAAATGAGAGCTACGATTGGCTAACTTGCTAATTTGCATAAAAATGCACTAGTGCAATTCTGCGAAATGCGGCACTCTGTTAAGGCACTCCCACATGGTAGATTATGTTATAAAAATAGTTATCAACTCAGACAATATGCAAATGGGACACGCACTATTCAGTGTGTCAGTTACAAACAACTGGTCTAAAAGCGTAACTGTTTATTTTGTAGACCCTATTCAGAGATCAATTCTGAAAGCTAGTTTATGTTTGTAATACACTAGTGGGATAAAAGTAAAACGAAAGATAAGTCTAATTACATTCACCAATGTACTTGTCCAGAGTTTCTTCCCTTCACTTGATATCGATGGCCTTTGCCGCATATTAACTATCCAACGGCTGCTCTAGGAGTCTATAAGCTGTTTGCTATTAGAATAGTACAGATCAGACTCTAAAGTTGCTTATTTCTTACATGACAGTTCACCAGGCGGTAATCCTTTGTTTCGTGAATAATTTTATGTAAGAAATAATGGCATCATAAATACGTAGTTGCTGATTTTTTTTATTAAGGTGTTAGGCCATGGCGGAAACTGCAGTTCCATGCTATTCCATAAGTAAACAGAGCAGACCGGGGTCAGACAGCACCTGTAGGGACCCACTGATCTTGATCTACTCTGTTTGCAAATGCATGAAAAGCCTTAATATAAGGGAAATGGTTAAACAAATTCGTTCCGTGTTCCTCGGTCTGTTTTACAAACAAGCTGTCAACAAATGCTATTCAAGTCACGTTAGCACGAAAAGGATTAAACAAAGTTTAAAGTGTTTGTTCTAAAGGCTATGTGACAAATTAATGCAGAATAATGCTGATACAGACCATTCCTATAAAGATTTCGCTCTTTATCTGTTATCGTCTCTTTGTTATTATTTATTTTATGATCATTCATGATTGTAATGAATAATCACAACATGAAAAAACATTAATGATTATTATTATGATATACGTTTGTATTATAATTGTATTTGTATAATTATATTTTATAATGACACATGCATACATGTATTTTTTTACTTTGACAAACACTGTAGAATCAGATCTATACCAGTCTATAAGCAAACCGAGCACGGCTTGATCAGACGGCTTCTACAGGAGCCGTCTGATATTGGTCTACTCTGTTTTCAAATGCATAGAAAGGCGTGTTTATGGAGTAAAGGCTTAAAGATATCAACGCGTATTGCAATTACCTCCTTGAAACCACGAGTCAAATTTGTGATGACAATGGGCAACTGCAAGGGTCTCGAAGAGACTCTGACATGTCGCACCATGCTGTAGACTGTTTAAAAGTTTCATTGTGGTCTAGAAAAGCAGTTGGTGTGGGCTAAGTACAGAGACGATACGCGGCAATAGAGTAGAGCATGTCTTAACCCTTCACTTGCTATTCACGTCAATATACCTACCTGTAAATATTGAAGACCCAGATGAGACAGCTCTCAACCATTTCCCTTATGTATGCGCATTTTTTAAGCATCTGCAAACAGAGTAGACCCAGATTAGACGGCTCCTATAGGAGCCGTTTGATCAGGGTCTGCTCTGTTTGCTTATGGTGATTCTACAGCTTCTGCATGAACCGACATGCCCTATGTTCACATACCATTATAAAAAAATATCTTATTAATATTATTGACGCCATTATTTCCTACATGAATATACAACAGGGTTAATGACGTGATGTAGAAAACTCCTGTAGGAAATGTTTGCAATACCTTTGACCTTCATCAAGTTACCACCTGTCTTGCAAACCTTAATCAAACCATGTTATGATGGCTGTTATAACAGGTTGTATTGTACATGCCCCACGGAGTGTAAAGAGTTTAAACGAACATCGCAATCGAACTGAATGGTACATGTAGAAGTAATGTTAATGGTTGTTGAAATGGTCGGAATCTTCATTGAGGCGTAGTGTTATTTGCGGTCTCACTCGCTTGAATAAACGGTAGTTTCCATGATATTATTAGTTATGCAGTGCTTAGTGTCCCTAATATGGACTATACACTGCCAGCAAATATCAATATGGGACGAGGCTGCCTCGTCCCATATTAATATTTTCTGGCAGTGTAAAGTCCATATTAGGGACACTAAGCACTGCATAACGAATTTATCTTACCGACTACCTTTAATTTCAAGTATTTACACGCATGTTTGCATCATAGGCCTACATGTATGGCTTTCCGTGGGGGAAACAAGGGAATTAACTCTTGCAAACTTGATATTACAATAAGAGCAGAATAAATTACCTCCCTTTAATATAATTAAATCAAATATTCTTTATTTGCCTCAAATCTCGTTTATATATTTTCTTTTTTCTTTTTTATCATTGTAAAACTAATTAATGTTTATATTTCAACTCCAACTAAAGCATAAATTATATGTATGCATTTGTTAAAACTGTAAGGATAAACATAAAATATTATTATAACTAAGAGAAAGGCATATGGCTGTCAAGTAAGGGAAGTAACTCTTGTAAAGCAATGATAAGGATTTTAGTACCCCCATAAGTAACCCCCATAATTAATCTATGGGGGTTTCTCGTGACCTCTATTGACCAATGGAATGACAAGAATTTAGTAGGAGGTAAGATAAATTTATCTTCACTATTTTAGAGTCTCTTGTATTGTGTATACAGCAGAACCTGTTTTAAGCCGCCATCAAAAAGATGTCTAATTATTATAAGTATGTAAGGCAGGTGGTAGCTTAATGCAAGTCAAAAGCAATACAGAAAGCTCCAATAGGAGCTTTCTGCATTACTTTTGCCTTGCATTAAGCAACCACCTGCATATTGAGTCTCATATGTTCAATAAATGAATTGCCGCTTAGGACAGGCTCCACTGAATGATCTACACGTTCTATAACATTATGTTGTACGTTTAGCTCAATATAATTACCGAGAGAGCTTAACACATTGCCTTTTATAAAACGCAAGTCTTCTATATCTCTGATCTGTTACAATTGCCATTCATTCAAGCTTTTGTGTAAGTATTTACAAAGTGTCAAACAGCTTGAATCTTGAGTTACTCTTCGTCTTAACTTGATACAAGCAGCGAGGTCGCTTGTAACAGTTAACTATCTCCCTGTTCAATATTTATTCCAAAGTTCAGTACCTACTGAATATTCGTGGACAACATATCTATAATGAAAATGAAAGGTGGAACATTGTATTCATTTCATAATGCAAAGAAACATATCTTTTAAAATTCATCAGTAAATAGAGCAGACTCTGATCAGGCGGCTCCTGTAGTATCCCGCTGATATGGGTCTATACTGTTTGCAAATGCGTGAAAACACGTTCATCTGAAGGAAAGGTTTTAATAAATATTTTCATTATTATCCTGTTGTTATTCTAAGAGTTTATCATTCTTAATTTATTTATACATTTCTAACTAAACTATTTTAAACTTATGAATAAGTTGTAAATAAACACTGCTCTAAATCAGATTTTGAGTAAGACCGTTATTGTTTATATAATTTACCTTCGTGTCGCTAACTCCGCCAACAAGGTAATAAGAACCCTTCTTCCTATTTTTATTTGAGTTTAGCGACAGCGAAATGCATCCACTAGAATTACGAGGTAACCCAAACTATTTTAAATTTGTAGTTTCTAATTGGAATACGTTTTAAAAACCCATTCTACCCTAGCGGCTATCGGTTCTGGTTCTAAAGAACACCCTGTCTCATATCCAGCCAGCGTTGGCTATGTAGGGGCTACAATAACCGGATAGACAAACATGCCGTTCCTTCTATATCCACCCAGCGGCGGCTATGTAGGGGCTACAATAACTGGACAGACAAACATGCCGTTCCTTCTATATCCAGCCAGCGGTGGCTATGTAGGGGCTACAATAACTGGATAGACAAACATGCCGTTCCTTCTATATCCAGCCAGCGGCTATGTAGGGGCTACAATAACTGGATAGACAAACATGCCGTTCCTTCTGGTTAGTGATTTCATATCTATTGTATATCTTTTGTATATATTTCATTGACCGGATTGACAACCATACGGTTCCTTCCGGCTAGTGATTTTATATCTATTGTATATCATTTATATAGGTTGAATTCCGATCAATGAGGGACAATCTGATATTTTATGGTATTACCGAGGCAGCAGCGACAGCGGAAAACTGTGACGATCTTGTTAAACGGTTCATTCTGGGCC
This sequence comes from Azorinus chamasolen, assembly GCA_963576725.1. Classification (NCBI taxonomy): domain Eukaryota; kingdom Metazoa; phylum Mollusca; class Bivalvia; order Cardiida; family Solecurtidae; genus Azorinus; species Azorinus chamasolen. The sequence continues at coordinate 32,307,392 of OY755252.1, read as the reverse complement.
CATGCTTATAAAGCTTTTTAGTTGAGTCTGAGTTCGTTCTCAAGCTTTTGATTGGTCATATTTTAGTTCTCAAGCTTTTGATTGGTCAGATTTGAGCCAAAGGCTCAAATCTGACCAATCAAAAACTTGAGAACGAATTCAGACTCAACTAAAAGTTTTATAAGCATGGATACAGGAAAACCTAAATGTTGACGCCACAGAAATTGTATTGGACAGATCCCACATGCTTTGTGCTTTAAGGAACATTGTTAAATCTCGGCCCATAATAGCAAAATTCCACTACTTCCGGGACCGAGAGAATGTGAAAAAGGTATCCATACCTTAACGAGACGAGCTCTACAAAGCGGGTCTTGGAGTAGGACAACAAATCCCTCAGGAATAGCGTGAGTCGCGGCAAACACTCCATTCGATGTTTCAGGAAAACAAAAAGAATGGCAAAGACGTCAAATACGTAGGAGACAAGCTCTACATCGACGGGAAGCAGTACCAGCCGCCGAAACTAGACAGCGATGCTGACTAAAGGTTACTAAAGGTGTCACGAGGAACACCTAGACATCATTACATGGAACGTGAATGGGTTAGTTAGAAAACTAAATGATACTGACTTTTTGGACTTTATAAATGATCATGATATAACAATTCTTACAGAAACTTAGCTTTCGCCAAAGTCATGTGTTAATGTAGACATTAAGGGTTACGAGTCAGAGCATTTATATGGAAATAGATCGGTGGGTACCAAAAAGGGTCGCTATAGCGGCGGACTGTCTACATATTTTAAATCAAATTTGATTGGAAAAAATTATATTGTTGAAAGAAACCAGAGTGGAATTATTTGGATCAAATTATGTAGAACACTGTTTCATTTTAACAATGATGTGTATTTATGCTGTTGTTATATTCCACCTAGCAATTCTAGAGTATCCAGTTCCACTGAGACCGATATGTTCGAACAGATCGAGTCTGGCATAGAAAAATACAAATCACTTGGAAAACTATTTGTCAACAGGGATTCTAATAGTCGGACATCTACTGTTTTTTTCAGATTTTGATAGATTCCTAGATACAAATGTTGAACTGGAAATTTATAATTGTCTGGGCGAAAGAGTTAATAAAGACCAGGTATTGGATGCATACGGCAAACGCCTTATACAACTATGCAAATCTACCAATTTAATGATTGCAAATGGTCGCATACGAACAGACTTAGATGTGGGAGAATTTACATTTATTAACAAAGATAGCGAAAGCATAATAGACTATTTACTACTTAATTATAATGACTATGGTTTCATCGATAGTTTTGAAATCCTTTCACTAAATGCATTTTCAGATCACTGCGCACTAAACTTTTGTATTGAGCAAATCAGATCACAGAATGTGTCACGTGACAACATTCCCGCCAGAGAGAAATTCATTGACTGGTATGTCGCACGTGCATACAGGTACTAGAACAGAATAGTAGTACACTGCTAGAAATAACCGACACCATCAATGATAAAAGTATTGACCAAACCTTTGAATTAGTTATATAGTTCATGCAGGAACATGCACTTAATGTGTTTGGAAAGGAAAAATCAAATAGAACACAAACAACGAAATTCATTAGAAAAAATAATTGGTTTAACAAAGAATGTTATGCTTCTAGAAAGGCATTTAATAAATCCAGAAATATCTTTATAAGAAACAAAAAATAAGAGAATAAACAACTTTTTATGAGCAACAAAACATACATGTACCACATCAAAATTAAAGGCCAAACGAAAATGAAATTCAAGGAATCAGAAGGAAATAGGATATCGAGCTTGACTAAATCTGATCGGAAGTCGTTTTGGAAAAATGTTAAAACCCAGTATAAAAGTAATTCTAATAATCCCGATAGTTCTATATATGTTTTCTCATTTTGAAAATCTATATGGCTCTGAGCCATCGGCAGTGCCCCAAACTGAAAACGCAGATCAATATGTAATCGATAATGACTTAGATGCTGATTTTACTATGGATGAGATTAGAGAAGCTGTTTTCTCACAAAATAACTCGAAAAGCCCGGGTTAAGACTTGCTCATAGCTGAAGTTTTTAAACAATCATTTCACATTATATCACCATTTTACAAACATGTTATAACAAAATATTTACTGAAGAAACTTACCCTGAGAAATGGGGCGATGCATCAATGTACCTATTTTCAAGGGAGGTAATCCAGAACCCAAAAACCTTAGAGGGATAACTCTTAATAATATAATCTCAAAATATATTCCAAATTGCGTGTTACTAGAATGACAAGGTGGGCTGAAAAGCACAATAAATTCATAGATAATCAATATGGTGTTCAGAAACGGAAATCAACAGTAGACTGTAGTTTTATATTACATGCACTTATATATAAAAAAGTTGTCAGAGAAAAAGAAACTGTACGTTGCATTTGTAGATTCGGAGACACTGTTTGAGAGAATTGAAATACTGTACTTATGGCAGATGTTATTAAGCGAAAATATAAGCTCCAAACTCATAAATGCTGCGTATTCAGTCGTTAAATCTGTTGTTCAATTCAATCGACAAAAATCTGAATGCACCATATCAAATATAGGGGTAAAACAAGGGGATCCTGCTAGCAGCATACTCTGCTTATTTTTTTCTAAATGACATTATTGATAGTATAAATAGCATCACCAGTGGCGTAATGGAAATAGACGATCTACAAATATACTTATTATTCGCTGATGATGCAGTTTTGTTTGCCCCAAATCCGGCATCTTTGCAAAGCATTGCTGGACGATATGGAGAATTATTCCAACACATGGAATCTTAAAATAAATATCAACAAAACAAAAATATGATTTTTGAAAATGGACGGCATACCACCTACGATTTTTATTTATATCGTTCACGATTAGAAATTGTAAAATCCTTCAAATATCTTGGTGTGTATCTATTCAAAAATGGAAATTGGAATCGCACGAAAAAACGTATAGCTCAACATGCTTCGTTCTCACTGCATAATTTATTTATCGTTTGTAACCAAATGAGCTTACATGTTTCACAAAAAGTCAATTGTTTGACTCTCTTATTATTCATACCTTGAATATGCGGATGAAGTATGGGGTTACCATAAAGAACCGGATGTAGAAATCGTGCACACACAATTTTGCCGCAAAATACTTGGTGTAAAAAGATCTACCAGCCCCAATGCTATGTATGGCGAACTAGGCTGAACTCCCTTTGTTATTCATAGAACACTTGTCATGATAAAATATTGGATATACATAATTTCTAAAAGTGATCATCGATTTTTAAAACTTATAATATGCTCCATAATGATGCAGAAAATGGATTAAATTACAACAATTTAAACTAGGCTTGTCAAATCAAATGTATTTTAGAAGACTGTGGTTTATTATACACGTACATGTAATACAACCAGTATGATGCTGTGATGATACGAAATTATAAAAAAACGAATCCTTGACATATGTTATCAAAATTGGTATTCCATCATATATAACTCAAGGCGATTAGAAACATATTGTTTAATTTGAAAAATATATTGATATCATTACAGGGCCTAAATTCCGCATTGCGTTGACGCTATTTCGTACTTCATCACACAATTTGGCCATAGAAAAGGGAAGATACATTAATGATACTAGAGAAAACAGAATATGCATTAACTGCAGAACTGGATTGATTGAAGATGAATTTCACTTCTTACTGTCATGTCCTAAATTTTTAACACTGAGATCAAAATATTTAAAACGATATTTTTATACTTGCCCTACGTCGCAGAAATTGACCAGTTTACTATCTTTAAATTCTGCGACAGTAATAAGACAGTTATCGAAATATATGTACTATGCAAACTTACAGAGACTCTAAAATCAATATATTTTCTGTTGTTATATACATCCATTGTTAAATTTGTGCTCTTCTGTAAATCCATGTCATGCTGATATGTATTTATAGTTTGCTATAAGCATACATATATGTTTAACGCAATAAATTATATTGTATTGTATTGTATTGTATATTTCATTGACTGGATAGATAATCATGCGGTTCGTTCCGGTTAGTGATTTCATCCATGTGAAGCGCTTTTGAACGCACATATCCTGTGTGAAAAAAAAGCGCTATATGAATGTGGTATAATAATAATAATAGCATTTTTACGTGTAAAGAACACGTTTCTGCTTTGACAATTTTACTCCATATCTACACCTTTCTACGCATTTACTAACAGAGTAGACCCAGATCAGACGGCTCCTCTAGGGGCCGTCTGATCAGGGTCTGCTCGGTTTGCTTATGGAAACTATAGATCCATCATACAGTTTCTCCATTGGCAAAAATCCATGAGTAAATAAACCATTTTAAAATCAATCTAATAGATATTCTTGACGCCATCACTTCTCTCATGAATATTCATGAAGTAAAGGGAACAATGTATGTTTATTAATTAAACATTATGGAGAAGGTACATTGTGTTCGCGAATCATCAGGCAAGAAAGCTCACACAACAGTCGGTAGCAGACGACATTTCGCACTAGCGCGTGCTTGTAAACGGGGAATAAGAAAGTGTGCATATTTTTGCCATTAAACTAGCGGAGCGTGAAATGATAGCTGTCGACAGATAAATGTGCTTTCTCAATACTATCTATCGACTAATCGGTATGTTTACAAAATGTGTTCAAGCACATATTAAAATATAACTGAAACACCTGCATGTTCAACGGACTTTTAAGGGATTTTTTAAAGTTTTAACTAGTATACATAAGGTTTGATAATATTATGCCTAAATATAGTGTATATAATAGCCATATATGTGTACTGTATTTGCAAATAGGACCTAACCTTATATGGTGTTCTGTGGTATGTTGGACTAAATGATAACAAGTAAGTATTAAACATCAATATTTAATTGGTCTTAAAGAGGACGTCCCTACAATGAACGCATATATTCAATAATGTCATAAAACTTAATATTTGTTATATTCAGTCATTATTATGAAGATAACCAATTTGAACTTATATCGAAAATTGCCCCTGTGATACAAAATAAACCGTTTTCATCGACACTTTTAATTTTTGTTCTACAACAAAATATTATCGACCTTGGTCGAACAGTTAAGGAAACTAAAACGCGAGCCGAATAATTACTAATACATTGCCGACTAACATATCAAACATATGAAAGTTTTGTCTTCGTCGGTGTTTATTCGATTGGATTTCTTGCGATAGACTTCTTTTCAGCATCTAAACAAATGAGTTTGTATATTTTAGGCACTTTTGAAACGTGTCGAATGTTGGGACTTCCCCTTTAACCCTCTATTCCATAAATAACTATGTAAGAAACAATGGCGTCGTGAATATTAATAAGATTAACCATTTCGCTGCCAAACTCTGTCGTCTGCTAACTTTGTCGTCTGCTACAAATTTTCATTCTTTTGATTTTCTTCATTTTTGTTTCAAAAACATAGTAACAGTAACAAACAGTTTGGATCCTGATGAGACGCCGAGTTACTCGGCGTCTCATCTGGATCCAAACTGTTTGCATAGGTAATCACAGATCCGGCATTGGCAGCGAAAGGTTTAATTGTTATTTTAGTATATGGGCACAGGAGTATTTTGCCATGGCAGAAAATGTAGACTCATATCTACATGTATCTATATTATATCAGTAGCAAACAGAGACGCCCAGATCAGACGGTTCCTAGAGGAGCTGTCTGATCAGGATCTACTCTGTCTGCAAAGGCGTAGAAATGCGTACAATGTATATGTGACGTAAAGGGTTAATCCTTACACAGTTATATATAAACTTTATGATGTAACTCTAACCGGGATCTGGAGCAGTGTTGACCAGTCCACTTCTTATTCTAACAAGCTAATGAAAATATTATTGGAAAAAGTGTCAAACAAATTGGAGCTTCTCGACGCCTCATCTGGATCCAAAGTATTTGGAAATATGAGTCATATCGCAAACAGAGGGGGTGGGGGAATTTAAGCTTGCCATATTTAACACGTGTTTTCTTATATCTAACTCCATAAATACGTTTGTCTACGCCTTTGCAAACAGAGTACACCACTACCAGGGTCTGCTCTGTTGGCTTATGAAACAATATAGATATGAGTAGTTTCTGCCATGGCCAAATATCCCGGTAGTCATGTGACATTACAAAAATAATCTAATTCATATTCACTATGTCGTCATTTTTTACATGACTATTCAGGGGGTTAAGGGTAACCCTTTCCCTGATGAATATTCATGTAGGAAATACTGACGTCATGAATATCAATAAGATTATTTTTTATAATGGCATATGAACACAGGACATTTTGCTGTAGAATCAGATTTATATTACAACAAAAGCAAACAGCAGACCCTGATCATGAACCGTCTGAGCTGGGTCTACTCTGTTTGCAGATGCGTCAAAATGCGCTTACAAAAGGGAAAGGGTTTAGCCAGTAAGTCCCATATCACCTACAGTACACTCGTCTATATCCCATTTTGGAACCAATCCATTTGTCATATATAATAACCCTTTACTTCGTGAATAATGACATTATGAATATCAACTAGATTTAGTCTTAACCATTCTCTTGCAGAATTTTAAAATACATTTCTCCTTCTTTACCCATGCCCTGTTGTATAGTTACATATATCTTCACTGTGTACAAGTATTTCGCTGTGCAATCACTGCTGTGGAGTGCACTGGCTGCACAATCAACTTGTAAATAGTGCAGACCCTGATGAGACAGCTCCTGCAGGAGCTGTCTCATCTTGGTCTTCACTATTTACACATAGGTATAATGACGTGAACAGCAAGCGAAGGGTTAAAATGGCATTTTAACACGTGAGATTGCAGAATCAGATTTATATTATTTAATAAGCAAACAGCAAAAACTGATCAGACGACTCCTATCTGAGCCGTTTGATCTGGGTCTACACTGTTTGCAAATGCATCGAAAGACGTATTAATGGAGTAAAGGGCTAAGGTGGGGGAAGGGGTCGTGATCAAAGACTATAAACCATTGGCATCCATGGGTTCAGCTAACAGTTTTGACCCTGATCACAGAGCTCCTGGAGAAACCCTCTGATCTGGGCCCAAGACTGTTTACCCATGTCAAATCCTCGTGATTACGGGAGAATGCGACATTGCCGGCATTTGAAAACAACTTGAACCCACGTAAGGCACCGTGTGTCTCATCAGGATACATACTATTTGAGTATTGGCCATTTGTTTATTATAGGCTATTGATAGATATAATGACCTAACTCTTAGCCTGCTGTAAACAAAATAATGGTTCCTTAAACTCTGATCTGCTACAGTTGTTGATGACTTTCGGCTCGATCAAGCTTTTGAGAAATTGTTGACCTGGTGGCAAACAGCTTGGATCAAGATGAGACGCCGAGTAACTCGGCGTCTCATCTTGATCCAAGCTGTTTGAGTTACTCGACATCTTATTTGGACTCATGCTGTTTGCAAATGCGAGTCAGGTCGCGCTTAACAGGCAAAGAGTTAAGAAAGAAATATTTGAAACACTACTATCATATATGGCCCGCGGTACAAAACATACTAATTTGTTATTATCGGATCCCAAATCAGTCGTTAAATATCTACATGTATCAAGATAGAGACTAAATTAAAGAATATATTAAATCTACATGTATTTAGACACAGTGTAATTTAGAACTTTCATGTTAATTTGTATTTTACGATTTTTGTAAATCTATTTAAGCAACAAAGAATACATGTCTACTGCTTTTATATGTTTGCTATAAACATATTTCTTGGCATCATTTTGTAGCATATTATGTACATTGTATATACACGTAGGGAATTACACATAGTGATATCAAAGAATTGACAACTTTTAGGAAGGTGGCTGCTTAATGCAGCGGTTAAGTCATGCAGAAAGCTCCTAGAGGAGCTTTCCGCGTGCCTTTAACCCTGTCTTAAGCTACCACTTGTCTTACAGACCATTAATAGTACTTGTTTGAGAGTTTGAGTTACGGAGATGTTACTGTATATGAATTTATGCACAGTGTGTGTAGCTTAGAGTTGGTGTATTCATGTAGCTCATGAATATGTACGTACATGTAAGAAATAATGAATATAATTTAGTTGATTTTAATGTTATACATATGCATGTATATGAAACAAAAAGCGATCCCGTCGGAGCCGTCTTATCTGGGTTTACTCTATTTACAACACAAATGTGTGAAAAAAGCTTTGTATTAGAGAAAGGGTTAATAACATGCAGTCTGCGAGCTTTACGTGTGGTATTCATCCTACATTAAGTAATCACCTGTCTTAAAGAAACATACTGGTAATTAGGTATTAATTACAACAATAACGCACATACGTTCAAAAAAATAAGCACTGATATGAAACTGATGGCAGGTGGTGCTGCCTGCTGACAGACATTATAATATGTATGCTCCTATCGTTTAACCCAATTACAGAAAATAGTCCATGGCAATATAAACACATATAAATATTTGGCCACAGCATGAATTGTACAACCAGATCGATATTATTCCATAAGAGTGTGGCTACGGTTTTATGAACATTTAGAAACCATTACGCATGTTATTTATAGCCCAAGCATATCCTCCATTGTCCGAGTAAACCATCAATTGTCCGAGTAGAACATCGATTATCCGAGTAAAACATCCTTTATCTGAACATTTATCATTATCGAATCTTTAAGACAGGGGACAGTTTAATGCAGGGTGAAAGTGGTGCATAGAGTTTCTCTCGTGACTTTCATCCTACTTTAAGCAATCATCTGTCTAAAATGGTATAAATTCGTCTATACTGAAATTTCAATTTATCGAGATTCTACTGTATATTATTTAACCCTTCGCTTGCTGAATTTTAAAACACATTTCTCCTTCTTTACCCATGCCCTGTTGTATAATTACATATATCTTCACTTTGTACAAGTATATCACTGTGCAATCACTGCTGTTGGGTGCACTGATTGCACAATCAATTTGTAAATAGTGCAGACCCTGATGAGACAGCTCCTGCAGGAGCTGTCTCATCTGGGTATTCACTATTTACAGGTAGATATATTGACGTAAATAGCAAGCGAAGGGTTAACATTCATAAAATATTTACATAAAAGAAAAAAATACAATATGCGTAGTTTCATTTAATTTAAAAGGCTACCAATTCTCATCGCAACCCACGGCAAGACGGCTAGAGTTTATAAAATCAGATATTGTTGTTATACATGTAGCACACGCAAACATTGCATACCCAGATCTGACGGCTCCTACAAGAACCGCCTGATCTGGGTCTACTCTGCTCGTAAAGGCATAGAAAGGCAACCAGTTCAAACAGAATCATTGAGATGCACACGAATAATTCAAATAAGGATGGAGTGGGAGGTTAGGAGGAAGGGGGCGTATGCAAAGACACGCTCGTTGCGTGAACATGTTTATTTATCAAAAAGGCTACTTATAAGTGCACACACTGTATCAAGTTGCACTAGTATATAGATAACGCTGACATGACATGATTATCATATTGACATGTACATGTACATTAAATGGATAACACTTCCCCACATATTAATGCCTTTTCACGCTTTTGTCAACAGAATAGATTCAGATCAGGGTCTGCTTAAGTTGCTCATGATATAATATAGATCTGGGTCTGCTGTTTTTGCCATGATAAAAAACTTCCCGTGTTCAGTGACCATTAAAAAGGTAAAGTAAGTGAATTTCCAGGAAATCTTGACGTGTTGTGTAAATATATATGGGTTAAGGAAAATGATATGCAGTTTAGTGATTCCTTCTTGATTATCTGGAGAAGTAAACCTTGGTATATATAAAGTAAACTAGATGTTTGTTTTGTTGTAGTTTTGTTTCAAAAGGTGCTCTGTATGGATTGTTTCAGATCATCGGAGGTCAGTAGAATTCAGTATGATTTACCGAGTGTGTACAGTTGAACCTGTCTTAAGCGGCCATCAAATAGAGGCATATTTACAGGTCTGTAAGGTAGGTGGTATCTCAATGCAAGTCAAAAGTGATGCGGAAAGTTCATATGTGAGCTTACATCCTTACTTTTGCATTGCACTAAGCACCCACCTGCTGTTTATGACACCTATGTTCAATAAATAAATCGCCTCTTAACCCATTTACTCCCACGATCCCATATATGAGACGTAGGCAAACAGTGTAGACTCTGATCAAACGCCGCATGATCCGGGCGTCTGATCAGAGTCTACACTGTTTGCTGATAGGAAATTCAATAGTAAACAAAACAAAAATGAAAATTTAGACCAGATATCCCTTAGATAAAAGATAGACTAATCCAGTATATAAGCATGGAAGAATCCATTGGGAGCAAATGGGTTAAGACAGTCTCTATTGTATCGTCTTAAAGTTACATTAATCTGATTCATTATGTCCTAAGATTAGAGTTGTAGCAGCTAAGAGGGGTATATAGAACACCTTTCTCTAAGAAACCCTATATTATCATGGAGGTACAAATACATGTACCATATTGTCCTTAACAAATGCCACACTGATAAAACACATCCTTGCTTCTTCGGGGAAACTAACGATGATTAAAACAAGGAAGATCATTTATAATAATCATTAAATAAATAAATCTAGGTAGGTATTCAAAATACAGGTAATAGCTTAATGCAAACTGAAATCAATGCAGAAATATATCCTTTGGGTTTGTTATATTGTTCTAACTCTGTATTAAGCAACCACTCGTGCACACCGTGCAGGAAGCTCCTTTTAAACATATTTACACCCGGAGATAAAATAGTACATGTATAATATCGCAACTCCGCGATGACTAACATATAGTAACACCTCTCTAAACTGGACGTACAATTCATTATAGATATCGGTCTTAGAGACAGGTGACAGGAGCGTTCTGTTTTACTTTCACCTTGCTTTCAGCAGCCACCTGTCTTTAACACAAAATACTTGATGTCATCAATTTTCGTTTCCGTCAGGTAAAATATTAATCTGTGTAGACAGACCAGTAGACTTCTTATCTACAGTATTGTTGAGAACAAGGAAAATGAAATCGAACTTTGTTTTCAACAAGCAGACAAAAAGGCAAACTTGGTGGCGTAGATGACGTCTCAGCCCCCTGAGTCTCGTCTGGATCCTAACTATTTGTATAGGCTATGATTTATTCGCCGCTATTGTTAAACAACTTTAATGCAGACACATTGCACACGAAATGGTGTTTTGTTTATTGGATTGTTGTTGTTGCTTTAGGCTCTTTAAATAGAGGTCGCGTTCTGTCGCAGATCAATTATGCTATAGGCGACATTGCATACGCAAAGAGCGGCTTTGTGATATACATGTATATCTCTATTTCGCACATGTATATCCAAGTTCGTAAATATGAGTGCAGTATCTATTAGTTTAATTAAGTTAATTATAATTGAAATCACTAACAAGCAAATGTAATTTAAACCACGGAATATCTGTGGAATGGGAGATATATTATTTCATAAGAGACTCTGATAAGACAGCTAAATGGTAAATATACATTGTAAATGGTTTAATTGTAAGCTCCTCGTCGAGCTCCTCATGTAACCATTTACATTTTTAATATCAATGTACATTAGAGTCCCTCTAAACCGGAATTTTATTAAAGTACACTTTAGGTCTTTTTTGACACGTGGCAGCATAATACGTGGAGCTTTCTGTTTGACTTTAAAACTGCACTAAGCTGCCACCTGTCTGAAAGAACGGATTTGATACTAAATTTAACCTCGAGTTTAAAGAGGTTTTGTTGTAGATTTTTCAAATGGCGAATGAACACGGGAGAGTATGATCATGGCAGAATCAGATCTACACCATTATAAATGCAAATGGAACAAATCCTAAACAGACTACAAATAGCATCAAAGGGAAATGGTTTCGGCAAATAAAAAAGTGATACATGTATACGCTTTGAGAAATGAAATAATACTTAACCGTTTGAATGTATGTGGCTTTACAATCAGTGTACACCAAACTTAGAGAAACTATTGACTATGTTTGCAAAGGTGGTAAAAGAGGTATACAGTTGAACTTCGATAACTCGAACTTCAAGGGACCGTACAAATTAGTTCGAGATAACAGGAGTTCGAGTCATCCGATTTCTAATCTGAACGATTTCTCAATGCCACGGTGCCACACAGCTTAATACAGGTTTAAAGTAATGCTGAAAGCTCCTGTAGGAACTTTCAGCAATACTTTAGACCTGTATTAAGCTGTCACACGTGTTGCTTATGAAATATTATAGCTCTGATACTGTACTGGTTGCCATGACAGAAACAGTACAACCAGAGCCAGAAGTCCAAATAAGATGCCTAAATTTAAACATTTTCAAGTCTAACTTCTTCATTTCTCCACCAAGCTTAGACCACTCGTTAGAATCGTTTCTACCAAACCCTATGGGTCACCACTCGTTAGAATCGTCTCTACCAAACCCTATGGGTCACCACTCGTTAGAATCGTATATAACGAATGGTCACAACATAGGGTTTGGTAGAGAAAGGACAATTCTAATATTTAAATACACACTTTTATCTGTTGCTCTGACTGATCTCTAGAATTTCATAACAAGCAGAGAAGATCCAGGCCAGACGACTCATAAAGGCACCGTCTGAGCGGTTAATCTGGGTTTACTATCTAGGCCAGACGACTCATAAAGGGACCGTCTGACCGGTTGATCCGGGTTTACTATGTTTGCAAAGGTGGTAAAAGAGGTATACAGTTGAACTTCGATAACTCGAACTTCAAGGGGCCGTACAAATTAGTTCGAAATAACAAGAGTTCGAGTCATCCGATTTCTAATCTGAACGATTTCTCTATGCCACAGTGCCATACAGCTTAATACTTGTCTAAAGTAATGCTGAAAGCTCCTGTAGGAGCTTTCAGCAATACTTTAGACCTGTATTAAGCTGTCACGTATCTTTCTGAATATCTGTAGCGATACATTATAGAGCAATTCTGTATTGTAATAGTTGGAAAGACTGAACGTTTTGTTCGAGTCATCCGAAGTTCGAGTTATCCGAGTTCGAGATATCGAAGTTCAACTGTATATCAGGTACAATGTCAATACATGCGTATATACCTGATGATTATTGTAAAACTAGAGATGACGTTAGTCACATGACACAGACAATTCGGGCTTGTTGGAAATATCGACACTACATCATTTCGATCAATGCTATAGTACTGGTGTGAACAGTTTTATGTTAGCATCAACCCTTTCCGTGTTCTATATTTAGTCCAGTATTCAATTCCTGATGAATATTCATGGGCAAAATAGTTCTAATCAAATTTGGAAGGTGTAACAATGTAGCCATTTTAGAAAGAACAGAAACAGATCTATCAAATGTTATTAGCAAACACAGCAGACCCTGATCAGACGGCTCCTATAGGAGCTGTATGATCTTGGTCTACTCTGTTTGCAAATGCGTGAAAAGACGTTTATATGAAGGAAAGTGTTGAAAGCTACCTTTAACCCATTCCCTCATATTGACGACTTTTTACGACACTGTAAAAGTCACTTTGGGAAACAATTGTGATACATACATGTACATGTAGAGCATTTGCTCCTATAGGAGCAAATGCTCTATTTATCACAATGGTTTCAAACTACATGATTCTAAAATTTTCCTTTTCTCTAGTTAATGCTCATTTTTGGTAGAATTATTAAACCACTATATATAACACATACGTTAAATTTTGCATAAATATCGGTCTTGAAGACAGGTGGTAGCTTAATGCAGGGTGAAAGTCGTGCCGAAATGTCGTCTGAATTTCACCCTGCATTAAACAGCCGCCTGCCTAAAAGTATCTAAACTATTATCTACTAGAATTCCGGTTCAGAAAGGTTGTACTGTGCTACACTTACATCACAGGACAGCTTACAAGTATGTCACAATATTCCAACAATGAAGTGTGAACTAATTATCTCTGACAAATCATTGTATACATGTATTAGATACTCTGGGGATGAACTATATACATGTACCTATCCGTCTAGTTAACAATTAATGGTGTTGTATATATAACCTGACTAATATTATTGTGTTCTGTAATTCTTTTACTTCACACGTATGCATTATAAGTCCTTTGCAAACATACTCCGACGAGACAGCTCTTGCAGGGGCTGTCTGATCTGGTTATGCTGTGTTTTATTCTGGATTAATATCCACTTTGTTCTACAGTTTTCTGGCAATTCTGCAATGCATATGCCCGAAAGCCTCAATACCATTTCAATCAATAACGCAATATTCATGATGTCATTATTTCTTACATGAATATTCAATTTAGTTGAATACAGGAAGATTGGTTTGGTAAAGTTTGAACGAAAGTGTGTATACAGTTATCATTGACATTCTAACTAGTTAGTACTCTCACTGTTAGTCATCATTGGTATTCTGACTTAGTAACACACTCATTGTTAGTCATCATTGGTATTCTGACTTAGTAACACACTCATTGTTAGTCATCATTGGTATTCTGACTTAGTAACACACTCACTGTTAGTCATCATTGGTATTCTGACTTAGTAACACACTCACTGTTAGTCATCATTGGTATTCTGACCTAGTAACACACTCACTGTTAGTCATCATTGGTATTCTGACTTAGTAACACACTCATTGTTAGTCATCATTGGTATTCTGACTAGTTAGTAAAATCACTGTTAGTTATCAATGGCATTCTGATTACGTAGTACACTGTTAGTTATCACTGACATTCTGAGTCTCTGACTACGTAGTACGCTCACTGCTAGACATTTATCACTGACATTCTGACTACGTAGTACGCTCACTGTTATCATTGATAGTCTGACTACTAAGTACGCTCACTGTTAGAAATAATCACTGACATTATGATTACGTAGTACACTAACTGTTAGTTATCACTGACATTCTGATTACGTAGTACGCTCACTGTTAGGTATCACTGACATTCTGACTACGTAGTACGCTCATTGTTTTACAGTTATCATTGGCATTCTGACTACGTAGTACGCTCACTGTTAAATATCATTGACATTCTGACTAGGTTGTAGATGTACGCTCACTGCTATACACTAATCATTGCCATTCTGACTAGTCAGTACGCTCACTGTTAGTTATCACAGAACTCTGATTAGTTAGTACGCTCACTGCTATACAGTTATCATTGTCATTCTGACTACGTAGTACGCTCACTGTTAGTCATCATTGACATTCTGACTTCGCAGTACACTCATTGTTAGTTATCATTGGAACTCTGACTAGTTAGTATGCTCACTGTTAGTAACCATTTACATTCTGACTATGTAGTACGCTCATTGTTAGTAAATATTGACATTCTGACTAGTTAGTACGTTCACGCTTAGTTATCATTGCCATTCTGACTACGTAGTACGCTCACTGTTAGAGAGTTATCACTGACATTCTGACTACACTGATATTCTGGAGTACACTCACTGTTAGTTACCATTTGCATTCGGACTACGCAGTTCGCTCACGCTTAGCTACCAATAACATACCGACCACTTAGTACGCTCACTGTTAGTTACCACTAACATTCTGACTACGCATTACGCTCAATGTTATTTATCACTGACATTCGGACTACGCAGCACGCTCTATACGTAGTAGGCTCACTGTTAGATAGTTATCACTGATATTCTGACTACGCAGTACGCTCACTGTTAGTTATCATTGACATTCTGACTTCGCAGTACGCTCATTGTTAGTTATCATTGGAACTCTGATTAGTTAGTACGCTCATTGTTAGTTATCACTGGAACTCTAACTAGTTAGTACGCTCACTGTTAGTTATCAATGATATTCTGACTATGCAGTACGCTCACTGTTAGTTATCAATGATATTCTGACTACACAGAACGCTAACTGTTAGTTACAATGTATCAATGATATTCTGACTATGCAGAACGCTAACTGTTAGTTATCAATGATATCCTGACTACGCAGAACGCTCACTGTTAGTTATCAATGATATCATGACTACGCAGTACGCTCACTGTTAGTTATCAATGATATCCTGACTACGCAGAACGCTCACCGTTAGACAGTTATCATTGACATTCTGACTACACAGTACGCTCACTGTTAGTTATCAATGATATCCTGACTACGCAGTACGCTCACTGTTAGTTATCAATGATATCCTGACTACGCAGAACGCTCACCGTTAGACAGTTATCATTGACATTCTGACTACACAGTACGTTCACTGTTAGTTATCAATGACATTCTGACTACACAGTAATCTCACTGTCAGTTAACCCTGCCCATGCTGCAAAATGAACTCTGGTCCATTAATTTATTCGTATCACGGTTTACTTGCTGTCTTAACGACTGGAACACCAATGCCCTTGATACTGAGGTGAACTTTATCCCATTAATACTGAAAATGAGAATATAATGTCTCTTGTGTCTCAGATCTGCTGCATTTTTCATTTGCATCCAATTCGTTCAATAATTTGAGCACGAATGACCGAGTTGCAAACATATTGGATCATGATGTTACTCGGCGTCTCATCTGGATCCAATCAGTTTGCACATGTCAGGCAAGGCGCACCTAGTATGAGAACGACTGGCTGTTGTCGCCTATAGTTTATTATCGACGAAATGTTATTTCTTAAAAGGAAGCACTTGTTCTCAATGATTGCGTATAATTACTTTGTTCAATGCAAATACAAATTGTACAAACATAAACTGATCGCCTATAAATGGTATACATTATACCTTTAGCTTGGTCACAGCCATGTAGTCTGATATTATTTGCAAACAGTTTTGCACCTCGATTTAATTTATGTCGCATCACGTTAGAGTATAAGTAATAGTTCGTTTTAACACAATAACAAAGAAACATCTAGAATAAACATGGACAGGATATTCTAACGAAGAAAGTCTGTGCAGCAAGCTAAATACATGTATCTATCAGTTTATCGAATTCTTATTTCCTTTAACGTGTACCTACAATCAATTTAATGGAATTCTAAAATGGCGTTATGGCCAATTGAAGGGTTGACAATGAGTCAATGACACCACCCGTATAATCAGATATATCTTATTCCATAGAAACATATAACAAATCCAGTAGGGGCCGTTTTATCTGGATCTGCTCTGATTGCAAATACGTCAAAGCGTGTCTCTAAAAGACAGAGGACTATAATTTGAACCCTTGATTTCATATACAGTAAAACTTCGATTATCCAAACACTAAAATACGTATTATTATCGATCTTTAAGACAGGTGGCAGCTCAATGCATGGTGGAAGTCATGCAGAAAGCTCCTCCAGGAGCTTTCTGCATGACTTTCACCATGCATTAAGCAGCCACCTGCCTAAAAGGGTCTAAATTCTTCTATACCGAAATTTCGGATAATCGAGGTTTTACTGTACATACCTTTTCACGCATTTGCAAACAGAGTAGACCCAGATCTGACGGCTCCTACAGGATTTTTTGGAATATCTGTTTCTTTGCGTTCTAATGTCTACATTGCTCTGTCTTCCATATTTAGTTGTAACTATTTTGTCCATGAATATTCAGTAGGTACTGAAATTTAGAATAAAGGTAGAACAGAGAAAGGGATACTTGATGTTGTGATACATATTGTAAGTAGTTTTGATCCAGATACAATATGTTTCGTCTTTCAATGGTCGATATATACACACATATACATTATGTACGTGTACTAATATATGCACACAGAGCGTAATGAATAAACATACCATGAACCCTGGAACAGTCTAATTTTCGGCATAAGAAGCAGAAAGTAGATTATTGTAGGATAAAAGTAATACAGAAACCATACAAACTTTCTTCACGACTGTTGTCCTGAAATAAAGTAACCACCTGCTTTGTAAGACACGCGTATTCAATCAACACATCTCTTCCTCTCATCCTAACGCTTGCTCGCGCCTTTACGAAACAGAGTAGACCCAGAATAGACGATCCGTATAGGAGTTGTGCTGTTTGATTATGATATGATATAGATCTGACTCTACAGTTAATGTCAGTTTAAAACATTCTACATTATTCAGTATTTTCATATGCCATTAAAATAAGTCAGTCAATGGCAATCCATGGTGTCATCATTTCTTATATGAAAACCCATGAGGGAAAGGGTTAACCTTCCATGACAGAAAGTAGAATCATATATTTGATGTGTCGTAAGAAAACAGAGCAGACCTTGTTCAGACGGCTCCTAAGCAAACAGCAAACATGAAGCAAACAGAGCAGACCCTGATCAGACGGCTGCTACAGGAGCCTTCTGATCTGGGTCTTCTCTGATTGCTAAGGTGTTGCAATGCGTATTTACGGAATAAACGGTTTATATTTTACTGTTAATTATTGTTCTATACATTATTACATTTTACCTTTCTGTCATTGTTTAATCTCGGAATCTCCTATCGGTTATCGTAAAAGTATCTGTGATCTTCGTCCACCTGTAATTAACTAGACGACGCGATATGACTGAAACACTGTTTTTAATAATACAGTTAAACCTTTGTAAAACGGAATTCTTGTAGAGGAGAGTTAATATACTTTTAGACAGGTAACAGCTTAATGCAGGGTTAAAGTCATACGGAAAGCTACTAGATGCGCTCTCTGCATGACTTTCACCCTGCATTAAACTGCCACCTGTGTGCAAGACCGATATTTATTCCGAATCTATGATCCGGTTTAGAGAGATTTTATTGTAATACATGTAATTGCCTGACGGATGTTTTTTCCAATGTGTCTATTTGTTCCACTATGTTTACATGTATGACTGTACGTTTACGTACACGGATGCGTATCGAGACATGGTGATTACATGTATCTGTATTGCTTAAATCAAAAATATGCGTTGTCCGTATTCTGTTTAACCCATTCCCTCATATAGACGACTTTTGACGACTCTATAAAAGTCACTTTGTGAAACCATCGTGATAAATAGAGCATTTGCTCCTATAGGGGCAAATGCTCTATTTATCACAATGGTTTCAAACTACAAAATTATAACATTTGTCTTTTCTCTAGTTAATGCTCCTTTTCGGTAGATTTATTCAAAGAGGTTGTATCTAAAAATATGAGGTAATGGGTTAAGCGACGTAAAACCCTATACAAACAAGCGCATCATATTGTTTATACAAGCGTGCTGTCTGCTTCTGCCTTTATCGCTCCGTATCGGTCCTGAGGCGGATACGTTATCAAACAAGAGAATCAACAGAGGACGCAAACTTTCCTATATAAGTAAAAAGACAACATCTGCATTTGTGTCAAACTAACGTTGCTAAACCGGAAAACCCCTGCTAATATTAATGTCCGCGCCAGGTTTCAATGTGGGGGTTGAGATCCCGAATTACTCGTTTGCAAAGGTTAACACGGATCAAAAGAGCTAATGCAAATAACGAGTGTACATGTACCTATACATTGTACATGTATATACATGTAGGTTGATGAATAATTTCCTAACAAATGGTTTGGTTAGTTGTATTTTGTCAACAAAACATGCATTCTCTTTTACATGTACAGTAGAACATGTCCTAAACAACCTTATATTAATTGGACACGGATGGTGCTTAATACAGGACAAAAAACTCCTATAAGGCAGGTTCTACTGTATACATAATTATAGTGGTGTTACAAACTGCAATAAGTGCTAGATTATTTACTATGCGAAATTAATTCAAACTGTTATTCAGTAATCACAAGTCGCATACAGCATATTAACATTTGTACTATGATCATAGTTTCGTAAAATGTCTTCAGAATTAGAATCTACATGACTTGAAATTAAGTGCTAAATCTTATGATAAGGACATGTATATGTATTTATATTTATACCGAAAAAGGGAGAAATGTTTATTACCTCGAAAACTTACAGAAACACGCCCGTCATGCACGGGAATATGTCATGAACATATATTTAAAGGAAATACTCGGTATAAATATAAGCAAAGCATTATACCGTAAGCATTATCTTTTCGCATTTAACACTTTTATCTGACCAACATCATGTATTACTGAGAAAAAAATAATACTCGCAGACTTGTTCCGAAATCGGAATTCGGGCAACCATGTCCGTTGATTTCCGTGTAATCGATGGAGTTTTCCGATCCTTAAAAAGTCGGCGGTTTTCTAAGCATCTAGCAGTTTTCAGGTGTCGTTAATATTTAGCTGAACCCCCCCCCCCCCCCCCCCCCACACACACACACACAACCCCCGATTTATGTTGGATACTGGAATTCAATCATTATGTTAATGATTTGAATATGTGTGCAAATTGATACGAAAAATGGGCACACTATAACTTTAATAACCCTTTACCCCCTAGATATTCACGCAAAACTTAATTTGTATACTAAGCCATAAGCTCAGGACAATTTGGCCATGTTGAATAGCAGCATTATATTTTTGTAACACTATAAGCAACCAGGAAAGACTGGTCAGATTACTTCTACATGAACAATATTATATCAATCGTAGATGTGAATCCTTACCTGACTACTAAATCCGGTACAACCAGCCAAGTAAAACCTAGGTACAGATTTTATGAAAAGTTTAACCATTTCCTCAATGAATATCCATGCTAGAAATAATGATGTCATGAATACTAATTAGATGCAGCATTGCAGTGACACATATACGTGTACATAGAAAGTTTGGATAATGACAGAAATGGGTCTACCATGTTTGTTAAGGCGTTGAAAATCGTAATTATTGAGTAAATAGTTAATATTTAATACAGTTGCGGGTGCTCACAATAATGGATTAAACGGACCGATTAAAAAGGGGGAATAAGACACCTACAGACCGAGTACCCAAATATGTTCATCATGATAAAAAGCTGAGACACTGGGCGTATAAACTCGATCCATTTGTTTGCCAATGTTAGCCAGGTAGTTGAACTCAGGGGTTAAATAGTAAGGTACCTAGTTATTGTCTACTTTCAGTCCGAATGGCCGCTCAGCCGACTGTACATTTACTCCCCTGGTCATTGAGTCATTGGCCTACAGTATTGAGCACTGCTAACATATGGCGCAATCATGCAGCCGCAGTACCGGCGAGTGACCCTCACAGGTACCCATTTTAACCCCTGGGTGGAGAGGTTGTGCGGATGGGAGACACGGAAAAGCGTCTCTGAAATTTCCGGGGGGGGGGGGGGGGCGGGATTTGAACCCCGGACCTCCGGACTGATAGTCAAGCGCGTTACCACTAGACTACCACACACCACAAATGTGACAAGTGGTGAAACTCCAATACAAGTTTCATCTTAATAGTACATGTACATGTATTCGTGTATTGGACCCTGTGCTCTTTAACCCTTTACTATATGAATATTCATGCAAGAAATAATATTATGAACATTAACTACATGTAGCTGGAGTTTTATAATGAACATCATGATGTTACCATGATCATGATGATAGAAACTGTAGAATCATATCTATATTAGATCATTAGGATACAGAACATACCCTGATCAGACGGTGCCTGTCGGGCCGTCTGATCTGGGTCTACTGTGTTTGCAAAGACGTAGAAAGGCGTATTAGGTTAAACATTTTTTATTTCATGCATTTACATACACTGGTGTAATACAACAGAGAGCACAATCGTAGTGATACATGTACGATTGGCTAACGATTAAAGGTCATAAATGACGTCAATATTGGTTCCACGTATTCTCTTTAATGTTCATTATAGACCGGATTCAAACTGCTCAGTTGCATAAGAAATGCACTTATGCATGTCCACGTATTACATGTACAGCACTCCGTTTCGGCACTCACACGCCGATTATTATGTGACGAACTACGGTATTTTATGAATTACACAATACAAATAATATTTGAGAAGCAGGTAACTTTGTTTTCTTTTCGTATGAATGAGTGATCTTCAGATAAATAACGTAGCAAATAAGTAAACATAGTGGAAGTTTCCTCATGTTTTTCATTTGTGCATACTGAGAAAGAGTATTGTAGTGTATTGTATTGTA
The DNA here is from genome assembly GCA_963576725.1 of Azorinus chamasolen. NCBI lineage: Eukaryota > Metazoa > Mollusca > Bivalvia > Cardiida > Solecurtidae > Azorinus > Azorinus chamasolen. The sequence goes on along the minus strand of OY755252.1, from coordinate 32,285,406 downwards.
TTGACACTAGTTATTAGCAAATACATGTTCATGTTTTATGTCACGTATTGTTAACGAATAATGATTTCTATTTTAATAATAAAAGAAACATTAATTTCATTTATTTAACATAGAGGTCTTAAAACGCAGGAAATGCATACAGGGCGAAAGTAATGCAGAAAGCTCTTATAGGAGTTTTCTGCATTACGTTTGCCCTGCATAAAGCTACCACATGCCTTACATAACCATAATTAGACCTCTTTTTGATAACCACTCAAGACATACACATGCATACGTTCATAATCCTCAGATCACCGCTTAACCACTTAGCCATGCATGATGATAGTAAAACCCGTCTCAACAGAAATATCGCTAAAGAAGAATTTGGATCATTTTAGGAAGGTAACTGCTTAATACAGGGCGAAAGTCACGCAGAAAACTCCTAGAGGAGCTTTCTGTGTGACTTTCGCCCTGCATTAAGCTGCCATTTGTCTTATATACCGGCATTGATACCAGTTTGAACATCCAGTTTAGCGGGTGTTTACTGTATTTGTACATTGTAAAACACTAAATGGGAAACTCGTCCTCCAGTTACATGTAGGATTCGAATTATTTGATACGCGCAAATTGCATTTGTGTAGTGGAACTGAATAAACAGTGTATTTTGAAACGAATAGGACCAGAATTCGTACCGAGCTCTAGATAAGAGACGTGCACTGGAAAGCTAAGGACTAAAATGATTATGTTATATATTTTTTCCCGCCAAATCGTCGATTCTGATGATTAAAAGCAATATAGGGTTCGACTGATAAATAAGATATGGTAAAATCTCGATAACTCGATCTCTCAAACAAGTACTATTGCTGGTTTTTAAGACAGGTGGTAGCTTAATGCAGAGAGAAAGTCATGCAGAAAGCTCCTACAGGAGCTTTCTGCATGACTTTCATTATGCATTAATCTGTATTCTGCCTAAACGGCTGTCAGTTCTTCTTTACCCAAAATTCCCGATTAGAAGGTTAAAGTGTAGTGTAATACACAAGTCCGCATTTTCTCTACAGCACTGTAAAAACATGTGTTGGGCATGCTAAAGGTTAACCATTTCGGCGCCGAATAGATGTCATCTGCGAAGATTAACGTCTGATTCAGGTTTCAATCGAATGTTTACTGAAATCTAATCAATGTCAAACATAGGATGCTGAGGAGATGCCAAGTTACGGGGCGTCTCCTCTGGGTCCAAACTGTTTGCATATAGGTTAACACGGATTCGCCTATGGCGAGGAGAAAGTTAAAAAAAAACATAGAAAGAAACTCGGGTATTAGAAATGCAATACAGTGAAACCCCTCTAAACCGGAATTCTAGTAGAGAATAATTTAGATACTTGTATGCAGGTGGCTGCTTAATGCAGGGTCAAAGTCACACATAAAACTCCCAAACCAGCTTTCTGCATGACTTGCAACCTGCATTAAGCTGCCACTTGTCTCTAAGACGGATATTTGTACTACAGTTTACGTCTGGTTTAGAGGGGTTTTACTATGTGTATAGAAAGCATATTGATTTAGATTCCATAAGGAGTTTCCTTGTATAACCATCAAGGTGTCATTAAAGCCACATGGTATCAATTCAAGTGAAAGTTGATCAGACTCTTTACTGCACGGCTGAATAATTAATTAATGTAGCAAGATATTTGATCCGTTAACTTATTGACATATTCATCCATATCTAAAGATTGTATCGTGATCCCTGCAGCTAGACAGTCGCTATTTATTCGTACAGATTCTATCATATATCCCTCATGAATCTAATTTTCCTCAACTTTTTGTCTCGCGATAGTTCATCCTTTTTATACCCTTCACTTTAAATATGGACGGGTTCGTGATATCTATTCCGTTAAAATTGTGCACGTGTGACTATTTTTGGTATCGTTCTTACTCATTCACTCACTGACTCGCTCACTCATGTTGACACGCTTGTTCATTTGCCATTATAAAAAAAATCAAATTAATATTCATGTTGACATTGTAACCCAGGGAAAGGGTTAATGTTTTTAGTGTAAAATTTTAATACAAGGCCGAAAGTGAACATGTTTTGGAGCTTGTAAACAATATAGTCTTATCGCAAGTATGGCAATTAGTAATTATTTTCTCCTCTTGACACGCGCAGATATTTACATGTACCTTGCACACAAAGTGAAACATCATTTGGTCAGTACTGCTGGTCTAAACGTATAGTTTGAGGATGATACTTCGTTTGGTCAATATTGCTGGTCCAAACGCATCATGTTTAGAGAAGGAGACATTCATTGTGTCAAAACTGCTGGTCCAAACGTATCGTTATCATAGGATGGACCGTGTAAACACCGGCTTTGCAATTCTCTCATGCCACATAATAAAGCAATATTGACCATGTACACAGCATCATCCCAGATTGCCAAAACGAACTTCCCTGTTTAAATTCAATCAGTATGACATGTCCTGTGGTTGAATATGACTAACACTTTGAAAACAAGGAAGACTTTCAGTATCTAATGATTATACAGTAGAACCTGGCTTAACCCATTCCCTCATAATACTACTTTTAGACCCAGCCTCTTTATTAAATATGTATTTATCACAATGGTTTCATGAAGTTACTTTTACAGTGGCGTCAAAAGGCATCAATATGAGGGAGTGGACGCGATCATTCATTTATTGAATATAGGTATCTCAAACCTTTCCTTCATACACACCTTGTCACGCATTTGCAAAAAAAGAGTAGACACTAGTCAGACAGATCCTATAGGCGTCGTCTGATCATGGTCTGCTGTGTTGTAGTATATCTGAGTCTACAGTATCAGTATCTGCCTGAGCAAAAATGTCCTGTTTTCATATACCGTTATATAAAACAAGACACTATGCCCCCGATATGATCGTTTACCCTGTAGGATGACCTTGACCTTGACACGTCACCACTCAAAATGTGCAGCTTTATGAGATACACATGTATACCAAATATCAAGTCATTATCTCTACTGTTCAAAAGTTATGGTCAATGTTAATGTCGGTGATTTGACCTATTTATTTGACGTTTAACCTTGAATGATGACCTTGGCCTTAAAGTGACACCCCTTAAAATGTGCGGCTTTCTGAGATACATATGCATGATAAATATCAAGTCTCTATCCGTATTGGCTCAAAAGTTATGACAAATGTTAAAGTTGGTGACAAACAAACAAACAGGGCACAAACAATTACCCCACCGATCTGATGGACATAAAAACAATCGAATTGATATACATGATGTTTTTATTTCTTTCATGAATATAGAACAGGGAAATGGTTCAAAACAAGTTGTTGCTCAATAAAGGGCAAAAGCAATGCAATAAGCACCAACAGGAGCTTTCTGCATTGCCGTATGCTAAATTTTCTCGTCTGTGAATTTATAATCTTCACAACAGCAGGTGTTAAGTGCTTGTGTGGCGGCCGTAAAACGTCGCCCCGTACTTCATTCTCAGTGTTGTTATACCTTCTGATCCTTCGAGATCATGAATTTCAGTACTTCTTGTTCTGAAAATTGAATACCGCTTAAGCCGGTGCTAGGGGGTGTGAGCAGTGTTGCACTTTCAATTACTGTTCATGAACAGACTCAATAAAACCGAGTCTGCAATTTTCTCTTTTTGTGTTACAATTTTTGCTCTCGGGGATCACCCCTTTTCAGAATTTATTTTTTATCTTTTGCTACCATTTTCTATTTTATTTTTTTCACGTTTCTTTCAAAAACGGTATCTCATCTGGATCCATTTTTATATGTAATCACAGATACGACATAGACAGCGGAAGCGTTAATGCATCACATACATCACTACGATCGAGCGATCGGTTTGAACTTCTTTATTCTAATTAATTAATATGTTAAGGTTAATACATGTAAACAACTTTCCTTGGCGACGTGTAAATATTAGACTTGAACGTGGTAACTACGTGTCTGTCTCATCAACAGAAACAACAGTAGCCAGCAGTATTAGTAGAAGTAGCTAGCTGTATTAGTAGAAGTATTAGTAGAAGTAGCTAGCAGTATAAGTAGAAGTAGCTAGCAGTATTAGTAGAAGTAGCTAGCAGTATTAGTAGAAGTAGCTAGCAGTATTAGTAGAAGTAGCTAGCAGTATTAGTAGAAGAAGCTAGCAGTATTAGTAGAAGTAGCTAGCAGTATTAGTAGAAGAAACTAGCAGTATTAGTAGAAGTAGCTAGCAGTATTAGTAGAAGAAGCTAGCAGTATTAGTAGAAGTAGCTAGCAGTATTAGTAGAAGAAGCTAGCAGTATTAGTAGAAGAAGCTAGCAGTATTAGTAGAAGTAGCTAGCAGTATTAGTAGAAGTAGCTAGCAGTATTAGTAGAAGTAGCTAGCAGTATTAGTAGAAGTAGCTAGCAGTATTAGTAGAAGTAGCTAGCAGTATTAGTAGAAGAAGCTAGCAGTATTAGTAGAAGTAGCTAGCAGTATTAGTAGAAGAAGCTAGCAGTATTAGTAGAAGTAGCTAGCAGTATAAGTAGAAGAAGCTAGCAGTATTAGTAGAAGTAGCCAGCAGTATTGGTAGAAGTAGCTAGCAGTATAAGTAGAAGAAGCTAGCAGTGTTAGTAGAAGTAGCTAGCAGTATAAGTAAAAGTAGCTAACTGTATTAGTAGAAGTAGCCAGCAGTATTAGTAGAAGTAGCTAGCAGTATAAGTAGAAGAAGCTAGCAGTATTAGTAGAAGTAGCTAGCAGTATAAGTAAAGGTAGCTAACTGTATTAGTAGAAGTAGCCAGCAATATTATTAGAATTACTAATTTGTATTAGTAGAAGTAGCTAACTGTATTAGTAGAAGTAGTCAGCAATATTATCAGAATTACTTAGTTGTATTAGTAGAAGTAGCTAGCAGTATTAGTAGAAGTAGCTAGCAGTATTAGTAGAAGTAGCTAGCAGTATTAGTAGAAGTAGCTAGCAGTATTAGTAGAAGAAGCTAGCAGTATTAGTAGAAGTAGCTAGCAGTATTAGTAGAAGAAGCTAGCAGTATTAGTAGAAGAAGCTAGCAGTATTAGTAGAAGTAGCTAGCAGTATTAGTAGAAGTAGCTAGCAGTATTAGTAGAAGTAGCTAGCAGTATTAGTAGAAGAAGCTAGCAGTATTAGTAGAAGTAGCTAGCAGTATTAGTAGAAGAAGCTAGCAGTATTAGTAGAAGTAGCTAGCAGTATAAGTAGAAGTAGCTAGCAGTATTAGTAGAAGTAGCTAGCAGTATTAGTAGAAGTAGCTAGCAGTATTAGTAGAAGAAGCTAGCAGTATTAGTAGAAGAAGCTAGCAGTATTAGTAGAAGTAGCTAGCAGTATAAGTAGAAGAAGCTAGCAGTATTAGTAGAAGTAGCCAGCAGTATTAGTAGAAGTAGCTAGCAGTATAAGTAGAAGAAGCTAGCAGTGTTAGTAGAAGTAGCTAGCAGTATAAGTAAAAGTAGCTAACTGTATTAGTAGAAGTAGCCAGCAGTATTAGTAGAAGTAGCTAGCAGTATAAGTAGAAGAAGCTAGCAGTATTAGTAGAAGTAGCTAGCAGTATAAGTAAAAGTAGCTAACTGTATTAGTAGAAGTAGCCAGCAATATTATTAGAATTACTAATTTGTATTAGTAGAAGTAGCTAACTGTATTAGTAGAAGTAGTCAGCAATATTATCAGAATTACTTAGTTGTATTAGTAGAAGTAGCTAGCAGTATCAGTAGAAGAAGCTAGCAGTATTAGTAGAAGTAGCTAGCAGTATTGTAGAAGTAGCTAGCAGTATTAGTAGAAATAGCTAGTTGTATTAGCATAAGTAGCTACATGTAGTTGTATTAGCAGAAGTAACTAGAGATATTAGTAGACGTAGCCAGCAGTATTAGCAGAAGTAGCTAGCAGTAGTATTACAAGTAACCAGCAGTATTAGTAGAAGAAGTTAGCTGTATTAACAGAGGTAGCTAGCAGTTTTAGTATAATAGCTAGCAGTATTCGCAGAAGTAGCCACCAGTATTAGCAGAAGAAGTAGCTAGCAGTATTAGTAGAAGTAGCTAGCAGTATTAGTATAAATAACTGTTAGAATTAGCAGAAGCAGCTAGCAGTATTAGTAGAAGTAGCTGGAAGTATTCGCAGGAGTAGCTGGCAATATTAGTAGAAGTAGCTAGCAGTATTCGCAGAAGTAGATAGCAGTATTAGCAGAAGCAGCTATCATTATAAGTAGAAGTAGCTAGAAGTATTTGCAGAAGTAGCTAGAAGTATGAGCAGAAGTAGCTAGAGGTTTTAGTAGAAGTAGCTAGAGGTATTAGTAGAAGTAGCTAGGAGTATTAGTAGAAGTTGCTAGAAATATTTATTAGAAGTAGCTAGAAGTATTAGCAGAAGTAGCTAGAGGTATTAACAGAAGTAGCTAGAGGTATTAGTAGAAGAAGCTAGAAATATGAGTAGAAGTAGCCAGCAGTATTAGTAGAAGTAGCCAGCAGTATTAGCAGAAGTAGCTAGAGGTATTAGTAGAATCAGTTAGCTGTATTGGTATAAGTAGCTAGCAGTATCAGTAGACGCAGCAAGTATTATTAGCAGAAGTAGCTAGAAGTATTAGTAGACGTAGCCAGCAGTATGTGTACAAGTAACTACATGTAGCAGCATTAGTAGAACACTTTTATATACAGGAAAGGGTTAGCAGCCCTTAACTCGATACTTACACATTTCTACCACGTTTCAACAGAGTAGACGCAGATCCAACGGTTCCTGAAGGAGTCGTCTGGCCAGAGTCTGATCTTCTTCTTATAAAATAATGTAGATGTGAGTCTTCGGTTTCTGTCGTGTCCAAAATTCCATGTGTTCATGTTACATTATAACCAATCTAATATAATTCATATTAATGACATAAGTATTTCTTACATTAATATTCATGGAGTACGAAGGTGTCCAGTTTGAATCCTGGTGAGAGTTCGAGTTACTTTGGCGTCTTGTCTGGGTGCATCCAGTCTGGGTGTTTAAACCCATTCCCTCATATTGACGACTTTTGACGACTCTGTAAAAGTCACTTTGTGAAACCATTGTAATAAATAGAGCATTTGCTCCTATAGGAGCAAATGCTCTATTTTTCACAATGGTTTCAAACTACAAAATTCTAAAATGGTCCTTTTCTCCACTTAATGCTCCTTTTTGGTAGATTTATTTAAAGAAGTAGGATCTAAAAATAGCATATGGGGTAATGGGTTAAGAGATGAATTGCGACAAAACTTGTCTCTTTCACCGCCAAGTATTGTCAGTCTGCAAAATATGTCGTCTGCTTAAATTAGTTGAATAGTCTTCAATTTTATTATTATTATTATTATTTTAAATGCCTTTGCTGATAATTAATATTTCAGAATTTGAATCCTGATTCTGACCGAGGTACTCGATGTCTCATCTTAGTCGAAACCATTTGCAGAGGTGATCTCAAATACGCCAGCGAAAGAGTTTACCCTTTTCTCCGTGAATATTTATGAGTTAAAGTCCTCCCTCTTGGCATATTTATTATCACAAATGATATTTTTGTATGTGTATGTTGGTAATAATTTAAATGAAAGGTTTGATAAACCCAGGTCTTAAAGAACCTGAGTGCAAACAGTGCTGACCTTGACTGGTATAGGAGCTTCTGATCTGGGTCTACACTGTTTGCAAATACCGTAGAAAAGCGTATCTATGGAGTAAACAGTTAAAACATTCCCTCATATAAACGCATTTTCACGCATATGCAAACAGCGTAGACCCAGATCAGACGGTTTCTAAGAGAGACGTCTGATTAGGATCTACTCTGTTTGCTTATGGAATTTAAAATATTTGTTGATCATGAATATTCAGCATGTATTGAAATTTGCAATAAACATAAAAGAGGGAAATGGTTAAAGGATTGGGACAATGTCGTGTTTTCTACCAAGATTTGTGCAACGCTTCAGTGAAGACAAGGGGAATCCCCATTAAACTATCCAATATTCGCGTGTTACACTGAGCCACATTGTTTTGGACTTAACCGTGTATAGTCGTGTTTATAAATGTAAGCCGCTGGGTCTTCAAGAAAAAATAGTGTTTTGAAATCGCGAAATCTGGAATATGTGGGTTCTCGCTTGATAGGTATGTAACCAGGTGCATGTGGTTGTGTATACTTCAGTAATACATGTACAATGTATGTACATGTATATAAAATAAAACTGGTCGGCTGTTACATTCACGTATTGTCGTCTGCAGAATGTGTCGTCTGCTACAATGTTGAATAAAATGCCCTTCCATTTTCTTTCAAGAAACAAGAGAAAATCATCAAACAGCGTGGATCCGGATGACACGCCCGAGTTACTCGGCGTCTGATCTGGATCCATACTGTTTGCATATGTAATTATATCTTCTCCATTGGCAGCGAAAGCATTAAACCTTTACCTCATTAATATGTATACAAAAATAAAAAAAAAAGTTATGAATACTCATTAACAGGTTTATTATAATGACCAATAAACAGAAGACAATTCGGTATTTTGAGAATGTTTTGTAGAGTCCCAACATCAAGCAAAGAATATACACTGAACAGACTGCTCATACAGAAGTCTGGGTTTATTTTATTTTCAAAGGAGTCAAAACGTGTCTATTTCAGATAAAGGGTTGCAGTTGAAGTTTGTTTTTGGATATCGACTAGCAATAAACCCTTTACTCCATAAATATCGATGTACTAACTCTTAGTTTAATATGATACTTTTTCTAAGATTATGCGAAGATGTCTTACTTATAACGGTATGTTCTTATGCTAAGATGTCTAAGTGTCCTCTGATCGTACTACTATAGTTAGGATATCTGTCGCCACATGGCTCCTTCTCTCTCTCTCTCTCTCTCTCTCTCTCTCTCTCCTCTCTCTCTCTCTCTCTCTCATCCACTATCTCTCTCACTCTATATCTTTCACAAACATTGTATTAAGTTTCATATTTTGTTTGCCATTACATGTATATATGAATGCTTTGTATGGGGAGGGTCAAATCTAATGTTGTAAGAACTTGTGACCCGACCCAATTTCCTCTAATATGGAAATAAAATATGTTTAAACTACTCCATAAATACGCTATTCTACACATGTGCAGACAGAATCGACCAAAATCAGACGGCTCCTATAGGGAGCTGTCTAATAAGGATATGTCCTGTTTGCTTTTGATGCAATAGTAGATCTGATTCTAAAGGTTCTGGCACGTTATTTAAAACATTATTTTGTTCATGTTAAATATGAATCTAATTAATAGTTGTCATTATTTCTTGCCTGAATATTCATGGAATAAAGGGTTATCATGGAGGCGTCGGTTTGTGTCCTTATTTAGAACTACGGCTTGTTTCTATGATACTTATATTCTTGTTCGCATAGTGTTTCTATGCCCCTAGTATCTACAGAGGTTGGGGTCAATGAGTACCAAATTTGACTCAGTGTCGGCTCTATTAAGCCTTCCACTCCACCACCTCTACATATGCTTTGATTTAATAAATTGATAAAAAAAATGCACACTATACTACAGCCAGTCACACGTTATTTCAAAACATATACATGTATTAGATGAAACCGATATATGTGTAAGACACCAGAGAAAACAAGTTGTTTATCGTGGGTGTTATTAATGTGCCCTGGTTGTACTTTACGACTTTAGCACAAAAGACAGTCAGAGACTTAGCGCAGAATGATCATAACTAGATCTACTTTATTTAACCTCCAGAAACATTTACACAATAATAGTCCTGGTTAAATTGTCGAAAATGTTTCTCTTTCATTTCCACCGAACACTCGATCAGAATGTCAAACAGTTTGGATCCTGATGACACGGCGAATCACTCGGTAACTCATCTGGATCCAAACTGTTTGCAGAGTTACGGGCTTGTCTCACAAACTGCAGTTACACCAGTGTTGAACAAAGCACTTGTAGTGTAACAGGATACTTTTAATGACGTCACTGTCGCGATAAAATGCACGTTTGGGGAATATATCCCTCGGCAAAGTATTTTGGTCAAGGTGAGACCATCTTCACCCCGAAATTCAGATTGTACTTCGATAACGCTGCACTGAATGTACATTTGGAAAACTAATCAGTCCCTGATCATATGGCTATTACAGTTTAGGCAAATCTGTTGTCACCTCTAATACAAACAATGCATTCGCTCCTATGCAAGTCAACAATAGAACTCCCGTCTGCATAAACAGTTGTCTGTTTAATTTCCCAAAGTACGCGTGCTTGAAATGTCTTTTCAAAACACGGTATCAGCGTGTTTGGACAGTTTGGACCCTGGTGAGACTCCGAGTTACGCGTGTCACTTTTCTAAATTTAAACTCAATCACCACGAAATACAGTAAAAAAACACCTCTAATGCGACCACCAAAAATTGGCATAATTCTGGGTAGCAGAGGCAGGTGGTAGCTTAATGCAGGGCCATAGTTATGCAGAAAGCTCCTATAGGAGCTTTCTGCATAACTTTCGACCTGCATTAAGCAATCACATGCTTATAAAAATAGCTATGGTTATTTTTAAGTGGTCTCATTAGAGTGGTTCTACTGTAGTTCGGAAGTAGTTAACCCTTTTTCTGTTCTATGTTTATTTCAAATGTGTCAATACCTACTGAATATTCATGGCCGAAGTAGCTGTAATGAAATATGAAAGGTTGAATATTGTAGCCATTTTAGAAAGTAAAGAAACAGATACATCATAGTCCATTGGCAAACAGTGCAGACCCTGTTCAGACGGTTCATGTAGGAGCCGTCTGATATGGGTCTCCTCTGTTTGCAAATACGTGAAAATGCGTATTTATGAAGACAAAGGTTACGGTCAGCCTATAAGGTCATGGGACATTTACCAAATTAGACGTACTTCTGCTTGGTTGTTTGTATATAATCGTCTCATTGCATGACAGTAACATATTGGAGGCTGTCGTTTTGTAGTTATGACAGACAATAGAAGAGGAAATAAAATAGAACTTCCGAGTTGCCGTAGCTATTGACTTGTAATTGTCGCTACCCGGACAAAGTACATATTCATGTAACTATAAATGTATTTTTGCATTTTGGTAAATAAATACGCTCCTTATTGGGTGAAATACAGATATGAATGAATGAATGAATGATTGCCAACAACGACCACCCGAAATAAATGCATTTCTGCGTGTTTAACATATGCATGTAAGAAATAATGGCATGAGGATTTTTTAATTGATGATATTTAAATTGGTATGTGTGCACATGATGTTTTCTGATCTATTATAATTCCATTATCAATCAGAGCAGACCCTAAATCAGACGGTTCCTACAGGAGCCGCCTGATCTAGGTCTATTCTGTTTGCAAAGGTGTCCTGGCTGAATCATTACAGTCGCTATAGACTTGTTCTGATATTGCTAATAAAAATCAATTCTGTTCTGTATAATTATGTACAGACATACCTTTGCGTTGTTGAAAAATGTCGAGACAGCAAGATTTCACAAAATTTACATCTACCTAAGACAGTGTCTTCATGTTTTGTATAAAACTTCTCTGATGAAAATTCATATAAGAATTAGTGATTTATTGTGAATATTATTTACTAGTAGCTAAATTTATGAATATGGGCATATTTGGCCATAACAGAAACTGTAGATTCAGGTCAATTGTATTCTATATGTATCTGGAACAGATCCTTGTCTATCAGCCCCTACATGAGCATTCTGATCTGAGTCTTCCCTGTTTGCAAAGGCGTATAGAAAGGTGTCTTTGTATAGTAAAGGGTTTAAGACTTTTGTAAAGTCACTGAGCAAGAAATGGTTGAAGATGAGAAACAGTGTTTACTAAACTGTCAAACCTATACAAATATTAGACGTAATGTGTTTCGTGGAACATTATCTCTCAGTGTTTTTATTTCCAAGCCAGAACAATAACGTTTTACAGTAGAACCCCTCTAAAGCGACCACTTAATGAATAAGCATACCTGTCGTTATAATCAGGTGATTGCTTAATGCAGGACAAAAGTAATACAGAAAGCTCCTTTTGGAGCTTTCTGTATTACTTTTGTCCTGCATTAAGGTACCACCTGTCTCTACATCCCAGAATTATACCTCTTTTAGGTGGTCACATTAGAGGGGTTTTACTGGACGACTCATTCCCACTTATAGGCGCATGTTGACGCCTTTGCAGATAGAGTTGACCAATATCAGATAGTTCCTGTAGGGGCTGTCTGGTCAGGGTCTGCTCTTTTTGCTAATGATATTGATGGACATGGTCTGCAGACCCTTGTCTGGACAAAATAAGTATCATGTCCATGTTTTATCACAAAGTTCTGTCAATTAGTATTCATAAGGCTATGAAGCCTTGAAACACTTTCAAGAGGGAATGAATTAATCTGTTTCCGAGAAAGGCAGTCTAATGTACTGTTAGGGCATATCTTAGAAGGCGTGCAGGGATTTACAATTAGATTATTTAACGTTTACCCTGTGCATGCTCAGTAAAATTTGGATCAATTTGGATCTAGATCACATGCCGATTAACTCAGGATCTGATCAGGATACAAGCTGCTTGACACTCAGAACATACCAGAATTTACGCATCTTATCTGGACCTCTGAATTAATAATATATGACCCGACGACAAAGATCGCAGACTACAATGTTGCAGATAACAGTTGACAGTCGTTCAAAAGATACGAACATGTTTCAGGTAAACAGGATTCAGTATGGTTTTGCACACATAAATACGCGATAGATACCACACTACATGTGAGGCAATACAAAACTGACAAAAATGCGCTAGAATATCAGGTGTTTAAAACTGCGCGTAAATCTCACGTGTTTCGACACTATGGTAATGGGATATGTAAACAATCTAAAGATTTGAATGCAGGTCACGCATGCCGTGGCATTTGCAAACAGTGTAGATCTAGATCAGAGTCTGCACTTTTTGTCATTCAAAATCATGTAACAAGTTTCAGCCTTTCATACTGAGTGGACTTTATAGTAGAACACTGATGGGCTAAACCACTCTGGGTCCATGCTTATAAAGCTTTTAGTTGACTCTGAGTTTTGTTCTCAAGCTTTTGATTGGTCAGATTTGAGTTCTCAAGCTTTTGATTGGTCAGATTTGAGCCAAAGGCTCAAATCTGACCAATTTAAAACTTGAGAACGATCTCAGACTCAACTAAAAGTTTTATAAGCATGGACCCTGATAATTCAGCGTTGAAAAGGGTTAAATCTTTTGTTGCCAAATTTTGTCATCTGCAAACTTTTTCGTCTGCAGGGTCTCATCTGTATCCAAACTGTTTGCATAGGTAATCACACATTGGCAGTGAAATAGTTAAATCTTTCAAAACAGTGGTTCATATGTTAAACATGTTTATGCCTAGTGTCTCTAAAAGAAGGCAGCGATAAAAACTGTAGATCTATAATTAGGGATCTGATCTGTGTCTGCATTGTTTTTTTCTATTTTATTAACGTAAAATCGACAATCTAGTTATAGAAACGACAATATAACCCTTTCCTTCATTATTAAGCATTTTCGCCTTTGCGAACAGAGTAGACCCAGATAAGACGGTTCATATAGGAGCCGTCTGATCAAGGTCTGTTCTGTTCGCATAATTTTTATGATATAATATCTAATTCTATAAATTCTGTCATGACGAAAATGTCCTTTCGTAATGGGGTTGTTAAAGTGTAATTAATAAATATTCATGATGTAATTATATCATGTATTCATATTCCATGTATGGAGCAAAATTAATACTCTATTTATCACAATGATTTCAAAAATGACTTTTACAGAAGCGAAGAACAATATACGTAAATACATGTATGTATGTCCTGCAAACGCCGTATATTGCTTTAACCCTTTCCTATATGAGCTGCCTGATCAGGGTCTGCTCTGTGTGCGAATGTTCCTTTGCTTTCTAAAATGGCTACAGTATTCCACTTTCCATATTTCATTTTAACTATTTTGTCCATGAATATTCAGTAGGCATGTACATTTGGAATAAATATAGAACTGAGAAACGGTTAAGTTTCATCGTGGACTTTCGTTCAATTTTTTGGACCCAAATGAGATGCCGCGTTACTCAGTGTCTTATATGGATCATAAAAATGTGTAAAAGTGGTCACATATACAGCATATCCTGTCTTAAGCGACCGTATATTGACTGGACACAGGAATCTTAAAAGCAGGTGGTTGCTGAATGCAGATCAAAAGTAATACAGGAGTTGTCTGCATTACTTTTGCCCTGCATTAAGCTACCACTTATACAGACCCATAATTAGACCTCTTTTTGACGGTCGTTTAACCCTTTCCCTGTTCTATGTTTATTCCAAATTTCAATACCTACTGAATATTCATGGACAAAATAGTTATAATGAAATATGGAAGGTGGAATGTTGTAGCCATTTAAGAATGTAAAGAAATCGATCTATCAAATTTCCTTAGCAAGCAGAGCAGACCCAGATCAGACGGCGTCTGATCTGGGTCTACTCTGTTTGCAGATGCGTGAAAACACGCTTATACGAGGGAAAGGGTTAAGACAAGTTCTTGTGTAAATCGTATTCAGCGAGGCCCCTTTAACTTCGTCCAAATTTAAATTTAAATTCCACCCACACTTCATGAACTATTGATATTCATGACGTAATTATGTTACATGAATATTCATTAATTATTATGTAATGTGTTAACTGTCGATTTCGTTAACCCGTTCTTTCATATAAACGGGTTTTCTTGCATCTTCAAACAGAGTATTTAGACTCAGATCAGACGGCTCCTATAGTAGCCGTCTGGCCAGGGTCTGCTCTGTTTGCTAATGAAATTTGAAAGATCTGTCTCTTTACTTACTAAAATGGCTATGATGTTCCACCTTCTATATTTCGTTATAACTCTTTTTTCATGAATATTAAGTAGGTATTGACATTTGAAATAAACATAGAACAGGGAAAGAGTTAAATGCACGTATATCAACACAAGAGGAAGTAAATTTGCGTGTCGTGTTATTTTAATGTCCTTTTTGTCTATTAGTGGATATTGAAGCTGTCAACAGAGGCGTAGCTAAATAGATGCACAGTAAACCCTCGATAACTCGAAATCTCCATAACTTGAGCCCCGCCAACTCTGAAACAAGTATTATGACTGGTATTTAAGACAGACGGCAGCAAAATGGGGGGGGGGGGGGGGGTGTTGTTAAAAGTTATGTAGAAAGCATATTCACCATGACGTCAGTTCGATGGGTACCGCTACATGCGTGAATTCCTGGTGGCTATTATAACCGGGCCTTTTCAATTACTTGAGTCTTTGTACCGTGATCGATAACATTTGATTGAGGGAAACGAATGTACTGACATGTTCAAACAGTGTTCATATCGGTGTAGATATCAGTTTATGTCACGTAGGTAGGTGTACCAATGTAGATATCAATGTAGGTCACACAGGTAGGTGTATCTGTGTAGATATCAGTGTAGGTCACGTTGTAGGTGTATCAGTGTAGATATTAGCGTAGGTCACGTAGGTAGGTGTATCAGTGTGTATATCAGTGTATGTCACGTAGGTAGGTATCATTGTAGGTCACGTTGGTAGGTGTACCAGTTTATATATTAGTGCAGATCACGTAGGGCAGTGTAGATATCAGTATAGGTCTGTGTAGGACCAGGACCTTTACTGTTTGTCATTCAAAACCATCTATCAAAATTAAGGTAGGTAGGTGTATCAGTGTATATATCAGTGTAGGTCACGTAGGTAGGTGTATCAGTGTGCATATCAGTGTATGTCACGTAGGTAGGTGTATACACGTAGGTAGGTGTATCAGTGTATATATCAGTGTAGGTCACGTATGTAGGTGTATCAGTATAAATATCAGTGTATGTCACGTAGATAAGTGTATCAGTGTAGGTCACGTAGGTAGATGTATCAATGTGTATATCAGTGTATGTCACATAGGCAGGTGTATCAGTGTAGATGTCAGTGTAGGTCACCTTGGTAGGTGTATCAGTGTGCATATCAGTGTATGTCACGTAGGTAGGTGTATACACATAGGCAGGTGTATCAGTGTAGATGTCAGTGTAGGCCACCTTGGTAGGTGTATCAGTGTGCATATCAGTGTATGTCACACAGGCAGGTGTATCAGTGTAGATGTCAGTGTAGGCCACCTTGGTAGGTGTATCAGTTTAGGGCAGTGTAGGACCAGGACCTTTACTGTTTGTCTTTCAAAACCATCTATCAAAATTAAGCCTTTCATGTTAAATGGACCGAATAGTTAAACAGTGATGGGCCATTCCACGTTCAATATTTAGCGCTCAAAGGGTTCAACCCTTTAATTCTCTGAGCAACTTCTCATTGACAGACAACGCATTCTACATGTATATCCATTTTCAAGTCATGTTCCATCTCTGTAATAAGAATCAGAGTGTACATCAGTCGAGTTAACCCTTTCCCTTATGTAAGCGCAATTTTATTACACATCTGCAAACAGAGTAGACCCAGATCAGACGGCTCCAATAGGAGCCGTCTGATCAGGGTCTGCTCTGTTTGATTATGGAATTTGATATATCTGTCTCTATACTTTCTGAAATGGCTACAATGTTCCATCTTCCATATTTCATTATAATTATTCTGTCCATGAATATTCAGTAGGTATTGAAATTTGTTATAAACCTAGAACACGGAAAGGGTTAATCGACACCTACTCTGGAACACTGATTATTGGTAAAAATAAATTTGTATACAACTACATGCATTAACATACTGTAGAAACTATACAAAGCGACCGAAAAAAGAAGTCCAATTATGATTCTGTAAGGCAGGTGGTAGCTTGATGCAGGTCATATAAGAGCTTCCTATGTTACTTTTGCCCTACATTAAGCAACTACCTGTTTTTAAGACTTCTCTGTTGAATAAATGAATGACCGCTTAAAACCGGTTTTACTGCATTAGTATTGGAAATAAATAAATTTGATTATCTTACAAAGTTACACTCATCACCAGGTTTGCCTGAAATACGTATAAAGATATCCATAAAATATGTAAGTATTTGATCAGTATTTGGTGCATAACGAAGATACCTAATGTCACATGTGAAGCATGTATATGCGGACTATTTATTTTTTGATTATCGTATATATAACCCCATTATACACGCTGCACTGTGAGTCTAAAATATTGCGATTATACCGCCCACAATCTCAAATCCTGCCTTAACCATGTCAGCGCCAACCATGTCATCTGCTTAACGCACTTTTGTCTGTTTCAAGTTTTAGAGTGGGCTCTAGATCAATTTAGTTGTAAACCAATAATCAAAGTGACAAACAGTTTGGATCCTGATGAGATACCGATTTACTCGGCGTCTCATCTGGATCCAAACTGTTTGTACATGATATTACAGACGAGTCATCACATCACCGAATAGCCGTCTGCATACACCATCGTTGTGTTCACATTTTTCACATTTTGAATGGGAGAAAACAGTGTATTGGCGTTTGTAAACAGTGCATACCAAGATCAGGTCTACACTGTTTGTCATTAAAAACTATTTCATACTGAATGGACTAATCCATTTAGTAATAATGGGACATTCCGCTATGTAAATTCAACATTGACTTTCGCTGAGGAGCCGACCAACTGGTCTTGCTCAAACGTTGAGCTACTTGGTGTCTGGTATAATCAATCAGGAAGCAATTAAATATTTAAATCCGGAGAGCACGTGCACTGGCATTTGCAAGCAGTGTATACCCAAATCAGAGGATTCTTAGAGGAACAATCTGATTTGTGTCTGTACTACCTGTCTTTCAAAATATTCTAGCGTGTCTTTTATACTGAGCGGACTGTATAGATAAACTCAAATGAGCTATTACACCCTGAAAGGTTTAACCCATTCCCTCATATTGGCGACTTTTGACGACTCTGTAAAAGTCACTTTGTAAAACCATTGTGATAAATAGAACATTTTCTCCTATAGGAGCAAATGCTTATCACAATGGTTTCAGAACTACAAAATTCTAAAAAAAATCAGTATTATGCTGTGGCACTGTCCGTCCGTCTGTTTGTCGGTCCGTCCGTCTGTCATTCTGTATGTCTGTCCGTCCATGAACTTTGGTAGCATATATATTACTATAATGTCTCAGTCAAGTTCGATAACATGAAATATTGCCCCAGACGCTCTAGAATTATCTCTCATTATTTTATGAAATTTCTGTGATTTTTTGCTTTTCCGCTCTCTAACTCTAACAAATGTAATACAATCCTTATCAAATTTTGTCAGCATGTATATTACCATGCTCTCTCAGTCAAGTTCGATAACCAGCAAGATTGTCTTAGGTACTCCAGAATTATCTCCCCTTATTTTATGAATTTCCTTGAATATTTGCCTGTCCGCTCTCTAACTCAAACAATTGTAATCCAATATTTTTTTTTCTATTTTTTTCAGCATGTATATTACCATGTCTCAGTCATGTTCGATAACCAGCAAGACTGCGCCAGACATTCCTGAATTGTCCCCCTTACTTTATGAAAAATTCCTTGAAGGTTTGCTAGTCTGCTCTCTAGCTCAAACAAATGTAATCTAATCCTTTTCAAATTTGGTCAGTATGAATATTACCATAATGTCTCAATCAAGTTAGATAGCCAGCAATATTATATTTAACATTTAAGAATTATCTCCCCTTATTTTATGAATTTTGGTGAACTTTTGCTTGTCCGCTCTTTAACTCAAACAATTGTAATTAATATTTTTTTTAATTTTGTCAACATATGTATTACCGTTATGTCTCATTCAAATTCGATAAATTGCAAGATTGCCTTTGACACTTCTCAATTATCTCCCCTTATTTTATGCCACCTGGTATGGAGTATATTGTAATATTTTGGCACTCCTGTGTGTATATGTTGACTATTTTGTTGTTTAACCTTTCTATGTACAGTTGAACTTCGATTTCTCGAATTTCAATGGACCATAAAATTAGTTCGAGATAACCGAAGTACGAGTTATCCGATTGTGATCTGGACAATTTCTTATGTTCGCAGTTTAATGCAGGTCTAAAGTAATACTGAAAACTCATATAGGAGCTTTTAGCATTATTTTAGACCTGTATTTGGCTGTCACCCGTGTTTCTAGATATCCATTTTAGAGCAATTCTGGTTTGGAAGAACGGAACGTGTAGTTGTAGTTATCCGAAGCTCGAGTTATCCGAGTTCGAGATATCGAAGTTCAACGGTATATACGTATACAGATCACCTCTGCTGAATATTCAGATTAATATATCAATTAAATGATAAATATTAAGACTGATACGAGGTTTTCAAAAGCAATGTTAAAACTTTGTTAGTTCCGAATCATTAGTGCGAAATCGTAAATTAATTGTCAAGGATAAAACCGATCAGGTACGACAATGCAAGGGTACGAATGACCGACAATAAAATTAATATGTCTGTCTTCGGAGAGAATGTATCTGTATGTACTGCAGACACACACTGTACTGTTCCTGAATTCGTCACACCAAAATTCGTTCATTCTCCCTGTGGCGTTACTCACAGTGCTATCATTACTTTATTTTGAAAAAGTGAAGGAACTTAAAGCAGACGACGTTGCTTGCAGACGAAATGTATTTGACGCCAAGATAATTTAGGTGGGAGCTGTGTACCACGTACAGTAAAAACTGGATATTTCGAAATTTTCAGTAATGAAGAGTTGATGCTTTTTTAGTGTGTAACTGCTTAGTGCAGGGTGAACGTCATGCAGAAACTTCAAACCCTTTATCCTGCATTGAGCTGCCACCTGTCTTAACCCTTTCCTTCATATAAACGTGTTTTCACGCATTTGCAAACAGAGCAGATCCAGATCAGACGGCTCCCATAGGAGCCGTCTGATCAGGATCTGCTCAGTTTGCTAGGGGAATTGAAATATCAGTTCCTTTTCCTTCTTAAATAGCTACAATATTCCACCTTCCACACTTCATTATAAATTTTACCTCCATGACGTTTTAGTAGGTACTGACATATAGACTACACATAGAACAGGGACAGGGTTAAAGATCGATAATGATACATGTTTTAGTGTCTGGAATAAGTCGAACTTCAAGGGACCGTGAAAATTAGTTCGAGATAACAGATATTCGAGTCATCCAATTTCTAATCTGAACGACTTGTCAAGACCACAGCTAATACAGGTCTAAAGTAGTGCTAAAAGCTCCTGTAGGAGCTTTCAGCATTACTTTAGACCTGTATTAAGCTGCCACATGTGTTTCTAGATATCTGTAGCGATACATTTTAGAGCAATTCTGTAGTGTTAGTTTTGGAAGGACTGGACGTTTTGTTCGAGTTATTCCGAAGTTCGAGTTATTAGAGTTCGAGATATCGAAGTTCAACTGTATATCTAAAGCTGCGTTAATTCTGTTTCCAGGATAAGAATGAAGCCGAACGAATCGTACAATTAAGCCTCCTGTACCCACATCTTGAGTTAGTAGATGAAAGGACTGGTGACATGAACAACTCAGACCAACTCCCTGATATTGAGGATCTAAACAGTGAGGAGGTTGCTCGAGTTATTCCAACCATCACCTATCTTGGAATATTAATAATCACAGGGGCATTTGGAAATACCGTGGTCTTGTACGTCTACACGACCAGGTATGGACCTTCCAACACCAAGTACTACATTTTGTGTCTCAGTGTCATTGATCTGTTTACTTGTTGTGTTGTCTTACCTCTGGAAATAACGACCATGACAATGCAGTATAACTTCAGATATCCCTGGCTATGTAAAGCCTCCAGATTTGGAAACACAATCAGTACTCTGTCATCCGCTGCCATACTGATGGTCATCGCAACAGACAGGTATAGACGAATGTGTAAGCCGTTTGGTTGGCAGATTGCGAGAAAATATGCCAAACTTTTATGCGCTTGTTGTGTGCTCGCTGCCGTTTTAGCGTCATGGCCTGCGCTATTTATTTACAATCAAAGATCAATTTCTATTCATCCATACAATCTTACTGGGACAGACTGCTCAGTTGGTGAGGATATGAAAAACTCTACTATCCCTCTTGTTAACAACATAGTGTTGGCAGGAATGTTCGTTGTGGGTATGGTGTTTATCAGTATCATGTACTGCTGCATTGGTATCGCTCTCCATAAACACGCTAAACGTATGCCAAAGGGTTTTAGATCGACAACCAAGAGAAGCCTCACACGATCATCCGTGTCAACAGTATGTTACTCTGATGTAAATATTGACATTAATCAAAATGGTTCTGGAGAACAAGACTTAGTGGTATCACAATCGGTACCAACTCAAACAACCAATGAGTCTACACATCTTGGCCAAGTACATAACATAGATAGACAAGTCACTAAGGATTCGTCAAAGTTTGATCGCAACCAAGATGCTATAGCTAGTGAGGAAACGCCCCATTCAAACCACGTAGCGAATGGACACTGTAAAAAAGGCCATGAAATGACCAATGGCGTGTCGCCGTCCACTATAAACTCTAATAGTGCATCTAGCAAGGAATCAGTGACGTCACAATGCGTGCGTGGAACAACTAACACCAATTCAAGTGCAAACGACTCGCACCAGTCGTCTAATGTTCGTAAGACAAGTGTTCTTATGCTCATCATATCCGTAACCTTTATTGTGAGCTATGTACCCCATCTTTTGTTGATGCTTATCAGAGAAATCAACGACACATTTGAACAAAACATGTCAGACTCTGATCGGGCAGCATACAAGTTCTTTTTACGGTCCTACTTTCTAAACTGTGCCACGAATCCTGTGATATATTGTATTTATGGTTCTCATTTCAGAGAATCATGTAAACAACTGCTCTTGTCATTTTGTCGACGATCTGAAAAGACAACTGACGTGTTTATGTCAATGAACCAGTCTCAATATTAACCTTTTTACCTTATGTAAGCGCATTTTGACGCATCTGCAAATAGGGTAGACCGAGATCAGACGGCTCCTATAGGAGCCGTCTAATCAGGGTCTGCTCTGTTTGCTTATGGTGTAATATAGATCTGATTCTACAGCTTCTGTCTGAGCCAAACTATGCTGTGTTCATAAGTCATTATAAAAAAATCTAATTAATATTCATGACGTCATTATTTCTTACATGAATATTCAACAGGGAAATAGTTAACCTATTAGTGCCCAGTGTCCTACAAAACGGACATAGGCAAACAGTGTACACCCATATCAGACGGCTCATGCAGTAGCCCTCTTATCTGGGTCTGTACTGTTTCCTGAACCCATCAATGTCGTTGGCTTATTCCAGAAAATATGTTGTTTTGCTGTGTACCCTCCACGTAAAAAATAAATGGATCTCGAAGTATGTTCTGGGCGGTTTTCATTATATACAGTAAAACCTCTCATAACCGGAATTCTAGTAGAGACAAATTTAGATATTTTAGGCAGGTGACTGCTTAATGCAGGGTGAAAGTCTTCCAAAGACTTCCACCCTGCATTAAGCTGTCACCTGTCTCCAAGACCAATATTCATACTGAATTTAACATCCGGTTAAGAGAGGTTTTACTGTAATAGGGGAATACATGCTACTTGTGCGGGTATTGCAGCGTTCGCCCCCGTTCATTCTACTCTAGAAAATATACTATTTAACTCTTTTGCTGCCAATGCCATATCTGTGATTACCTGTAAAACAGTTTGGATCCAGATGAGACACCGAGTAACTCGACGTTTCATCAGGAAACAAACTGTTTGTACTGTGACTGGTTTTTAAACAGATGAAGTAAGATGAGAAAAATTAACATTATAGCAAACGGAAGAAAAATCGAGACGAAAATTTGACAGCGAAAGGATTAAGCACAGCTCCAGATACGACGCGTAAATTAAAACATTTTCAAGAATAACTTCTGTATTTCTCCACCAAACCCTATACTGTGACCACTCTTCATAATCACCCATAAGAGACGATTCTATTTCTAAAGAGGAGTCACAGTATAGGTGGAGAAATGACAATTTTAGTATTTGAGTACGCACCTTTATCTCTAGCTCTGTATAACAAAACTAACCCTGCTTATTTTACATTACAATAGCAACATTTATCAGGTCTATCCACTATATCAACATTCCACGATTATTTTTTTTATCATTTTTTATTTATTGGAACAGAGTTAAAACATGAGTGATGTAATCCGTTACTAGACAATCCCGCTATTAATGCATTTGTAATCAGAGTAGACCAAGATCAGTCATCTCCTGTAGGGTCTGCTCTGATTGCTTATATATCTGACTTTCCAGAAGTCCAGATAAGATGCGCAAATTAAAACTTTTCAAGAATAACGTCTTTATTTCTCCACCAAATCTCATGTTGTGACCATTCTTTAGAATCGTCTGGAAGAGATGATTCTAAAGAGTGGTCGCAACATAGGATTTGGTGGAGAAAGTACGATTTTAGTATTTGAATACGCACCGTTATCTGCAGTTCTGCTTTCTTTTGTAAGCCATGGCTGTTAACCCTTCGCTTGCTATTCACGTCAATATACCTACCTGTAAGTAGTGAAGACCCAGATGAGACAGCTCCTGCAGGAGCTGTCTCATCAGGGTCTGCATTATTTACAAGTTGATTGTGCAACCAGTGCACTCCACAGCAGTGATTGCAGAGCGAAATACGTGTACACAGTGAATATATATGTAATTATACAACAGGGCATGGGTAAAGAAGAAGAAATTAATTTTTAAATTCAGCAAGAGAAGGGTTAATGTTCTTAATAATATGTTGATGGTATTGGTCACCACAAATATGTCCTTAGTATAGAAAAAAATTCACCATTAAATGGTTTACTCCTTAAATATACCTTTACAAACAGAGTAAACCAAGTTCAGACGGCTCCCATAGGAGCCGTCTAATCAGGGTCTGCTCGATTTGCTTATGAACTAAGATACGAATATACAGTGTCTGCCATTGCCAAACTTTCCTGGGTTGGTATTTCAATATAATAATGAATTTATTTATTATCCATGACTTCATTATATCTTAGATGATTTTAATGAAGTAAAGAGTTAAATATAAGTAATGACACTCATAGAGTTAGAATCATCTGTAATTGTTAAGTAGCAGGAAGGGTTGGCCCAAATTATTTTACAGAGGTCCAGATAAGATGCGTAAATTTAAACATTTTCAAGAATAGCTCTTTTATTTCTCCACCAAACCCTATACAGTAACCACTCTTTAGAATCATCTCTTCGAGACGATTCTAAAGAGTGGTCACAGTATAGGGTTTGGGGGAGAAATGTGAGTTTAGTATTTGAGTACGCACCTTTATCTGTAGCTCTGATTTTAGAGAAATCCAGTGATTTCGCAGTACTGGTCTTATTAAAGGAATCCAATGTTTTAATAGTACGTGCCTTATTGGAGGCATACGATGTTTTATTAGTACTTGTTTCAATTCGAATTAAAACTCATTAACCCGTTCAGTGCCAGAATTGTTGTCTTCTAGACATATACAGTAAAACCCCACTAATGCGACCACTTAATAAACAGCCACTGGCGTCGTTTAAAGCAGGTGGTTGCTTAATGCAGGACGAGAGTTATGCAGAAAGCTCCTATAGGAGCTTTCTGCATAACTTTCGTCCTGCATTAAGCTACCACCTGCCTCTGCCACCCAGATTTATGCCCATTTTTTGTGGTCGCATTAGAGGAGTTTTACAGTAGTCTGTTACAAGTTTAAGAGTGAGAACTTGTTCAATTATTTACAAACAGATAAATAGAGTGTCAAACAGTTTGGATCCTGATGAGATGCCGAGATCGGGATCTAAATTGTTGTATATGATATCACAGACCCCCGTCCTCATGGCATTGAAGAGGTTAAACGCACGGGAGTCACTGATGATTTTTTTTTATATTGCTAAAATGTTATACATACATGAAATTTGAGTGTTCATACAAAATGCATTTAGCGAGTTTGACTAACTTCATTGTTAGCCATAACATAATATGTTGAACAACATATATATAATGACCTCCACACTTTTAGTCAGAGGTCCAGATAAGATACGTAAATTTATACATTTTCAAGAATAGCTCCTTTATTGCTCCACCAAACACTATACTGTGACCACTCTTTAGAATCGTCTCTTCGAGATGACTCTAAAGTGTGGACACGGTATAGAGTTTGGTGGAGAAATGAAGAATTTTGTATTTGGATACGCACTCTTATCTGTAGCTCTATTTTAGTACCTGGATTTTTAAGATAGACAACTAGGGTGGTCAGTGTATGTGGGACTAACGTGGTGCATGTACTACATGTATGACTGGCTGTCGTATAACTACGTTAACTCGATTTTAATCCAGCATAATTTAGAACCTTTTAGGCAGGACCTGGTGGCTGCTTAATGCGGGGGTTAGAGATTTCTGCATGACTTCACCATGCATTAAACTGCCACCAGTAATAATGCTTGGTTGATAAATCGAGTCACCGTGGGTGTAAGCTATCGAGATTTTACTGTACAGTAAAACTCCACTAATGCGACAACCAAAAAAGGGCATAATTCTGGGTGTCAGAGGCAGGTGGTTGCTTAATGCAGTACGAAAGTTATGATGAAAGCTCCTATAGGAGCTTTCTGCATAACTTTCGTGCTGCATTAAGCAATATATATATTAAGTGGTCGCATTAGCGGGGTTTCACTGTATATAATATAATGGACGTGGTTTTATTGTCGCGAGGGAATGCGGATGTCACCCAAATAGGATTGTCAAAATCTATCATTATGCTTGTTTTGTCGCTTTACTCCATAATTACGCATTTATACGTCTTTGCAAACAGACCTCGATCAGACGGTTCCTATAGGATCTGTTTAATCGTGGTCTGGTCTGTTTGTTTATGATATAATACAGATACTATTCTACGGTTTATGCCATGGCCATCAATGCCTTTG
Organism: Azorinus chamasolen; assembly: GCA_963576725.1. Taxonomy (NCBI): domain Eukaryota; kingdom Metazoa; phylum Mollusca; class Bivalvia; order Cardiida; family Solecurtidae; genus Azorinus; species Azorinus chamasolen. The sequence continues at coordinate 32,259,586 of OY755252.1, read as the reverse complement.
TCTATGAGTTGTTATATGAATCTAATTATTGTTCATAGTGTCATTAGTATCCATGAATATTCATGGAGTAAATGGTTAACACACATCCAGAACTACCATTGTATGCAAACGTCATGTGATTTCAATTCTTATGAAACAGAAGAACACTGAGAACAAATACTCGGCTAATAAACACTATCAATTTCCTAAAGACGACAGTCTGGCGCTGCATGTGAGCAGGACCCATCAGTTTGTAGCAAATCCATGCAACCATACAATGTCTTATGAGTTAAAAAACTTGACAATGATTGGGTCCCATAATAATTACAAATCACTTGTTGGGTCTACACTGTTTGCTGACCGGTTACCACAGCTCACTATCTACCTTTGCATGATCGATGATCGTGAGAGGCGACTAATACATGTAAGGGTTTAATTTAAACTGGAGCGCCAGCATCTCTGATTTCCTGTTTCAGCATCTCTGATTTTCCAGCAGTTTTTAAGTTTTCTGGATCGATGCCCCATTTTCTATCTCGATGTAAATGAGATGTGGGTCCGGAATATTTTCTCATGTTTCGGTGCCATATAAACTATATAATGTCGTGGTGCCGTAACACCCAACTTACTGATTCATTGTTTGCAACCCCAGACTATACAATTGTTGGTACTGCTACTGGTATAGCGCAACTGTAAAATATGTATTTCAAACACAACTTGGATATAAGATTGAATGTTTTACGAATGTCGTTTAGTAAATAATGTTGATGTTTACAGGGAAGTCTCTCTTGAATGGCCACTCAAACGAAATCACATTCTGATGATTTATTGCAAGATAAAATGAATGCAGAATATTTCCTGAGACCTTTTAGCATTTCTTTCCTACACTTATTTGATGCAAACTTATTTATGCACGTATATTTAAGTTGCCACGAAAGGGAGATTCCCTGTAATTTTGTTAACATGCAATTTCGATATATTTTAACTTAATTTTACTCAGTATTTTAACTGTTTTACTGTTATATGTTTATTCTATTTTCAAATCCTACTAATTATTTATGGACAAAATATGGCAGGCGGAGCACTGTAGCCATTTTAGAAAGTAAAGAAACATATCTTTCAACTCCCATGGCAGACCCTGATCTGACGGGTCCTATAGGAGCCCTCTAATATTGTCTACTCTGTTTGCAAATGCATGCAAACACGGTTATATGAGGGAAAGGGTTGAACACTTAAACATATTTTAACTTAATTTTAATCAGTATTTTAACTGTTTTAGCATGCCATGCCAAATGTATCTTTATTTGTTTCAAAATAGATTTTCCATAACTTAGTTGATCTTAAGAAGCGAAACTTTGTTTAACACTTTACCTCGTGAATATTCATGTCAGAAATAATGACGTCTTACATATTAACCAAAATGTTTTTATAATAGCATATGAACACAAGCAAGTTTGAGCAGGACGTATACTGTACAATCAGATATACAGTATTTCATAAGAACACAGAACAGACTCTGATCAGATAACTCCTACAGAAGCCGTCTGGCCAGGGTCTATCCTGTTTGGCACTGTGTGAGAATGCGTGTCTGTAGAGTAGCGGGATATAGAGGATCTGTTGCGAGTTGTCTTTTAAGATCACATGTTCCTAAACGAGCCCTTAGAAAACGTTAAATTAAGCGAGCCTTGGCGAGCTTGATAACATTTTCTTGGTGAGTTTAGTAGCATGTAATGTTAAAAGACAACGAGCATCAGATTCTTTTTCTGACATTACAAAAAAGTGTATTTTCGCCGTTTAAATGACATTCTAATGCAACATTTTTGTAACACGCATTCTGATTGGTCCACGTGACAAAAATTGAAGCATATAAACCACCGATATACTGTCGGAAAAAAAGAATATACTGTCAGAAACCGAATCACTAGAAAATTTACTACGAAATATTCATACGCGCATTCATAGTAAAATTGAATGAATGGGTCTGAATGAACAAAGACACTGGCTGAATGAAATGTCAAATGTTTTCAATTTGCTTGTTTTTTCAACACACTTTATGGTTGTAGTCAATGTGAGTCTGGCGATTCTACTCAAATATCTATCGCAAAGTCCCACAAGTTGATCCCGAGTCCATTTATTTCACATGTTGATCTAATTCACTGTCCTTGAACAAACGTTTCTCTTTCTCTATTCTGTTTTGAGGTGTATGTGGCACCTGCACCCTGTAAATATAAGATTAAGGTATATAACCATGTAGCTGTGATATTTATATCCATGCTGAAACTATTTAAGAAGGACCTGACAACACTTAAACATTACCAACCGATCACAGACAATGATCTGAAAACACTTAAAAACTCAGGTTTCCTCTCTGCCATCAATCACAAATCTTTCCAAAGTAAAGTGGTTTGACATAACCTTGAATTTCGCTCTTCGTGGTATACATAGAAAACCTAAGATCTCTGACAAAAGTACAATTTATGAGTCATGCAGGAAACATGTCCTGTAAATCTCTGAAAACATACCTGATAAAACTGCATCCGTGATCGAGCCATTTCATTCAGTAACCCAAACATTCAGTCGATTGTGAAGAATCATGTACACATCGTGTGCTGAACGAAATGATGAAAACAATTTCTGCTGAGGCTTGTTTCGTCTAACGCGTCGCATGTAAAACTAAATTTGCGACATATAAACCACCGATATACTGCTGCAAATCTTCAAATACGCAACGGTTATCCCCTAATTTAAACATCGGTTTCCATGGTTTGACGTCATATATGACGTATGGCGTCATATACATGTATGTTCCAAAGTGATCTTACACGTGTTGCAGATCAGGGAATCTTAACCCGTTGTTCTAACCCGGAGATAAGGGAAGTTAATTGAGAAAAAGCGAGTCTGATTACCTTAACACTTTACTCCATAAATACATGTACGCCTTTCTACGCCTTTGCAAACAGAGTAGACCCAGATAAGACGGATCCTGTTGGAGCGGTCAGATCAGGGTGTGCTCTGTTTGCTTATGATATAATATAGATATAATTCTACAGTTTCTGTCGGGGCCAAAAGATCCTGTGTCTATGTGCTATTATAACTAATTAGTATACTTAATATCATGACGTAATTATTTCTTAACACGAATAATCATGGAAGAAAGGGTTAATATACCTGCAAGCAAACAGGCCACAATCAGTCGGCTCCTGCATCATCAATCTCCAATAAGGGCTGCGCACTATTGAATAATAAATTATAATTCAAAGATCTAATGTTTATTGAAACTCCGCTTCAAACGAAACTTATATTGATTCATAATGCCTATTTTGCGAATGCACTTAGAAAACGAGGCTCGAATGGGTGTTTAACCTTTTACTTTACAGTAACACATTTTCCCGCCTTTGCAAACTGAGTATACTCATATCAGATGGAATCAACTAATTAGTGTTTTGACGTCATTATTGGTTACTACATATTCATGAGATAAAGGGTTAAGCGATTACATTTTCTAGTAAGGCCTCTTAGTTCTATTTATTTCAGTCTTGTTATGGTTAATATGGTCATCACTAATTTGACGCTGTGGTTCTAAAGTCAATAAATGCCATAAACATACATACATTGTTACGATTGGTAGACCCATTAGTTAATAGGCTCTTTGTAGACCCCGTATCTTTGAATATAGATACTGAAAAGGAACGTTATACATAAAGGCATACACATAAAGGCACATTTAGTATTGTATATTTTTAAAACACTTGTGGTGAACAAAGCATTGCTCACATGGAGAAAATGCTCTATTTTTCATAGTGTTTTCTTAAATGTGACTTTTACAGATGTATCAAAAAGCGTCACCATGATTAGGCTATGTACCGTTTGTCATGCAGAATCCACTGACAGAAGTCATCTGATTCAGGTCTACTCTGATTGCAAATGCGTAAAATGCATTCGTATGTACGAAGGAAATGGTTAAATAGGAAATCGGCAATCAGTGTAGACCCGAGGGAGCCCTTTGATCAGGATATGAACTGTTTGCTGCACCCACCAGTGTCAATGGCTTATTTCTTGTAAAATAGGTTGCGATGTCCCCTCCATGTGAAAAATAGATAGGTTCCAAAAAAGATATTTACGGTGCAAATGCTCTATTTATAACAATGGCTTTAGCATCTGTCTTTTACTGAGGCGTCACAATGCATTGATTTGATGGTATGACTGAACTATTTCACCGTCAAGACTTAGTGAATCGGCTTCTTTCTTAACCCTTCGCTTGCTGAATTTTGAAGTACATTTCTCCTTCTTTACCCATGCCCAGTTGTATAATTACATAAACAGGGTGTCCAAAAAGAAAGTTTACAGTTTCATCCCCTTATAACTTTGTCAAATATTGTATTTTCACTATGTACACGTATTTCGCTGTGAAATCACTGCTGTGGAGTGCACTGGTTGCACAATCAACTTGTAAATAGTGCAGACTCGGATGAGACAGCTTCTGCAGGAGCTGTCTCATCTGGGTCTTCACTATTTAAAGGTAAGTATATTGACGTGAATAGCAAGCGAAGGGCTAAAAGTATAAATAAGTATATCACCAAGTTTGAATCCTGATGAGAAACTGAATTACATCGACGTCTCCTCTTGATCGTATTTTTGCAAAGGTCAGCACTGTCTCCTATGGAAGCGAAAGAGTTGGGACAGGTGGTTGCCTAATGCAGGATGAAAGTGATAAAGACTCAACATTAGACTCACTTCTGTTGAGTGGTCACTAGGAACTAAAATGTTAGATATTTTGACACAGTATTATAAAGCAAAACAAAACTACAACTGGCAATATTTTGCAGATGATTTATTTTCAAATACCAGTAGTTTATAGAGTAGAGCAAGATCGATAACTCTAGAGAATATGTTAGGATTCCCCATAACGCTTCCCTCCCTTCCTATCTACGTGCTTAGTGTCGCTTAATCCTTTCAAAGCTAAAGTTTCGGGTTGAATTAGCCTATCAATGTTATAGTGTTGACTCACTGTGGACGGCTTAAAACTTCCAAATAATTTTGAAAGCCAAACCATGCAGATTCTGATAAAATAGCTCCTCTATGGGGCCCTCTGATTTGGGTCTACACTGTTTCAAAATGTCAGTACATGCTTAAACTAGACAACAGTGCAGGACCTGATAAGGGAACTCCTGTAAAAGCCGTCTGTTCTGGGTATACAGTGTTTGTAGATGTCGGTATACGCGTGACCCACATTCAAATGGTTAAACGAAACACAGCCAGTAATTATATATCCCGACGTGAAGTAGTTTTTAAGTTTGCCTTATTACTTATCTTCCAGAGTTCATAATGGCAAACCAATTTCTGCATTCTTTTAAATGAACATTATATTCATTTAACATTTTACACCATGCATATTCATGTAGGAAATACTGACAGCACCAATATTAATTAGATTACAGTAACACCCCTCTATACCGGACGTTAAATTTGATATAAATACCGGTCTTGGGGACAGGTGGCAGCTTCATGCAGGGTGAAAGTTATGCAGAAAGCTCGTAGAGGAGCTTTTTGCATGAATTTCACCCTGCATGAAGCAGCCACTTGCCTAAACGTATCTAAATTCTTCTCTACTAAAATTCCGGTTTAGAGGGTTTTTTACTATACTTATTATAAACGTACCTGAACACGGGAAATATCTGTATGACAGACATTGTAGAATCATGTCTGTATTATATTAACCCATTACCTCATAGGCTATTTTTAGATAAACCTCTTTGAATAAATTTACCGAAAAGGAGCATTAACTAGAGAAAAGGAATATTTTAGAAGTTTGTAGTTTGAAACCATTCTGATAAATAGAGCATTGGCTCCTATAGGAGCAAATGGTCTATTTATCACAATGGTTTCACAAAGTGACTTTTACAGAGTCGTCAAAAGTCGTCAATATGAGGGAATGGGTTAAGCAGTCGGATCCTTCAAGAGCTGTCTGATCTGGGTTTATTCTGTGTGCAAACGCGTATTTCTGAAATAAATGCCTAAAACACATACATATATGTGTACCATTTCAAAGAGACACGGAGTAAATTGGACATGTCATGAAACTATGACGCGTTATCAGGTGTAGTTATGTGCCTGATCAGCTTTGAAAACCAGAACCTGCAGCGCTCACTGAATAAACCCATTTTTGCCCAATGTCCCTTAAAAGGACAAAGGACAAACGGTGTAGCTCCAGATCAGAGTGCTCCTGAAGCAGTCGCTTTCTGATAAGGGTCTGCACTGTTTGCTGAACCCATCTATGTCGATGGCTTATACTAGCAAATAGTTTGTTTGCTGTGTCCAATTCACATGAAAAAACGGAAGGGTTCCAAACTAAGATCTAAACATGTTTGAGAATACAGAAAAAACTCTCTATAACGGCCACTAAATTACATCCTATAGGAGCGTTCTGTTTTGCTTTCACCTTGCTTTAAGCAGCCACCTGCTTTAAATACCAACTGATTAACACAATTTAGTGGGCGTTATAGAGATGTTTTACTGTAAATCGGTCTGCCGTTTTTCACTTCTACAAGGGAGTCGTTGATAACGTTTACAAACAAGTTTGACCCGGATTTGTACCATGTTACCGGATTGCTCTGTCTTATAATAGAATGTACTGTTTGATCTAATTACCTAAGTTCTCACCTACAGACACACAAAGGCAAATAGTGCAAACTCGGATCGTAAAGCTCCTGGTTGAGCAGTTTGATCAGAGTCTACCCTTTTTGCTATTATGTCGATGGAATTTAAAGTTATCAAAATGATGCAGAATTGACTTTTTCATGTTTGAGAACTATAGGAGAGGAAGATACTGGGTGGGAGACGGGAGACTGGGTGTTAGGGATGACTGGGTACAAAAGAGTAATTATGGATGAGGAAGGGAGAAATTGGGTGGGAAAGGGTACGGGATGGGATATGGGGGTACTGGGTGGGAAAGGTGCAGACAAAGCAGTAAAGGCGGTAGTGGATCGGAAAGGGGGATACTGTGTGAGAAAGGGGGATACTGGATGGGAAATGGAGTGGGCTGGATGGGATGGGAACACTAGGCGGGAAAAAGAGGGAGACTGGGTGGGAAAGGGGAAGGGGAGCCTGGATGGGAGAGGGAATATTGGGAGGGAGAGAGTGTGTTGGCTGAGGGAGGAATATACTGAGGAGAGAGGGATACCGGATTTCTGGAGGTCACACCTTTATACAGGTCTAAAGTAATGCTGAAAGCTCCTATAGGAGCTTTCAGCATTACTTTAGACGTGTATTAAGTTGTCACGTATATTTCTACATATCTGTAGCGATACAGTTTAGAGCAATTATGTACTGTAAGTTTTGAAAGGACTGAACTTTTTGTAGAGTTATTATTATTATACCACATTTATATAGCGCTCTTTTCACACTGGATATATGCGTTCAAAAGCGCTTCACATGGATGAAATCACTAACCGGAACGATCCGCATGATTATCTATCCCGACAATGAAAGATGTACAATATATATGAAATCGCTAGCCGGAAGGAACTACATGATTTTCCACCCGGTCAGTGAAAGATATGCAAAAGATATACAATAGATATGCAATCACTATCCGCAAGGAATAGCATAAACTGTATTAACAAACTTGATACAGACAAGTTGACTGAAAGCCATGCTCATCAATATCACAAATTAGAATACTCTGTATAAACAAAACTTGATACAGACAAGTTGACTGAAAGCCATGCTCATCAATTTCACAAATTAGAATAATCTATATTAACAAACTTGATACAAACAAGCTGACTGAAAGCGGTGCGCTCATCAATATCATAAATTAGAATAAATGGGCTGACTGAAAATCATTCCATTTATATGACTACTGGGTCAACTGTTAGCTTGATAGGTTGGCTGAAAGCAATTCCTATCCTGAACTCAGTTGCCACTGTACATGACTACTGGGTCAACTGTTAGCTTAATAGGTTGGCTGAAAGCCATTCCTATCCTTAGCTTAGTTGCCACTGTACATGACTATTGGGTAACCTGTTAGCTTAATAGGTTGGCTGAAAGCCATTCCTATTCTAAACAAAACTGTCCTAGTAACAAATGTTGAAAAAAAATGCGTTTTCAGACACCTTTTGAAACATGCCACTGACCTTGCGTCTCTAGTGCCTGAAGGTAGAGCATTCCAAAATTTCGGAGCTGTATGCATGAAACTTCTCTCACCGTATTTTACCTTACGACTTTTTGGCACAACCAACGACAATGATCTACTTGCTGACCTTAACTCTCTGAGCGGCCTGTATACGTCAAGTATGTCGACAATGTACTTGGGAGATTCATTGTGCATGGCTTTATACGTAAGAGTCAGAATTTTGAATTCAATCCGATGTTGAACCGGAAGCCAGTGAAGGTCCTTCAGAACCGGCGTGATATGATTATATCGAGGAGTTCTGGTTATGATGCGGGCTGCTGTGTTTTGCACTATTTGAAATTTCCGCAGTGAGTTGTTTGAAATTCTATGCAGCAGTGAATTGCAGTAGTCTATTTTCGATGTAACAAGAGGGTTTACCAAAGTCTCGGTAGCGTCAGGTGAGAGGTACTTTCTGATATGGCCTATTTGCCGGAGCTGTGCATAACTAGACCTACACACGGAATTGACATGTGATGTCATATCCATTTGTGAATCGAGCCATGCACCGAGATTCTTTATACACAAAGATGGCCTGATTTTAGAGGGTCCTACTTGCACACTAACCTCTGCAGGTACTTTCGTGTTTTTTGTATGAAACAGAATGACCCCAGTCTTGTCAGTATTGAGCTTCAGCATGTCTGATGCAGCCAAGAGACTACTTCTTTGAGACAGTCCTCAACTCGCGATAAAGCCTCTAGTTGACAGGAAATGCCCTTGGGCTTAAAGGACAGCTATAACTGTGAGTCATCGGCATAGAAATGGTGATTAAGCCCATGGTTTCTGCAGATTGAGCCGACAGGTTTCGTGTACATTATGTAGTGTTTCGGTCCTAGGACGGAACTCTGTGGCACACTATATTCCATTTTAACTGGGGTGGACAGTTATCCATCTACTGAGACCATTTGATAGCGGTCATTCAGGTAGGAGCTTATCCACTCAAGAGGTTTTCCAATAATTCTGAAGTCTTTTTCCAGGCGTTTTAGCAGAGTTTCATGATCGATAGTGTCAAATGCAGCCGATAAGTCAAGCATGACCAGAACTGTTATTTCGTTTTTATCTAGGGATTGAAGGATGTCGTTTTGAACTTTCAGGAGAGCAGTCTCCGTTGAATGATGCTTTCGGTATGCCGACTGATGGTGCTCATGTAGTCCGTTTGAGGTCAAGTGGGACTCAATGCGCTTGTCGACCACTTTTTCTAACACTTTGGAGATAAATGGCAAATTCGAAACAGGCCTATAATTCCTAAGTTCGTTTGAATCCAGATTCGATTTCTTCAAAATAGGTCTGACATGTGACATCTTGAAGTGTTTTGGAACATAGGCAGTGTCTAAAGAGGAGTTTACAATTTTTGTCAGAATCGGTAGAAGTTCATCAATGCATGACTTTAACAGCCATGTAGGTATAGGATCCAGTTCACAGGACTTGCAAGGGGATGCCTTAATGATATGTTCTGCTTCTTCTTCTGTAGCTGTAACAAAACACTATCAAAAGCGTTCGTTGCATATGAGGTTTAACCGCCTTTGCTTCGAAAGTTACGGAAAATGATCGCGCGAAACTTTACCAGTGCGTCAGATAGTCCTTGGTCGGAGACCTCAATATTTGACACACAGTCATCACCGTTTCTCGTGATAACAACATCAAGGGTATGTCCACCAACATGAGTGGCTTCATCCACATGCTGTTGCAATCCAAATGACTCTAGTGTACTAACAAAGTTAATTGTGTTATTGTCACTTTGATTGTCAAGATGGACGTTTACGTCCCCTACAAAGATGACCGGTCTGTCACAAGTCACAATTTTAGATAGGAAAAGTGGCCATTCATTATCAAGAAAATCTCCGGTTTTAAGGCCATTTCCCCGCGATGGTGGCGGTCTATAAACGACTACTAGGCGTAGAGTGAAATCTCGGATACTTACGGTGCAGTCCATGTACTCAAACTTTGAGAAATCACCGTCTCTTGTTGACGCATGGAGGCGAAGTCCTATTGAAGTCTTATGTATGACTGCCACCCCGCCGCCACGGTTGCCATTGCAGCGAGGGACATGTTCAATTTTGTACTTGGTGGGAACTAGTTCAATTAGGCATGATTTGTCTACAGAACTACCGAGCCAGGTTTCTGTAACGGCTACCACATCTAAGTCATTTGAAATAATATAGTCGCAAATAGAAAGAGCCTTGTTTTTGACAGATCGAGGATTTATACTGCATACTTTTACAAAAGTCTGAATTCTGGCTGGCGTCGGAGTTTCGAGTTTTACAAGTACAAGCTTGTCCGTTTCCCTGGAAAAGGGCACTGCTGAGAATTTACCAGTCTTTCTGTGAGGTTTTGAAACAGTGGTTCGGATTATCTGGGGTAACTCTTTCAAGTGATAGAAATTTACGCCAGCAGATGGAATTTCCCTTTTGATCTGACGGTTTCCAGAAACAATTGGAATTGATTGGGGTATTTCCCTTAATTTGTTTAAATGAACACCTTTATTTACATCCCAAACACGCTTTGATTTTGAGTTGCCCCCTCTCGAACCCCTAAATTTAGCTAAGGCAAATTGTCCGAAGTCTAACAGCCCTAGCTGTTTTAATCTTGATACTAATAGGTTGTTGGGTTTTAAATTATTGCCCTATAAAAGAAAGATCACACCTTGTATAAGTAATCCGCTTCTTTACTAATCCACGTCTCATCTCCACCTGTATATCCTGATGCCTGGGACTCACACATTTGATTTTAAAAGTCCAATATGGCACAAAATTGTTTTATTAAATTCACTTTTTTCTGTCAAATCACACAACAGAATCGCCTAAAATGTACACCAATCTGTTCACACTCCCTTCATGCACAATTGTGTCACGTTTCGGAAAGTTTTATGAAGTATTTTCCTCTTAAAACTATGCAAAACACCAGAGCAAAATTAATGCAGCCTTCACACTTTGGCGCATATCCCAGTTGGTACTCCCACATTTGAGTTGTCCGAGTTCGAGATATCGAAGTTCAGTTGTATATCCGAGATTAGTGGCAATTAGCAGCAACACGATAGTGCTTGGTGGAGAAATAATAACGTTTAGTGGGATTACATGGCGGATAAAATACAAACAAATAGTTTATTAAACTTGACGGGAATTACATAAATAAATCGTTTATAAACATTACATTGCGGAGACACACATGTAAACAAAAGGCTTATGAAAAATTCCTGGCGCAAATATGTAATATTATGTAAGTATCAGATAAGTCATAGTTTTAGTCTGAGTGGTACTTTTGAATTGCATTTTATCCATAGCTCGAGTAATTGCAAAAGAAGGTCCGTGATCAGGGATCTTCTTCTTCAATCTGAAACCTGGTTCCAGTCCTCTTGTTTCTTGAATGAGAGAAATACGCTGTCATCAAACATACCTTCGACTATCGAAACGTAACCACCACTCAAACAGCCTTGGCTTCATTGACACACTCTTAGTAATGTTTTGCCAGACTGTGCATATCAGATATCTTTGCCAAATTAATTTCTTCTTCAGAGGGCGAAACTACACATATGTCTAAGGCGAATGTTACCATTATGATAGCAGGCTGTTGTTATAACAGCTCAGATTTACATTTGTTGTAATTGTGACCAAGTCATGCTTTTGGAGAAACTATAGTACGAATTTCAAACTAAACAAAGTATCTGTGATGTTGCTTGTAGCTGGCATATTATACATATACACATAGTGCATAACACAATCGGAGAACCACTGGAATGGTTTGACCAGCGTTAGTAATTTTCTTCTCAACCAAACAATTGTGTTTTGTTCAGAGTGTTCACAGGCTTGAACATTGATTGATTCTAAAAATCAGTTTTGACCATGAATTATATAGGAGAGTGGGACATTTATGGTTTAAACGAGTATAACTATTTTTGTAATTGCATATCTTTACAATACATGTATTTCACGGGTTTCAAACTTGTACAATACCTTAACCTTTCACCCTTTCGCTGCCAAACTCTGTCGTCTGCTAACTTTGTCGTCTGCTACAATTTTTTTTTTTTTTATTTTCCTCATTTTTGTTTCAAAAACATAGTAACAGTAACAAACATTTTGGATCCTGATGAGACGCCGATTTACTCGGCGTCTCATCTGGATCCAAACTGTTTGCATAGGTAATCACAGAACCGGGATTGGCAGCGAAAGGGTTAATGTGCGGGAACCGAACATATAAAACAATTTCAAACATTGTAGACCCAGATCAAAGGTTGTGAGCGTGTAAATAAGACAGAACACTGTTTGTCATACATATCCTGGTTTTCACTGGTACATTTGGATATATTTTTTTAATCAGTAAAACCCCTCCAAACCAGACATTTAAATGAACATTTAATTGGAGTTTCAGAGAGGTTGCAGCTTAATGCAGGTTGAAAGTCATTCAAACAAGCCACAGAGGAGTCTTCTGCATCACGTTCACTCTGTATCTGCCTAAAAAGATCTAATTGTACTTTAACGTTGTTCTGTAAATTATATTCTGGAAATAAGGAGCCAGTTTTTAATTATTCAGTAGATTATAGGTTAACAGGAATTCCAAGGATATACACACAATTGGTCGACACGTGTTGACACTAAAACTGACAAAAGAAGACATGTAAATATGGTTGAGCACAGAATTCAAATTACTATGATGTTATAAAGGGAAAAACAAACCAATTATTGAGTTAATATAGTTCTATGTCTTCCTCTGGAATATGGTACAGCAGTTACAGGCCAGTCAGTGTTTGAAACAAGTAAATACGACTACATCAAAGCCGTTGAATACATGAATCATCAACACTTACAACGCTGACTTCAAATCGGTGATTTCCAACCTTCAAACAGGTCAAGCAAACCGTGAATACTCAGGAATGTTTTGAAAGAAACAGTTCGTACCCTGGTTAGAGGGCTCCTCTGGGTCTGCACTGTTTGCTAAGGACATTACTGACAAAACAAATACAAAAACAAAAAATGAAAATATCTGGCCTGTTTGAGTATGAAGCAATTTAGAGATGGTTTAGTTCTGCAATTTCTGCCATATCCAAAATGGGTCTATGATCATCTGACATTATAAAAAGTCATGTATTTGAAATTCAGGATGGTATTACATGTACAGTAGGACATGTCTGAAGCGACAATCAACAAAGCATGAGTCTAAAAGACAGGTCGTAGCTTAATATAGGGGCTTTTGACATTACCTTTGCCCTGTATTAAGCTAATACCTGTTTTTTAAGATTCTTTCGTGCAATGTACACAAAGTTAAGACGACAGGTTCTACTGTATTTCTAACAACGAATATTCTTTCAGTAAATGGTCAGTTGCAACTAACTAAATGTCCTCTGTTACGAATTATAGTCTTCCTACAAAACTAATTACAATAATTCTCCTATGAATTAGTTAACCATTACTTTGTGAATAGTTATGTAGAATGATGACACCATGGCATTTCATTGGGTGACTTTTTATAATGCTAAGAAAATAAATGGCAGTTTGGTTATGATAGAAACTGCCGAAACAGAACTGTGCAGATATTTGCATAAGGCACATAGTAGACCTTGATGAGATGTCTCCTACAGGTACCATCTGATGGGTCCACTCTGTTTGCAACTGCGTTAAATGGAGTATATGTGGAACAAAATATTAACTAGGACATAAGCATCCGTGATCCCATACATTGAACCTTTGGAATGCTATGTAGACCAAGATCAAAGGGTGCCTGAAGAGACCTTCTGACCAAGATCTAAACTATTTGCTAAACCAGTCAATGTCAAAGTGTGTTACAAGCATACATTTATTTTGCAAAGCCCCATCAACACATTGATGGGTGAGGGCGTGTTTACTTAATATTATATGTGAGTTGAAGGTATATGTAGGAATTGTATGAAGAAAATATAAAGTAAAACCTCTCTAAACCGGAATTCCAGTTGATAAAATTTAAATATTTTTAGGCAGGTGGCTGCTTAATGTAGGATGAACACCATGCAGAAAGCTCACAGAGGAGCTTTCTGCATGACGTGTACCTTGCATTAAGCTGTCACCTGTCTCCAAGACCGATACTTATACTTGATCTAACGGCAGATTTAGAGGGGTATTACTGTACTCTTGTATTGTTAAGTTTGATATCCCGTTAAATGCGGGAAACAGATATGTCAGACATTTCCAATAGTGTAGCACCAGATCAAAGAGCCACTGTAGGATCCCTCAGATCACGGTATGCGCTGTTTGTCATTAACATTGTACTCTATAAGAAATATGTTGTTTTGATGGTTTCCTCCATATATATTTATAGAAGAAGTAATCACATAATTGTTCTTTATAACATAACACGTGGCTTCAGCGTGACGTAACACTATCATTTATTTTTTGATAATCATGGGCATATAATCACTAGTGAATAACATTCGAACGACCGAATGACATTCGAACGATTCATACGCGCTGTCAAAACAAACAAACTGGCGGACGGTGGTCGACCTACCTGTCCACGATTGAGTCACGATAGATGGCAAAGGATTGTTGGCACTTGCGCCTTAATTTCGATAAAATAATACAAATTGTAATCGCTGTCAGGAATCATATACAAAATGTATGCCAAAAAATACCTACCAGCTACTCTGACCCATACAATCAATTCTACATTTAAATTAAAATGCCTCCTCAACTTTGCATTTTCTTCACCGCATGTCCTTTTGTTTATGCAGATTTCTACTCATACAAATATCTCATCAATCAACAACAATAGTCATCTGAATCCAGCACAGCACAAACATATTTCAAATATGCTATACTCACTCAGCTGATCGCGAAAATCTTCCTCCTGTTCCAACACATTTTATGCAGCAGTTCGTACTGAATCTTTTGTCCATTTCAAACATTTTCACTGGACTTGAATCGAGATTTTTTTTCTCGGTGGAAATGTCCATGTCCATGTGTATACATACAACACTAATGAAGGGCTTAATATACCAAAACGAAGGCGCATTTCGAATCCCGTTGACAGTGAGTGTCGGACCTGTTGGCGACTGTATGTAGGTCTTCATGTAAATGGCGCGCTTAACATAGACACATGTTGTGTACAATGACGTCATAATGTGACGTGTTTGTAACTATGTATGTCAAAACTGTAACTCAAAAATTATTTTGACGTGTTTCTGTATGTTTTTGTATCATAAATTATCACAGTTAAATTGAATACCAGAGAGGTCTGAATTAGATCCTGGTTGATATGACAGTAAGTAAAAAATAAAGTTGGAAAATTTGGACCTACTTTGTCCCAGTTACCTAGCGAACCTAATAACACCTTTCATTCATCATTTCTATATGTAAGGAGAATTTATAACAATCCACGTTACTGCTGAAATATTGGCTGCAAATAACATTTGTGTGTGTTATGTTATAAATAGGATCTTGCATTCGTGTTCATGATTATTGGATTTATTAAATTCGTCTTTTTAAAACGATAAAAAACTCGCTAAAGCTCGTTTTTTATCGTTTTAAAAAGACTCATTTAATAAATCCAATAATCAAGAACACTCATGTAAGATCCTCTATATACTAATTATCTGAACGCCTATTAGACTAGGTTGATCTTGGAAGAAAGTTAGGCTTAATAATTTCCTTGTAAATGCACAGATTATAATTTGCGTCAGTCCAACAATCACTAAAATGACACATTTGTCTTAAGTTACGTTATGCATTCTAATTACTGCCGGCAGACCTTCTGCACTGGAAAACCGTTCGAAGTGTTGATAGTATACATCTTCCTCGCTGGCCCAAGATCGTCTGTGTTGGTGTTCTTTATTGGCAGTCTGATGTCGGATACCTTGAATGATTTGCAACTAACGCTGACCTGAAACAGGAATTAACATTAATCTTAAAGTTTATTTCGTCTTTTTTTAACTACATTATGTTTTGCGCCTGTCTGTCCGTCCGCTCACACGGATTGATGGTTATGTGACACTGTATATTTTGAAAGAATAGTCAAATAAGACTCATTCCGTGAGAACAACCGCCTGTCTGTCCGTGTGTCATGTTGGTTGTCACAGTTTTTGCATTGCCTTATATCTCACTAACCACTATGGCTAATGCCATTGAATTGCAAATACGCATTAGTTTAAACATATTTTATTTCTGAAAGGTACATAAATCCACTTGTTTGAGATGCCGATAACTACAAGGATGGAAAGCGGAACTCAACGCTTCCAAAATATTTGAATTTTTCCGCTTTCCTTCCTCCCTTGGTCCTTGTCAAAGCTTGTGCTTTTGTTAAGTAAATTTTGAGGATCTAAATAATCACCCAACAACTTGATACTTGCTTTTATAATAATTATTAAGGACTTATGACAATCACTCATGGTCTGAATCATATGAAACATCTAGAAACCCTACGTTTGGCGAATATGGGCGTGAACCATAGGTTTAACTTGTTACTATATATATTGCTATCATTTCAGAAAATCAATAATCACTTCAACTCTT
This sequence comes from Azorinus chamasolen, assembly GCA_963576725.1. Classification (NCBI taxonomy): domain Eukaryota; kingdom Metazoa; phylum Mollusca; class Bivalvia; order Cardiida; family Solecurtidae; genus Azorinus; species Azorinus chamasolen. Next base: position 32,242,966 of record OY755252.1, on the reverse strand, counting down.
CATATCATAACATCAGTTATCATATAACCTCAATTCCCACTTCTGATGTTCAGAATAATATCGATAATCACTTTTTCCAATGTTCTTACTAATATCAATAATCACTTCGTCTGTTCAAGTTTACATTTCCACTATCTATCAACACCTAAAATGGCTTGGCACCGGCAAATGGCATAGGGCGCCTACTAATATAAAATATCAAATATTGGCCCCGAAACACATGGTGGCTCACCTAACTTGAAATCTCTGAACTAAACAATCATGGCCCCGAACAAGCATGGTTGCCGAACCCGAACAAGCATGGTTGCCGAACTTAAAAACTATCAGACACATTTTTGCCGAAGCTGTTGAACAAAAGTTATAGAGCTACTCGGTGCTTAAAAATTGCGGAACAGCTTCACAATTATATTCTCTTTTTTATAAGTACTGGCGGAGCCCGTTTCACTGTCCAATCACGACAGGGCCTTCTCCGAAATAGTCGCATAGCGCGACGTTTCTAAAATACATAAACAACATCGAAAAAGTCATAACATTTGACGTTTGTTGATCAAATTGCAAGCGTCAGATGACGTCAGTCGATGATGTCATCGGATGACGTCACGCACAAATTTTGATAAGCGCTCACTGATCTAGATGTTCCGTGCCGATGGTAGCGGGAGACAGTTTTTTCCGACAGTAATGTTTTTCCTGCTGGGCCTGACAGTATTTCTTTGTCACTATGACCTATGGCAAATTAACATTGTAAATAAAATGGAGGTATAATAACATGTTATGTCTCAGTACGGCAGTCTAGATAACTTATTAAAGCAGTTTGCTTGGTGTACTAAGTATTCTTCTATATACGAACCTTAGTAAATTACAAGCAAATATATTAGTTGTGTTCAAATTCTATCATGTTATTACACAAATGAATATATCGATATAAATTACCTGACTGACGGATACAATTCCCGGGCTAGCATCCAGAATATAACATACCTCTTCATCTTAGCGATTGCAGATGCATCATAGACACTATAAGGACGTTTTGAATGATATACTACAGGCCATTATAAAAGTACAAAGCAGGAAACACCATACACAGAACAAACAGTCGCCCGGACAACAACACAAGAATACACAGCAATACATATCTACCAAAACTTAAAGAGACGCACAAAGACGAAACAAACATACAATAGGGGGACGATGGACGTACCGCCTTGGAACGGCCAGTGACTAAAGTCACTGGGGGTTTAACCGGATTAGAGGCGCCCAACCTCACATTAATTACATCCCCACCCTAAAAGACAAGTATAAACTTATCTATTTTCCGACTTATCTAAAACAACCGCGATGGCAAATACAGTGGTAAAGTGCATGCGAAACGAAAACATTTAAGTGAAACCAAACGTATCCACCAATCGTATCCACCAATCGCTAGTGTACTCTATCACTGAGCTGAAAACATAGTAACTGTAGACAAGTAATGAGGGGTACGACAAAAACGAGATTTAAGAAGTTTTATAAAGTTAACATGCTAATTGCATGAAACCAAGGCAATGGCGAATTTAATTGGATAAGATAACAGTTTTGTTATTGGTAATCGGTACCAAGATTTTACATGCGGTGTGTTCAATCATGGTTTTGTATAATTACATGAAACTTTGATTGCCCCGTAATGTAATACAATACCATAATGTAATACAATACCATTCATCACCGAACTGAGTTTAAAAATCCACCAGTGTTTAACAATGGTTATTTACAGTTTGCTTTTTATAGATGTGAGCCGATAATGACACTTAGTTGAGTGTTCAGATTAGTATGAAGTAGTAAAGTAAAGTAAGAAAAGACAAACACAAAATGTAACTACCACCAATACGCCGACAGAAAGCACGCAACACACACAACCACGCATGCACACAGGCACGCAAACACACGAGACGAAAATTACAAACACGAGTAAACGTACAAAAATAATGACACATACACCAAACAAACACAAAAGCAAGGGTGACCAAGAGAGTACCGACTTGGAACGGTCAGTTGCAAACGCACCGCTGGGGATTTAACCCGGCTCACGGACGCCTTAAACTCACACTTATCTCAAAGTCACCTTAGCTTAACAAATAGTATAAATACAGATATCCCCCGACCCCTCACCCCACACAGAAACAACAAACACGACGGTAAGCATATGACAAAATGTATAACGTATAGCATAGCATAACATTTGTGAAATTCCGTCAAATATGTAATCAATGAATTTGCCTAAGCCGGGGAGACTGATGGGAAGCCGTTAAGGGCACGACAGAGAAAGGGAAATACATGAGTCTGGTAAGCTCATCCCGTTTCTAGGGTTAGGAGTATACCATCATAGAGCACTACAATCGACTACTGCTATGCTGTACTGCATACATAAATTACATTAAACGTATTTGCAGTTATATCGATCTGCTGTGTGATGAATTATATTAGAAAGACATAAATTATATGGTAGATAGATAAAGTTTCAACGAAAGAATGATTGCTGAAATATTAATAGGGCACTGCAGGAGAAGAGAGGGAAACAATACCGATAGAAATAGATATAGAGATAGAAAAAAAGACGAACAGAGTGTGGGAAAAGAGGTGCAGGTAAAGAAATCAGTATAAGAGGAAAACAAGGACAACGCTTGAGAGAGACAAACAGAAAGAGCTCCTGGGAGTGAGTGAGCAGACAACTACAGACATAAAGACATACAGATATGCAGGGAGAAAGGGAGAAATAAGAAAACGCAAATACAAAACAAGACAGATGTAGAGTGCTACGGATAGAGAGAAAACAGAGAGAGAATAAGACAAAGAGCTACAGAAACTTGCCAACTGTAAAAGGGTTGACAACCAAACATGCAGTATGCTGTAGTACTACAGGATCACGTCCCATTTTAATGAATTAACATATTTGATGAACAAAGTGAGATAATGGGTATGTCCAATAATTTTACGAAGTTTGTAAATCACATCACATCACAATACCGTGTCTCAGAAGCGCCTTGAGATTACATTGGTACTTGCCAATAAGTGAGAGATTTCGATAGTAATATTTAGCGACAGTATTTCTTAGTTTATGGCAACTTTCATTCTTTTCGAATTCAGAAGTTGAATATTACACAATGTGGACTTGCCTTGTTGCTTGTAGATCTCTTACCGTTCTTTTAGATACTATATATGTGCATTATGGGGATACCATATATCGTTAAATTGTTGGTCTACCCATGAGTACAAAGTGTGCCCCTCTTGTTGTAGATTTGTTTTTGTATTGCTATGAGAGGGATTTTATGCTTAGCTTAAAACATGATACTCAGACCGATATTGTTAAGGTTTTAATAAAACTTCAAGGTATTTAGACGATATTTTGAATTTAGATAATCCTTATTTTGAAATTATGATTTCTTCAATTTACCCAAAAGAACCGTCTTTAAACAATATGGAAAAATAGTCAAACAGGGAGAGCCACACACGAAATGACACCGCACCAAACATCATCTAACAAGAAACGGTAAAGCCACAAGACAAAGCATAACAGGACGCATATCAAGACGAAACACATTAAACATTAAGCATATTAAACAACAAAATTGACCGTAGGCTGAAAGCAGGAGTGCCGCCTTGGAACGGCCAGCAGCCAAAAACAATAAAATAAGGGCTACTGGGGGACTTAAACCTAGCATTATAGTTTCAGTTTTAGATTTAATCTTTCAATCACAAATGATAAAGTTTTGTTCAAAATATACGATAAAAGGGAAACATTTAATTTTAAAACTGTTAATTATCCTTTTCTAGATGAAGATATGCCCCGCTCTACATCTTATGGGGTTTATATTTCTCAACTTATTCGGTTTGCCAGAGTCTGTTCTTTGCTAGAAGATTTTAACATTCGTAATTTAGTTATAACTGATAAGCTTCGTAAGCAAGGTTACATATATCACAAACTTCGGAAACGTTTTCTAAATTCTATTATCGAAAATTACCACTCATTAGTGAATATGATTGCACACTACGGACGTAACTGCAACAAGGCACTTCTAAAGCAAACTTTTATGGGAATGTTATATACAAACTTAGGACATATCGGGGTCATATCCATTTTCATAATTTCATTTAAACCTTAAAGAATAATGGGATATGACTCCATTATATTGCAACGCACTGCATGGTTGGTTATTGACCTTTTACAATCAGTTGCTACGCTTCACTCTTTGCTTGCGCGATGACAGGCCGAGCGTAGTACTCTATGATGGTATACGCTTAAACTCAGATACGGGATGAGCTTACCAGACCCATTACCGTTTCCCTGCCGTGCCCTTAACGGCTTCCCTGCAGGTGCTCTGACTTCAGCAAAGTCATTGAGTACATATTTGACGGATTGTCACAGTTGTTATGCTATGTTCTACATATTGCAATGTGTTTACAGTCTTCTATGTTGTGGGTAAGTCCGGCGGGGATACCTTTATTTACACTATTTGTAAAGCTAGGGTGACTTTGAGAGAAGTGTGAGGTTAGAACGTCCGCAAACCGGTTTAACCCCTAGTGGTGAGTTTACTACTGACCATGAGAAGGCGGTACTCTCCTTGTCACCCTTGCTTTTTGTTTCGTGTCTTTGTGTTTTGTGTCTAAATGTTTGTGCTTTTGTTCATGTGTGGAATGTTTATCTCTAGTCCTTGTGTTTTTGTTGGTGTTTTCTGTGTTCATCTCTTGTATGTGCGTGTGTTTGGGTATGTAGTTGTGTGTATGTGTGTGTCATGCTATCTATCGAATTTTGGTGGTGGTTGCGTCTTATATTTGGCATTGCCTGCTTGGCTTTACTACTTTTTAATTTAACACATTGGCCCGGAGTATGGGGTACCAGTAAGACCCACTAACTAATTGACGAAATTCCTTAGTCGTGACCCGATGTTATACATCATTTGGCATGAGTCTGTGTTCATTCTAAAGCAGTCAGATACTTAAGAATGATATAAAACACATACTAAACTCAAAGGTCATATAACCTCTAAAATGATTATATAACATGCACATGCTATATAGTATTTTCACAAACATAACAATAACATCAATTGTGATTTGTTAATCGTTAATTTGCTGATTTAAAACTGAATATAGAATAAACAGAAAATTGTATGTATATTTATTACTGAAGCAAATAACAGTACCGAACCTGATCAAAGGGATTCCTATAGTGTTTGCAAACACATTCTATTTTTGCTTCCCGCATATTAGGAGTTGAATAAATATTTGAAACATTCAAAATATCGTAATATTTTAGCAGGTTTAAGTAGGTTATACTGAGTGATCCCTATCGCTAAACATCCATGTGCTGTTCAACTCTGAACAATCGGCATTAAAAGGGCTAAATACGTTTAGTACTATACGTGGGACTTATGTAACACAAAACATCCTACATATCTCTCTTTCTCTCTCTTTTTCTCTCTCCCTGTCCATATCCCTCTCTTGTTCTCTCATCCCCTATATCATTCTCTCGTGTTCTCTCTTTCTCGCTCCCAATCTTTGTTCCATATCATAACTTTGTTACATAAAATGTTTGTATATGATTCCGTGGCATGAACTTAACAGCTGACGAATACATTTTCCTGTTGACATTCGTTCTGGTGGTTTTCACACAAAGCGTTGAAATTGGATGACTTGAGTGCGTTTAAGTAGTAGAACCTGATATTTTCCGTGTCGGTTCCATTGCAGTCGAATGTAAGAGAGGTGGATCCCACTAAATGCAGATCTGCAAGCATGAAATGGATGTTTTTTTCAAATTATACCACTTTCTTCTGGGTTAAAAATGTTAGCAAAGGCTATTGGAAACTCGTCCATAATTGTCAAAAACTATTGACCATTATTTAAAAGTTTACTCATTTTGATATTCAGTTCACAGGTGTCATTGACGTTGGTTTGTTACTACTAATAATATTGTCAGCAAAACGATTATAAATGGTCTACGACTTTATGTTGAACTCTTATTTTTTATAGAAATTGCTAGTAATTTTTCAGAATATGCTGTTTAAACATGGAACGAAAGTTCTTCACCTTGGGAGATACAGTTTGTCAATTGAATGGCTGGGTACCAATGCCCTGAAGCGGCGCACACATACCAGTCATTGTCAGAGAAGCCGGGTGGATACGTGTGTCCCTCCTTACATAGAAGCCTACATATTGACGAGTATGTTGTTTGCCATTTGTTGCAAGCCACGATTCCGTTTGTTGGTTTCTGCAACGGTTTGCATGGGTGTGCTTCACAAGTAGAAAAAATATGACCATTTTGTTTTACAAAAATAGCAGTACTTTGATATACTTAATTATTCAGAACCTATTAGGACCATAGTAGCACGTTACCACCAATCAACGTTAAAATGTGTCAGGTGCCGACCGCAACATTGCACTACATTGTAAAATAAATGTCCTTAATAAAGGACTGAAATATTAAGTGTATGCCGGATATACAGATTGATTGATTCAACGTTGTCTAAAATTTAACTTGTCTGATTGTTTCTGTTTTATTGGGAAATTGTGAACGACGTATTTTTGATAAGTCAAGTGCATGCGAAATTATACGACCAAATATCATCCTATAGCCATACCCATTTATATTGATTATAGTGAAAACACAAACAAGGGGAGCTCTAGTGTATTGAAATGGTAAACTACATTATATACATTAACCTTTAATCGTCCCTGATCGACATGTAATTGCAAAATCTGTATGCTTAAATACTATGTGTATCTGAAGAAAAAGGGGTGTTAGAAGTTTAGTATGTAAACATACGCCAATTTGATAGAGGCACACGTTTGACTTTATTCACGTCTTTGCGATAAGAAATAACATTTCAGAGGGCGTCATTAACTTACGTTGAACAGCTATTGTGAACACACACTCGATGGATAGACCGTTCGATGGTTTAGTCCCCGTGTACTGTACAATATATTGGCCCCACGGAAATGTGAACGTGTTGGTTTCATAGTTTTTAGCCACAACAACATTCCCACCAAATGGATCCGTAAATGTTGGTACTGTCCATGTTTCGGTGTGGGTCATATTCCCCGTGAATATTGTTTTGTTTGTTGGACAAGAGTCGAACATTGGCGGTAGAATATCTAGAAAAAGTAAATAAACATAAGCCCATGAACATAATTATGTTAACGTTTTTGCTTCCACGTATTACACCGGTAAATACATAGTAGTAACCTTCCTGTATTTACAGTCGTAATAGATCATTTCGCTAATGTAATAACGTTTCAGAACGATCAGATTAAATTCTGATTGCGAGGTGATAGTTTCTATGTAACATTGCATCCTATAAGACAAGATAAAAATCGAAATAAGCTTACTATTATCCGATCCCTTTATCACATTATGATCTGTCAGGAAAACCACGTGGACATTAATGGACGTGGCCAACCTATATTTCTGTGAACAGTTGTAGTTTCGTATTCAGTCGAGAGGTTTTTAGGTTTACTTGCGATCGGCATTGGTATCAGCCGGGAAATGTAGTTTTATTACTGAGTGGCATGCACTACCGCTTCTGTGAGCTCGGGGATATCAGTAACTCTAACAATGACTATTAGCGCACTTCTAATTCTACACATCGATTTAGATTTCCGGACCTGATATCAGCTTGGATATACATGTACTGAAATGTTCGATGAAATACTGCAGCTGAATTTCTATTATCTCTAATTGTTATCTAATACCGAAACTACAGAATGAGGTGTATTTTCTTCAAAACGGACTTATTCAAGATATCACCATTATGCATTTATCCAAATCTTTTCTGACATTTTCAATTAACGGACAATACTATACAATGCATTGTGGAAAGTTATTTTGTACAAACTGATATTAAACATTCTCTGTGTTGTTATACATTCTGGTCCTTTGGGATCATTAGTTTCGATGTTATTTGTTTTGAATTTGTTTACTTCACAACAGCATGTTTTAAGTGCATGTGCAGCGGCCGTATAAAGTCGCCCCGTACTTCATTCCCAGTCTTGTTATACTTTCTTGTTCTTCGGGATCATTACTTGTTGATGTTATTTGTTTTTGAAAATTGAATACCGCTTAGGCCGGTGCTAGGAGGCGTGAAAAGTGTAGAACTTTCAAATATTACTCATGAACAGATTCAATAAAACCGAGTCTTCAATTTTCTCTTTTTGCATTGTTGTTTTTGCTTTTGAAACAGTGAAGCAGTTTTCAAGTACCAAATCTAGCTTACCAATCTCACAGTTTTCCCCCGTCCATCCTGGAATACATGTGCACTTGTATCCACCAAGATTATCTGAACAGGTGGCTCCATTTTTACACGGACTACTTTTGCACGACGCAGCATCTAAAAATATAGCGAAACTGTTTTATTCCATATCGTGTGATACATAGTGTCTCTTGGGCTAACATCTTTTCCTTTGCTTTTATTTACTTTTTCGATAAACTTACTATAACTGGCTATAAGTCAAACGATATGAGTCGTTGAGTCTTATGTATCAAAATGATTTAAAGTAGCAATACAGTCTTACAAAGACATATCGGGTTTCTTCCGGTCCAGTAGCCATGCTCAGTGCACGTCCTCATCGCAGAAGACGGATCGGTCATGTTGTAGTCCGGGTCGCACGTGTAATGTACACTCTTTCCATACGTATACTGACTGCTGGATATTTTACCATGGCTCACTATGCTCGGGGTTCCGCAGTGCACGACTGGAATAATTTAAAGGTTTGGTTATTTGAATTAGAGAGAGTGCATTGAAAATAAATGATACAACAAGTATTGTATAACTTAGGTAAACATGAATGTTTTAAATCCAGGTGGCTGCTTATTGTAGAAATGAAGTAATGCATAAGGGACTTTTCTGTGTAATATTATATTCTGCTTTATCCTGCTGTAATATAACCAACCTAATGCGGCAACTAATTGGTTCTTATCCTGGATCTTAGTGGCATGTTGTAGGTTAATGTATGACATAAGCCTAGCTAAACAGACAGTTCCTACAGGAGCTTCCTGCATTGCCGTTGTCCTGCATCAAGCAACCACTTAAATTCACACTTGTTTCATGCGAAAGTGGTCGCCTTAGAGGTATCTTACTATTCTTGTATTTAAAACAAGAAAACAGAACTCATCCGAATGGCTGTTGGAGAGAGATTGTAAAACGACATACTTATAGGTGAAGCAGAAATGTTTCGTTTTGATATTGTGATTACAGCAAACAGTACACATGCAATTCGCGTATATGGCAATATTATAGCTCATTACTAGGTCTTCCAGTGACGTGTAGTCTTTAGGATCAGATGTTGCTTAACCTTTATCACGTTGTGAAATTGTACATACACTCACAATTTGGTATGCAGCTATTTCGACAACGTCTGATTCAATCAAGTTTTTGAGAAGTAATATATTTAAATTTTAGTGTCACGAAGCTATATTTTATACCAAAGTCCTTTGGCAATGCGACTCATGCCACGATTAGGGGTTGATGCAGAACAACGGTTTACATAAGGTTGTCGTAGGACATAAGCAATCAGAGTAGAACCAGATCAGCGTCAGTGTCAAAGATTTCATCAGCGTATGTTTTTGCATGAACCCTTTACAATTAACCGTAAGGGATCGACATGTTTTCTTCATGATTTTTATGGTAGCTCAAGTGTTATATGCAGAGCATCGGCTCAAGCTTAAACTCTCTAATTGGACGTCCCAGAGAGAGGATACATGATACAGCGAAACCCGGGTGCAATTCTTATTATCGACAGATTCTTTTCAGATACCCATTAAGACTCAGTTTATAGTCTCGTTAGAAGGATCTGGCCTGACGGGAATTCGAACCCGGGACCCCTGGTAATGTAGTCGAGCGCATTAACCACATCACCACGCCCGCCGGCATATGAAATGTATATACCAGGCTTGGAATAACTACATGCGAATAATATCCTGTGAATATTATTTGCACCATATGTGATCAGTAGGCGTATTAATTACAGTCTGTATACTACTTGTGCTATTAACACTGTGTTTTATACTTGTTGATTCAGTCAGTTAGTAATCGTGATAAAATATAAATACAATATAGCAAGAAGCTTGGTCATTTTGAATTCCCTTTGCATGATATGAACCCTTTGCGCTAACAAACATCGTTTACGTATTTTATGAATTTAAAAGTCGTTATTTTTGCATAATGTTTATGACTTCCAAGCATTCTGTCAGGGAAAATGTTAAATAAATTAATAATATTCATCATGCACGAGCACGGAGAAAAAGAGGATATGAGTCTCAAACGTATATTCTATGCTGAACATTTTCAGTGCGGTTAATTTTATGATGAATATTTTCTTTTATTTATTTTTTGTGATATTTCAAATCTAGTTTTAATTGTAAAATATATATCTGGTTTCGTTTTCATATGAAAAGTTTTATCGCACATGAATATGAACGTTATATCTGTAAGGACAGGAAGGAAGACCGGATATTAATCTAAAACTTTTTTACGAATACTCATGTAATTGTTCATCTATGTGGAAGTAAGTTTTTCAATATTCCTAAATATTCATTTTAAACATTGTTTCAGTAATTATCTGTCTGAAACGTGCTAAAAGACATAAGCTAACGTCTGACGTGCTGCCTTTAGAATGGCTGTTTGTTCTGTTGCTGGTGTTTATCTCATTAGAGAAACGCATTGTTCCCTCAGGATTTATCTATATATTTTTTTGTTTTCGAAACACGTCCCATCTGGGTCCAAACTATTTGCAATGGTTAACATTGATCCGCCCAGATTAGGCTAAATAGAGGATATTTGTACGTTACAGTGAGATATCTCAATGTAACATACACATATTCTATTTATTCTATGACAGTTTATGAACGAAACAGAAATAAATGTATGATGACTGTAAGCAGAGAATGAAATTATCGGTAAGTTGATATTCAAAACAGAGCTATTTCTTTTGAAGTATGTGTTATGCCGTGACCTTGACAGTTATGCGGTTACCGTGCGTAATAATTTGTGTTAAGTTATTCCTCTTCGTATGTGAAATGTAAGCGATTTTTTTGAATCGGTACCAAGGCTTGGAGATAAATAATGAATGAGCATGAAGCAGTGATCTAAAACGATTAACCTTTGACATTTGACTTGACCTTAATTGTATTTAAGGTAAGAATAACATACATACGAGGGGTGTTCCATTAATAATGTCATCTGTGCTTTATTTCGCGGAAATCGTGCAATTCATGCACAAAACCACCTCGTGTCGATTGAATGATCACTGGCTCGTGACACAGGTAAATATCTCGTCCACACGTTCACTTGCCTCGGTACAGTGTACATCGTTTCATAGCCTATTTGTTAGACTATACACAAAATGACAGGAAAACGAGCTGAAAATGTTCTTGAAATTAGGGCCTATATAAAAGGTAGGTCGTTACTCGGCATAAAGGCTGTAGATATTCACCGCGAGGTGTGTGACATTTATGGGGAGGGCCAAATGTCCCACAGGACTGTTTGTAGGTGGGTAGCTAAGTTTAGTGCTGGGCAGCAGCAACTGAAAGATGCTGCTCGCCCAGGCCGTCCTGCAACAACTACGACCAAAGGTAACATAGAAAAAATCCGAAATATCCTCAAAACTGATGCTCGATTCACCGTAAGACAATTGGCTCGAATGACAAACTTGTCGTTAGCAAGAGTTCATGCAATTTTGAAGAAACACCTAAAAGTTAGAAAGATAAATGCAAGCTGGATACCCCATTTGTTAACGGATGCGTGTAACAATGGCAAAAAAACTTCTCAAAATGTACCCAAAATATAGTAAAAAGGCTTTTGATAATATAGTCACTGGTGATGAGACCTGGGTGTATTATTTTGAACCAAAGCGGAAGGTTTCCAACCGAATATGGGCCACTAAAAATGCCAGACGCCCAAGTATTGCCAAACGAATACGAACGGTAAAGAAGGTTTTGTATGCTATTTTTTTTTCACTAATAAGGGTCCAGCTATTCAAATCCCGGTACCAAAAGGCAGAACGGTCACAGGCAAGTTCTATAAAAACGTTGTTCTGAGAAAATATAAGAACTACTACAAAAGTAGCCGCCCCAAAACAGGACTTAAGTATGTCCGACTTTTGCATGATAATGTACCCGCTCACAAGGCACGTATTGTGACTGACTTTTTGGAGTCAGAGAAGGTAACCGTCCTTCCGCACCCTCCGTATTCGCCAGACTTGGCCCCCCTGCGACTATTTTCTCTTTCCAAATCTTAAATATCATTTATCTAGAAGGAGATACAATTCGAGAAATGCCCTTGGATCTGCTGTTTATCAGTGTCTGATGGGTGTCCCCATTGAAGAGTATGAAAAATGCTTCCAAAAATGGATTGACCGGCTAAAAAGGTGTATTCTGGCTGGCGGAGAGTATTTTGAAAGGCAGAGCAAATTAAAATGAACAAAAGCACTTCCGCTATATGAGCACCGATGCAAGTGACATTATTTTTGGAACACCCCTCGTACATTTATGTAACACTTGATAATCTGAGGTAATCTACTGTCTTTATTTATTTCATAGCAAAAAAAAAGCTTGGCAATAATCAATCTTTAACAATCTGAGAGTTTCTTCCATACAAAAATGCACCTTTTGAACCGACAAACAGTGCAGATTCAGACCAGCTGATCAAGGTCTACACTGTTTGTCACTCTTAATAATCAACACATTTTGTGCACTAACTTAACCGACCTCTGTAAACTGTAGATCCTTATTTGTTAAAGATATATTTAGTCATGGGTACATAAACAATGCATAAAACAGGAATAATTATTAAAGTAGAATAGATCTGGACTATTGCAAACAGGGTAGACCCATGTTAGCCACCCAGCTTGTAACAGGGAGATAACTATTGGCTAAAGCCTTCTGGAAGTATTGAGTTATCTTACTCATGCTACCCGTTATCATTTTGAAACTCCGTGTCTGATCAGGATTTAGAAAATCATGAATACCTCATTTTTTTAATAGGACATGATATTTGATGCCATTTGCCAGATAGCTCAGTTGGTAGAGTATCTCATGAGATTTGTGTAACACTCTTGGGAAGGTCTTGTGTACGAGTCCCAATCTGGCATAAACATCAAATGTTGACTCTATTCTAAACTCTTTAATCAAATTAGATTCCAAATTTCCCCTAAAACAAATTTAAAAATAACAGACGATGCGTTGTTATTGGTATCACGGAAAATAATCCAGAATAAACATAAAACTTATATCAAAGGGAGGTAATATAAATAGTTCCGTCAGAGTGAAATATAGAGTTATATCTCACTCAAATAAAAGGCTTTTCATCGGTTGTCATAGAATAAAGAATTATACTCTATATAATACGGAGAGCAAAAAATGCCGATAACATATTCAAGTAGATTGCGTGTAAGACAAATGACTGACGAAGTTTTGATAGGAATGTTATCTAATAATTATTTCAATTCGTTCAGCAGTCGTAATCGACTTTAACAAAACAAAACACAATTAAAGGGTCATTTAAAAAACCAATAAGAGTTTATTTCACAATGTCGTGAAAAAGATGTGAAGAAGAGTTTACATGATTGATAATAGAATGAAACTGTTTTCTTCTAAATTAAAGCGAGAAATCATCGTTATAGGTATCGATGTATGGACTTTTTTTTTAAATTGTACGTTTAAATATAGTATACCTTTTTGTTTTTAGCATACGCAGAAGAGCTGTCGTGCAATCTGTGTCTCTAGTAACTACGCGACTTGTCGCGCTTATAGGAAATAATGTTATATGAATCATACATGAAAAATTACGAAAGTGATAGTTTCTACCCAGAAGAATTTACAAGTATATGGCGACATAATTGGTATTTCAATTGATTGACGAAATACGTTTTGCTTTTATTTTATTAAATATAGTTATCAAACATTGTTCGCAGCAAGGTCCTTTATTGCCTTTCATGCATTGACATCGACCATAATTTCCATAAAGCAAGTGAAACGTTCCTCCCCGATAGCAGTTTGTGTTACAAAATCTTCGCTCATATGCCATGTCTGATGTGGCGCAGTTCTTGAATTTTATATCGCATCCATGTTTATCGAGAAGCCATACAAGTCTTTCTCTGACTTGCGTCCCACCTCCACATGTTTCTGTGCACGATGACCAGGGTTTCCAGCTCTCCCAATGGCAATTACAAAAGTCCCATGTAGGCGCTCTACCACATAAACTTATTGGCAGTATTGCCAATAGAAAGGTTGCACTTAATAACATTTTATTGTTCATTTTATTCATGCTGTAAAATCCCGTCCACAATAGCTAGATAAATACATACATATCTCCAACGAAATGTTATCAGGTAGAACGGGGTAAACTTATTAAACCAATCAAAAAATGCACCGATAACGTTGCTACTACAGGAATCAATATACCGCTGTCATTAGTAACCTGGCATTTCGAGTGGGCATCATGGGAGATAACACGGTAAATAGTTTCAGGCGTTTGCGTATCTATTATTTGTTTAAAAGCAGACTGTAAATCACAGCTTTATGAGAAGTGTTGCCCTTTTAACTGCTATTCATGAACAGACTCAATATAACCGAGTCTGCAATGTTCTCTTTTCGCATTGCTATTGTTGCGTTCGAAGGATCTCCCACTTTCAAATATGTTAATTATAAATCCGATATTATATGTTAAGGTTTAAATATATGCATGTTTGTGAATATATGCTGATTACCATAGGAAGTATGTGGTGGAAAACTTGGATGGATTTTAAAAAACAGAATTCCTTATCTCCGTGTAGATGCAGATCAGAGGGCTTTCTTAAATATTAGTTTTACTTATTAGCAAATTTAATTATTTCATACTACATTTTTCAAAGCCAGTGCATTCCACTCTGAATAATGAACAATTAAACTTTTAAATAGGTATGTATTTATATAAACCGTCTAATCGAGGTATGTTCTGTATGCGTATGGTATTATATTGATCCGATTTGGTATGACCAAATATCTCATATATGAAAAAGTAGTTAAGTCAAGCAGGAAAAAATACAAAACGCAACAAACACGAAAACACCAACAACCAACATATCCACATAACCAAACACACACAAACACACGAGAAAAAAAATCAAACACAAACAAAAGCACGTACACAAAGTTACAAAGACACAAATACAAAAGCAGGTGTGACAAAGAGAGTACCGCCTTATAACTGTCGGTGGCAAAACAACCACTGAGGGTTTAAACCGGTTCATGGACGTCCTAACCTCGCACTTATCTCAAAGCCACTATAGCTTATCAAATAATGTAAAGGTATCCCCGCCAGACTTCCTCACAACATAGGAGAGGTAAACACAGGACACAATGTATAAATAGCATGATAACAAATGTGAAAGACCGTCAAATATGTACTCAATGACTTTGCTTAAGTCTGCGTAACTGCAGGGAAGCCGTTAAGGGCACGAAAGCGAAAAAGGCAATACATGAGTCTAGTAAGCTAATCCCACTTTTGGGTTTAAGAGTATACCTTCATAGAGTACTGCCCTTGACCTGTCATTGTAAAGGGGACAACAACCAAACATGCAGTTCAATAAACAAATCCTGAAAATGGATATTACCCAGAGTTATCCTGATTTTGTAGATAACATCACCATGGAATTGTGGATGAGAAATACCTTGTTGCAATGACATCCGTTGTATTTACTAATCCGAGGTAAATTTCGATAATAAACTTTGAAAAAAACCACATTTCTCATTTAATGGCATCTGTAACATTGCTTTATCTTTCCGTTTAAAACATACGGATGACATTGTTCTGAAAATTGAATACCGCTTAAGCCGGTGCAAGGGGTTGTAAGCAGTGTTGCACTTTCAATTACTGTTCATGAACAGACTCAATAAAACCGAGTATGCAATTGTCTCTTTTTGTGTTGCAAATTTTGTTCTCGGGGGATCACCTCCCTTCAAAATTCATAATCTTCACAACAGCAGGTGTTTAGTGCTTGTGTGGCGGCCGTAAAACGACGCCCCGTACTTCATTCTCAGTGCTGTTATACCTTCTGATCCTTCGAAATCATGAATTTCAGTACTTCTTGTTCTGAAAATTGAATACCGCTTAAGCCGGTGCAAGGGGCGTGAGCAGTGTTGCACTTTCAATTACTGTTCATGAACAGACTCAATAAAACCGAGTCTGCAATTTTCTCTTTTTGTGTTGCAAATTTTGTTCTCGGGGGAACACCTCCCGTCAGAATTTATATCAGCATCGGCCGATATATAGATTTGCCATATTTGGTCATTCTCATTTTGCCTTAGCAAAACGTTTATATTCTTTGTGTTTTGTGACCATATTAGTTTTTTGTTGTTGGTGGGCACATAAGTGCCATTTGCATATTGAACTTTATTAGGAATAATATTATATTCTTTATTTTGCCACCGGGCCTGTTGATGTTACCATTTTAAATGTTCATAACATAGGTTTTAGTGGAAAAATGTCGATTTGCTTTTTTAGATATGTGCTTTATCTATGACTCTTGTCTTGTCTCAAGCTAAGAATCAGAGCTTTTCGTCAGCCTCTACAGATAATCATGTAATAATAAACATCGCCTGTATTATTACCATGCTGCAGAATGGCAAGGCATATACATATATTTTAAGAAATTCGCGTATCTTTTCAAAAACTATGATTCATTTGTTTTTGAATCAGGTCATGCATATGTTAGAAATCCTTTGGTTGATCAGTACCTAATGGAACAAGAGAGTCGTCACGGGTGACAAATGCCCCCAAAGTGTTTGACACAAAATGCATTTTGGCGGAAAAACAATACAATGTAATGCAGGTGAAACATGAAATTTTGATGATGTTAAAAATGACACAGGAGTCAGTTCTTAACATTAGAAACAGAACCTTTGACGATTATGATACCTAAGAAAAGAGCCAAGGGTCAAAACTTAGTTAAAAAGGACCCTAGGTCATTCTCAACTTTCAAAAGGACCCTTGGTTGATTGTCAACGTTAAAAACAGATCCTGGGTAAATTCTTAACGTTTTAAAAAAAAGACATGGGGTCAAATTTTAATACATAAAAAACATGCTGTGTTGATTGTTACTGTTAAGTTGATTCTTAACGTTTAAGAAAGACCCTATGTCGATCCTTAACGTTAAAAACATACTCTCAGTCAACTCTAAACGCATGGTCAAAGTTTCATGTAACACTGGCTCTTAGACAGCTGCAACAGAAGTTACCTAATATGGATCTACATTCTATGCATGAGCATTTATAGCATTTGATTTAGGTAGTGTTGTAAGCAAGCAATGAAGACCCAGTAGCTACTACAGGAGCTGTCTGATATGGGTCTATATTGTTATAATGTTGTAATTCATCTGAAAGTTCTGACACTGCAAGTATTTGAACAGCATGGCCAACCCATGTATGAATAGTATTTAGAGCTCTTTATAATGTCTGATTCATGTTAATGTAGTAGCAAACAGTGTAGACCCTGTATTTTGATTTGGGTCTACACTGTTTGCCTAAGCATACCTGTCCAATACTTACAAATTACAAATTTGGAATCTGTGACTGATAAGGTATATGAGATATGCTCCGGACAAGCTTTTAGTAAAATCAAGGTCAAAAGTTAAGGGCACATTGACCTGAAAATGGTACGCGACTCTTCGCCATCCCAAGATAAACTCACACACCAAATTTGGAATCCGTAGCTGGTAAGGTATAGGACATATGCCCTGGACAAGCTTTTTGTATCTGGTAAGGTATAGGACATATGCTCCGGACTGTAAAATTGAGGTCAAATGTCAAGGTCAGTGACCTGAAAATGGTACACGACTCTCCGCCATTCCAAGATAAACTCACAAACCAAATTTGGAATCCGTAGTTGGTAAGGTATAGGAGAAATGCTCTGGACAAGCTTTATGTAAAATCGAGGTTAAAGGTCAGGTCACAGTGACCTGGAAATGGTACGCGACACTCCAACATCCCAAGATAAACTCACACACCAAATCTGGAATCCGTAGCTGGTAAGGTATAGGAGATTTTCTCTGGATAACCTTTTTGTTAAATCGAGGTTCAAGGTCAAGGTCACAGTGACCTAAAAATGGTACGCGACACTCTGTCATCCCAGGATGAACTCACATACCAAATTTTGGATCTGAAGCTGGTAAGGTATAGGAGATATGCTCCGGACAAGCTTTTTGTAAAATCGAGGTAAAAGGTCAAGGTCAAGGTGACCTGAAAATGGTACGCGACACTCCGCCATCTCAAGGTGATCTCACACACAAAATTTTGAATCCGTATTTGGTAAGGTATAGGAGATATACTCCGGACAAGCTTTTTGTAGCTGGTAAGGTATAAGTTTTTTTTAAATCGAGGTCAAAGATCAAGGTCAAAGTGATCTGGAAATGGTACGCGACACTCCGCCATCCCAAGATGAACTCACACACCAAAATTGGAATCTGTACCTGGTAAGGTAAAGGAGATATGCTCCGGACAAGCTTTTTGTAAAATGAAGGTCAAAGGTCAAGATCAACGTCACAGTGACCTGAAAATGGTACGCGACACTCCTCCATCCCAAGATGAACTCACACACCAAATTTGGTAACCGTAGCTGATGTGACAAAGGAAATATACTCCGGACAAAATGTACCCCTACCCCCCCCCCCCCCCCCCACACACACACACCCACACACCAACACACGCACGGTGCGATCACCATATGCCGCCAAAGCCTAGCTTTGGGGGCATAAAAAGTAGTAAAGTCAAGCAGGCAAAGCTACATACAAGACGCAACCACTACCAAAAACACCGACAGACAGCATGACACACATACACACACAACAACACACCCAAACGCACACCCACACACGAGAGGAACACAGAAAACACCAAAAGACACACAAGAACCAGAGACAAACATTCCACACATGAACAAAATCATAAGCACAAAGACGCAAGTCAAACAAAAGAAAGAGTGACAAAGAGAGTACCGCCTTGGCACGGTCAGTAGCAAAAACACCACTGGGAGTTTAAACCGGATTACGGACGTCCTAACCTCATACTTCTCTCAAAGTAACCCTAGCTTTACAAATAGTGTAAATATAGGTATCCCCGCCGTACTTACCCACAACATAGACGATGGTGAACACAGGTCAGCATGTAAAACATAGCATAATAACTGTGACAATGCGTCAAATATGAACTCAATGACCTTTCTGGAGTCAGAGCACCTGCAGGTAAGCCGTTAAGGGACACGACAGGGAAAAAGTAATACATGAGTCTGGTAAGCTCATCCCGTATCCGAGAGTAAGAGTATTCAATCATAAAGTACTACCCCCGGCCTGTCATCGCGCGAGCGTACCTACCGACTGTAAAAGGGTCGATAACCAAACATGCAGTACGTTGCAATATAATAGGATCATAACCTTTCATCTTAAATGTTTTAATGCGTTTTATAAACAAATCATGAACATGGATTTGACCTCGAATTTTCCTACGTTTGTAGAGTATTACTTTATCTTACTCTTAGGATAAACGTCATGATGTGGCCGGCGTATATGTCTTTGGTTGTATAAGTGAGAAGCTCCGCACTTATTGTTTTGTTTAATATAATAAGTGCTATCAATTATCCCGGAACAAGTTTAAAGGCTAAATTAAATTATTTTTTTCTTTATGTTGCTTGAAATTGCATGTACGATTAACAACTTTATCTAATGCAAGTACTACTTAAAATGGTGAAATAGTCCTGCAGGCAGCGCCACAAACATAAGGGGTTGCCACCGAAATATTATCAAACAGGAAACAGTATAACTACAAGACAAAACGTGACCAAACGCACACACATAACACATTTATCATATAAAACCAAGTAAACCAATGGGTAAGAGCAGAATTACCGCATTGGAACAGCCAGTAGCCAGATAGGGTCACTGTGGGTTTAAATTAGGTTTGAGGATGACCAACCGTACATTTATCTTACCTTCACCCGAGTCAAAATTTAAACTTCCTTTTTATCCAGACAATTCCAGAACATGACAAGCTACAGTTACACTTGATATAATGACCATTTTGTCCTTTCATTAGTACTAGAATAATATTACGTTACATTAATTTTGATAACGTATATTAGCCCTACACAAGGTATGCAAATGTTAAACTTAGGTCCTAACCTTATTCGTTTGCCCTACCGCCAACATTGTCAGTGTCATTGTTTATACCAAAATCCGTACTTGGAGAGATATTGTTACATACTCACACTAGTGACTTCGGGACTGACTGAAATGAAGACTCACTATATACAGTAAATTGTTAATGTTTAATGGATGTATATTTGTGTACTACATATCCTGTCTGGATTTTTATCATTTCCTGATTTTATTTATGTTAATGTACAACGCCATTGAAAGCATTATTTCCAAAAATAGGCGTTTAATAATGTAATAAAAGTACAAAAATGAGGCATGCAGGAAACACCACATACAGAACAAACACTCGCCCGAACAGCAACACAAGGAAACAGCAAATGTACATAACTACAAAAACATCAAGAGACGCACAAAGATAAAACAAACATACAATATGGGAAGATGGAAGTACCGCCTTGGAACGGTCAGTGACAAAAGTCACTAGCGCGTTAAGCCGGTTTATGGGCGCCCAACCTCACACTTATTCCATCCCCATCCTAAAAGACAAACAGTGTAAATAAACGTATCCCCTCTCCGACTAATCTACAACAACCGCGATGGCAAATACAGTGATACAGTGATAAAATGCGTGTATAACGAAAAACTTTAGGTGAACAAACTGTATCCACCTATCTCTAATTTACTCAATGATTGAGCTGCAAACAGAGTAACTGTAGAACAGTAATGAAGGGTACGACAAAAACGAAATAGTACAGATATCCGACGTTTTCCTTCCGTTTCTGGATTTAAGAGGTCTCCTTCAAAGAGTACTTAACCTTTCTTGTCGGCGTACATGCAAAGAGGCCAGCGTGATTGCCAACTGTAAAAGGGTTGACAACCAAACATGCAGTATGTTGTTGTACTACAGGATCATATCCCTTTTTAATAATTTTTTAACATATTTGATGAACAAAGTGTGAAAAGCGGTATGTCCAATAATTTTACGAAGTTTAAATTTTCAAAGACACTAACATCTTATGAAGGGGTTCACATACCGTCATTAAGTCACTGTGGCATTGAATTTGACATTGATCCACATAAAATATATATACATGTTTTTACCACTTTAACCATAATATAAACCCCAGATATAACATAATACTTTCACATCGTGTACCAACTTAAGGTTACTGTGATATTGATACTTCACAATTACATATGTATTTGTTATAATGTTAGTTATACAGAGACTGAGTGTTCTGCGTACCACAACTGTGTTATTGTGACCTTTACCAAGCCTACAAAAACATGTCTGGTATAGAAATGTTATATTGTTAGCTTAATACATTCAACCATTTCATGGTATGCTTAAGCATAGATAGTAGAGTGTGAGCCAATATCAAGGTCACCGTGAACTTGACAATACACTTTAAGTCCCCAGGAAACGGAACAATCCGGTTCATAATAAATATAATCTTACCCATATGGCTGCATTTTAAGAATGGAGCCAATAAGTTTTCCGGACATTTCCCTTATTTCTAGATATATTGGAAGTGAAACCTGTTGGGGATCTTCTATTCGTTTTTTTTTAAAAAAAAACAATAATGACAGATAACAGGCATTCGGAGAGTATTGCTTCAGCAATGCATATCCTCACTGGTCCTGGTATGTTTTGCTGTTATGGTGAGCTTGATTCGTCAACTATGGCCCATGCGAATTATAAGCTTCAACGCATATGCTCCACGGTACTTTTCTGTAAACAATGAATGACGCATGGAAATAAATGACCTCTTTTTAAATCGATCATTTTTGTACTTACTTTGCGTCATGACCATGTATGTCTTAACTGCTGAATGGAATTTCACCGAACCCCATAGAATTTAATCGTATGTAGCTGTCTATCAAAGTTATATACGGATTTTGGCCCCAGCGTAAGTAATTCATAACAGCTTAATACAAACGTTTAAAGGTATGTAGACATCATCATTCACCCTGCTGAATTGAATGTGACCAAGCTTACATGATCGATCTTTGGGTAAACCTATGTCACAGTTGTAAAGATCGTCAATGTATGCTACATAAGTAGGTCACATGAAATGAAAATCGATTGTTTTGAACAATTTATTTAAACATCACCTCCTTAATCTAAACATCTCGCCTAGATACAAACTATACATTAATGATGACTCTGGAAAATACAACACTATGTAGGAGCAATGTTACAAGAAATTACTGTGATTATCTGGTATAAAAGAAGTAAACGAAATATGTTATTTAACGTTTTAATGTTATTATAAAACTAATCGCGCAAATGATGAACGATTTCAGTCTCATGGGGAGGTCGAATGTCTCCTAGATATGCCATCAGAGAGTGATCGATAACATATATTTGTTTTGCTTTCATCCGTACTTGAACATATGATTGAAAACGTTTTGTGATATTCAGAACAAAAGTCAAAGCCATTTAATTTATGTACACGAGGTAGGAAGTGAAAAAACACACCAAATTCACACGATATAAAAGTAAATGTAGGAGTCATACATGAAGTATCGCACAATAACACAAGAATGTCAAATGCATATTCACTAACAATCATGTGGGGTATATATATGGCTTTAATCAGTTTGGACATGTGTAATGAGGATACCTGAATAACAACTGAAATGTATGTCTAAGTAAACGAGTGTTGAGTCTGCGGAGATAACACAAAACAGTCACGTCCGATAAGTGACGGTAGGTAGAAGATGTATGTATGTATGTTTGTTTGTATTCATAAACGCCCGTTTCTGCTCACTATGGACTAATTGGACGCCCCAGAGAGAGAGGTAAGAGGATACAGAGAAACCCGGGTGCGATGCCTTGATCTTATTATCAACTGAGTTTCTCTGGTTCATTTAGATGCCTAGTGTAAAGCACTGATACATCGGATCTCGGTTTATAGTCTTGTCCGATGGACTTGATCAGGCGGGGTATCGAACCCATGACCATTGGTATTGCAGTCGAGCGCGTTAGCCACACGACAACGTCCGCCGGTGTATGTATATATGTATGTATGTGTTCAAAGGTAAGTTATGTGTTCAATCTTTGACAAACTATAGCTCACATAGACAATAGAGTTCTAACATATTGTAACCTAACAGATCCAGTTTTCACTGTTGAATGTGCGGCCATTTGGTAGGTGACATTTTCACTGATAGTGGGTTTCATTCAAATGTAAAAGATGTAACAAATAATGAGCCATATATAATTTGGCGCAACGATTAGTCGATAAATTCCACATTTATCATATAAAGTACAGATATTAATATTTTGACCAACATATAGAAAAAAGTACAGTCAGCAATGGAGTTTCTTTGTTGATAGCCGACATGTTTGTTGACCAGTCGAATATATTTAAAATAACCTGAAAATATCTAAGCAAACCTAATTTGAACATCTGGTTTTAATATTTTGAACTCATTTTGATCCAGTGGTTTGGTATTAGGTTAATTATTCATATATCCTGTTATTCCATTCAATTTCCAGACATAGAGACATTCTCATAATTTACCAGCCCAATGTGCAAAATGTTTTTGCAGATAACTTGCAATACATTACTACGAGGAATGTACATTTTTAACAGACGGCATCAAGCTGAGAACTATTTTCTTCTGCAGAGTAATTATGTGGTATGACATCCAGAAGTTGCTGTGGTTCAGAAATAATGTCCTCACTGGACAGAATTACACGCTTCGGATTCATATTTAAAGAAAATACACAAGGAATTAGTTATCAATTAGGAAAATGCACATACATTTAACAAATGATCTAATAACGCTTGGTTTCGAGTATGAGCCAATGTTAGGGAATATTTTGATTCGCAAACGTAAAACAAACCGTCGATTTCGATGGAAGTCAGTGTTGCAGTTGAGACATTGTTGAACCTGAAGGAACGGCTGTTGTTGGTACTTTGGGGCTCATCGGTGATGTTGTAGCTCTCTTATTTCACAGTAAGTGCAGGATATGTGTCGCTCAAAATTGTCTTTATAATGATAACCGACTACACACACGCAATGCAAAAGAAAGGGATGCAGAAGTCTCTTATCGACCGTTATGTATAACTTCGTCCAGCATTAATGTTAGTCCTGTTATAGATGTACGCATTACTATTGTCAAATCTCCCAGGGCCAGATGAACCATCACACCATCCAAAACCATTTCAAACATCGTCACATGATCTCTTTGCAACATCCACCCACACAATGCTAACACTTGCGATGTGTTTTATTCAGGGCAAAATATAGAACACTTGGAAAACAAACTCAATTCAATTAGCCATGTATCTACATTAATGCCGTATACTATATATATAGTGTGTATAGTTCTTAAATCTTCCACACATTGAAACTGAGTTTGTTTCATTGAGCGCTTTAGACTACACGTTATATTGTTGGCATGATTATTTTGAGTTTATACTTGATAACATCGATTTTATACACCTGTGGAGACACAGTAGACTCCGTAACGAAGTTGGTGAAACTGGATCTGATATGCGTGCTTACTTTTCCCTGAACTGATTAGCTGTTGTTTGACGTGGCAATAAATATCTTTATTTAATAAATTATAGTTATACAACAGTTGAATGAATTTCTATACTTGATGCATTTAATGGGTGTACCTCGTGTTAAATGTTGAAATTTGTCATAAACATGTGCTCTGATTGGCTTTTGTAATTAACTTGGACCCAGATAAGTCGCCGAATGTCATGGTGTTTTATCAGAATCTAAGTGATTTCGCACTCTGTCAACGGTTTCTTAAATATTTTATTAAATCGAAAGTAGTGAACGTTGTACCAGATCCAAACTTTAGCAAACATTAAATATGGACATTGGAAAAGTCTTGAAGCTTGTTTGGAACATTTTAATACATACACACATATCATTGCATTATTGAATGATAAATATGCAAACTGCAAAGTAAGACTATACACGTCTTGTTGTATGTAGGCAAACACAAATCACCACCACCAGATAACCCCCAAACAATGAAATGCGCAAATATCGATAGTTACTGTACAGTCCTAGCAGTAGCGGTTAAACTGGTGGCTCCTGTAAAATGGTCAGGTCCTGTGGGCACTCATCCCAAAGATGGTTTACTTAGGTAGTACATTAAGCGTCTGTATGATTTTCACCCTACATTAAGCTACAACATTCCTTTCCTACATATCGGCTTTGACACTCTTTTGAACTTCAGGTTTAGAGTGTTTTTACTGTATTTATAAATATGCAGTCGTGATAGAATCAATGCTTTGCATTGTAGCATTAAGACGTAAATCATAAAACATATTTAAAATAAATAAAACAAGAGGGTCGTCACGGGTGACAAATGCCCCCAAAGTGTTTGACACCGAAATGCATTTTGGTGGAAAAACAATACAATGTAATGCAGGTGTAACATGAAATTTTGATGCTGTTAAAAATGACACAGGAGTCAGTTCTTAACATTAGAAACAGAACCTTTGACGATTATGATAGCTAAGAAAAGAGCCAAGCGTCAAAACTTAGTTAAAAAGGACCCTAAGTCATTCTCAACGTTAAAAAGGACCCTGGGTTGATTGTCAACGTTTAAGGTATAGGAGATATGCTCTGGACAAGCTTTTTGTATCTGGTAAGATATAGGAGATATGCTCCGGACTGTAAAATTGAGGTCAAAGGTCAAGGTCAAGGTCAGTGATCTGAAAATGGTACATGACTCTCCCCCATCCCAAGATGAACTCACAAACCAAATTTGGATTCCGTAGCTGGTAAGGTATAGGAGAAATGCTCCAGACAAGCTTTGTGTAAAATCTAGGTCAAAGGTCAAGGTCACAGTGACCTGAAAATGGTACGCGACACACCGCCATCCCTAGATAAACTCACACATTAAATTTGGAATCCGCAGCTGGTAAGGTATAAGAGATATTCTCTGGACAACCTTTTTTGTAAAATCGAGGTCGAAGGTCAAGGTCAAGGTCACAGTGACCTGAAAATGGTACGCGACACTCCGCCATCTGAAGGTGATCTCACAAACCAAATTTGGAATCCGTATCTGGTAAGGTATAGGAGATATGCTCTGGACAAGCTTTTTGTAAAATCGGTCAAGGTCAAGGTCAAGGTTAAGGTCATAGTGACCTGGAAATGGTACATGACATTCCGCCATCCCAAGATGAACTCACACACCAAATTTGGAATCTGTAGCTGGTAAGGTAAAGGAGATATGCTCCGGACAAGCTTTTTGTAAAATCGGTCAAAGGTCATGGTCAAGGTCACAGTGATCTGAAAATGGTATGCGACACTCCTCCATCCAAAGATGAACTCACACACCAAATTTGGAATCCTTAGCTGGTAAGGAATAGGAGATATACTCCGGACAAGCTTTTTGTAGCTGGTAAGGTATAAGCGGTTTTTAAAATCGAGGTCAAAGGTCAAGGTCAAGGTCACAGTGACCTGAAAATGGTACGCGACACTCCGCCATCCCAAGATGAACTCACACACCAAATTTGGAATCTGTAGCTGGTAAGGTAAAGGAGATATGCTCCGGACAAGCTTTTTGTAAAATCGGTCAAAGGTCATGGTCAAGGTCACAGTGATCTGAAAATGGTACGCGACACTCCTCCATCCCAAGATGAACTAACACACCAAATTTGGAATCCTTAGCTGGTAAGGTATAGGAAATATACTCCGGACAAGCTTTTTGTAGCTGGTAAGGCACAAGCTTTTTTTAAAATCGAGGTCAAAGGTCAAGGTCAAGGTCACAGTGACCTGGAAATGGTACGCGACACTCCGCCATCCTAAGATGAACTCACACACCAAATTTGGAATCTGTAGCTGGTAAGGTAAAGGAGATATGCTCCGGACAAGCTTTTTGTAAAATCAAGGTCAAAGGTCAAGGTCAAGGTCACAGTGACATGAAAATGGTACGCGACACTCCCCCATCCCAAGATGAACTCACACACCAAATTTGGTATCCGTAGCTGATGTGACAAAGGAAATATACTCCGGACAAAAGGTACACACACCCACACACCCACCCACCCACCCACACACCCACCCACCCACCCACACACCCACACACACACACACCCACACACGCACGGTGCGATCACTATATGCCGCCAAAGCCTAGCTTTGGGGGCATAAAAATAAATATACAGTTCTTGCTCGACGCATTATACGAGTCAATAATTAACCAGCCTATCCCATTTCCGATTGACCGATGCCCTGTTTCAATACATATGTTAGGCCTGGTGGAAAAAATACACCCGTATCGGCTCATTTTGTATCGTCATATATTGAATGTCAAAGGTGGCTAGCAACGCAAAGGGAATCTTTTCGTCTAAATTGAGTTCCGTTCTGTCGTTCAGCACTTGTATTTGAAAGGGAAACCAGGTAACGGAATACACGACGAGTTAGTCGATGTATATTCTCTTCTGCACCATCATATTCTCAAGTCAAATTGTAGGTTGGGTAAATTCAAAAGCGATTAAACGTCTTGGAAGATGAAGTGAGATCCGGACGCCCAGTTGATGCCACTGATGAAACAAAACGTGTAGGAAAGGTCGTGACCTAGATTAAGTGGTAGAAATAGCAACGACCTTACACATAGTAGCGTTTCAACAATTTTACATGGTTTTCTACGTATGCACAAGCTAACAACCAATTAGGTCACAAAACTCCTCAGAGACGAGCGCATGGCAGGCATCCAGAGTATCAGTATACGGCGCCCTGCTGAAGCGGTTTAGGTCAAAGGTAAACTATTTTCTCTCGCGACTGGTGACTGTAAATGAGACTTGGGTCCATTATTATGAGCCAGAGAATAAAGCTCAGATACGCCAGAGGGTAGGGCCTGAGCCCTAGAGGCCAAATAATTCAGGTCACTGCCCTCTTCTGGACGCAAAATGCTTTATTATTTTGGCCTTTATTACCAAAGACAAGTACAATAACAGGTGATTACTATGAAAGCTCACTCGACAGACTGAAAACCGCAATTTGTGAGGTATACTCTCTGAACAGGTACTGCCCCAACAGTACAACGGTTGAGTCAACACTTACAAACTTGCAATGGATACTGTAGAGCGAAACGGGGGAATGAATTAACATCGCACATCGCTTAATTGGAATTATTGGAATAAGCAGTGTCTTGTTGTGCAATGTGCAATATCATTTGTTGTTAAACGTTTGTTGTGACTGTTTTTATACACAGTTTTGAATGATTGATCTGTATATCATGTATGTCGTAGAAGTTACCTTGCCAAAACTTAACCATTTGAATGCTGAAGTTTCAAAAAGCAATGGTCTTTTATTATTCAAAACGATATAGTCTATTCAGTATGAAATGTATTACTTTGTGAGAGGAGTATATACAGTATATACCCTGATCAGAGGATTTCTCTATGAGTCTACACTATCTCTCAATGAAAATACAAACGTGTCCCGCATTCAAAGTGTTATAAGACAGTGTTTATATCTAGTATATTCATTTTAAGGCGGTTGTATTCTTAAACTGTAAAAGTACAAAAATGAGTCATGCAGGAAATACCACATACAGAACTGTAAGACTATTTAAGGGTTCATTATTTTTATATTTGATGTTTGTGTTCGGTTTACTTAAATATAAACTCTAGAACTGAACCACCTCGATGGTTTGTGATACCATTCGCTTTCGATGTTGTGTAATGTCTTGATCACCGTCCTACTTGCACTAAACACTTTTCAAGGCGACCTCTTAAATCCAGAAACGGAAGGAGGAGGTCGGACCTTTGTATCTCGTTTTTGTCGTACCCTTTATTACATTTCTACAGTACTCTATTTTGAGCTCAATAATTTACTACACTAGCGATAGATGGATACAGTTACTTCACTGAAATATGTGTTCGTTTTGCATGCACATTACCACTGTATTTGCCATCGCGGTTGTTGTAGATTAGTCGGAGAGGGGATACGTGTATTTACAATGTTTGTCGTTTAGAGTGGGGATGGACTAACTGTGAGCCTGGACGCCCCTAAACCGGTTTAAACCCCCACTGACTACTCTTACTGACCGTTCTAAGGCGGTACTTCCATACCCCCCCTACTATATGTTTGTTTTGGCTTTCTGTGTCACATACACGCACGTAAGCACGCACACGCACTCATGCATACTTATTAATTTTTAAGCAAACAGAGCAAGCGTTGATAGTTTAGTAACCGTTAAAAGGCGTATCCATGCGTTATCTTTACGAAAAATGAAAGTAGTGCAGTAGGCTCCTTTAGGGATCATTTACTCCATTACTATTCATATAAGAAATGCCTGTATGAATATTGATACGTCTTTCTCCATTATAAAACAGTACAATCCGATTTATATTATTCCATAAGCAAATAGAGCGGATCCTAATCAAGCAACTTCTACAGTCATCGTCTGATATTGGTCTTAGCTGTTTGCATGGCGATAAAAGGTGTATCTGTAGAGTAAATGGTTAATCTACTCGCTGTGGATTAGTTTGATATTACATACAACAGAACATCTTCCAAATCAAATATTACTTTATTACAATGCTATTCTATATTTTTATTTGCAATCACAGATAACTCATAAAATCATAGTCCGTACATTAAAAGTATATTTTCAATAACATACTAACGTATAGCATCTATCATTTTTAATCATTCTTATGAAAAATGTCAGTTCGAACTAAGAAATGAGCAATGCTCATGTAATACAAAATAAACCGTTTTCGTCGATACTTATATTGTTTGATGTGCATCAAAAGTCATTGGCCTATGTTAAAGAATTATGTTTGCTCAATGTCTGATTTTTACACTGTTCATTGACTTCTGATATTCAATGCAGTTTGGTCCAGACGTGGAAAACCCTCTCGGTTCATCCTCAATTTGTAATTAAATGGCCTTCGCGAATTGGCTGGAACGCGACGTAAAGCCCACGATATAAAATCACACACATTCTAACCATACTCTCTAACAATGACACTTTGAATGGTTCTAAAAGCCGGTAGTGTCACTAACACATTTATCGGTACTAAATTTAATTTAAATACATTACACACATCTAGAGCAATGCTAAAGTTCTATCGGCCAGCTGAAAAGAAAACGAAATAAAGAATATATTCAATAGCAAATCTGTCTATTTAGAGATGATCTTTTACATCAGAATTCTACAATGGACTTTTCTGATAAGATGTTTTGCTAGGAACCACATAAGTGTCAGGGTACATGGTGTTGATGTTTATCATGCTGTCGTTAACGCGACTGTGCCTGGAATGAAGAACATAATTCTTATTAGAATATCTGTAAATTGATTAATTGCAGTTCATGATATGCAATTCAATGTACTGTAGATACCACTTATACGCTTAAGTATAATTTCAAAATCTAAACAAGATGTTATCTAAATGTAGGACACGGGTTATGCATAAAGCTCTAGCATAACGTTTGTTTGTTTAGGCAACCACGCGCAGTTAGATATTCATATATTATATGTATTGTAGCTTTAGCGAAACTTGGTATATTTGTAATATATGCACGTAACTATAATATGCTTCTTAGACAGAGATATGCTTTTGGAATTTGATGAATCATGAAAATAAACACTTCCAACTATAGAAGTTTTAATGCTGTTTTATTCAAGCTTGTCTCTTTATTTATTTACTCTTATTATGCTAACTAAACGAAATATGTTTAAAGTATGATAAGCTGTAACAGTATGTACTGGAACCTGCCATTCATTTAACACAAATGAATCTTACTTAAAGAAGCAGGTTATTGTTAAATACAGAGCACATGTTTAGAAAACTACTATATGACTTTTATGACCGGACCTAAGCTACCACCTGTTATACAGACCAACAGTTTGATTTGATGGGCACATATTGTTTCCCAACAGCAGAAACCGTAAAAAAACAACCAAAACAGACCTATAGGTGCTGCCTAATCTGGGTTTACTCTGTTTGCAAGTGCATGGAAATGCGTCTGTATAATGTTAAGGGTTAAAATGATTTTGAACAAGGCTCATTTGGCCATGACAAAAACTGCTGTACCATATCTATAGTATTTATAAGTAAAACAGCAGACCCAGATCAAAGGGCTTCTACAGGAATCGAATGGTGTGGGTAATTTCTGCTTGCAAAGGCGTCAAAAAAGCGTCTCTCGAATAACTGTCATATTAACGAAATAATGGCATACAATATTTGTCCCACCTTTTATGGATATACTTGTACACGAAGACTATGACTGCCCCAGCTATTGCCAGTAAACCGACAGATACACATACACCGATAGCGATGGTAGCTCCATCTGTATCATCTGGATAATAGTAATGTCAATTGTTAGAATGTTTTGCAATGCTTAACCCTTACATTTCGGGAAACAAGTCACCAAAGTCCTTTATAAACAGTGACTGAAGACCCTAGCGAGAGGGTTCCTAGAAGAGCTCTCTAATGATGGACTGCACTGTTTGCCATGTTACACTTTTTTGTAGAAAGTCGCGAAAAGTTTGTCCTGTTTGAATGTTGGAATATTTCATTTAAACATTCATTATTGTACGGGTTAAACCTTTTTTACCTTCACTTGATGAATATGTAATGAAGAAGTTGTGACTTCACCGGTATATTGAATATGCGAAATATTTAATGGTCCATGAAACAATTGAAACTATCTTATATCTATCTATATATCTATCTTTCTATCTATCTATCTATCACCTATCTATCTATATATCTATCTATCTATCTATCTATCTATCTATCTATCTATCTATCTATCTATATATCTATCTATCTATCTATCTATCTATCTATCTATCTATCTATCTATCTATCTATCTATCTATCTATATCTATCTATCTATCTATTTATCTATCTATCTATCTATCTATCTATCTATCTATCTATCTATCGAACCACTTTACTAATACAGCGTGGAATCAAATATGTCATTTGTTTTAAGCGCCCAGAGCAAGTTCTGATCGGACAGCTCTAAACCTACACAGTAAGCTGTCTAGGCTGGGTCGGCGTAGAAATTTAGGATTATTGAATAAAGGGTGATATACACACAAAGAATACACGATAGACAAAAAATCTCAATCATGCTTTGAATATGTTTAAATTATATTATAATAGTTTAATATGAGCTCCATGAGTCGGTTCATTATATTCCCCAAACAATCTGAAACACTCACTCATAAAACAAACATTAAATGCCAGAATGAGGATTCTACAGTTGTGCAGCGAGCTTAACATTGAGACAGACTTCATTCATACTGTATAAGTATACAATTTATATATCGTTTGTTGCAAATTATTATACACTCTGACGGAGAGGTAATAAACCTCATAAGAGTAACACTATTCTGTTCACGCCTATGCAAACAGAGTGAACCAAAGTCAGACATCACCTATGGGAGCCGTGTTATCAGGGTCTATTCCGTTTGCCTACGAAATAATGCAGTTTCTACCATTATAAAATAATCAGCTTTACTATATTATTAACAAATAAATCTGAAATATACTGAAAGAGAAATAATCTGCAAAATGATGCACGCATTGTATACTTATATAGGATAAATAAAGGCAAACACCCAAGAAAACATGTAGCTAAGTAATTCAACCCTCATGCACATATTTACACCACTATTACTCAAATATACAAGTACGAAGAAAACTTATTGAAAAGTGAAATAGGAGTTACCCGCACAATATTTATACCTGGCGTATTTATATCAGAAAGGGAAATAACTCCGAGAATATAGATATCTAATTTATCTAGCCCTTATGCACAACGTCACATCCATATCAACCATCATTGCAAGTATGAAAACAATATTTTCAATAATCAATAATGAACGAATATTTATCCACACAAGAAATTGATAACAAGCGAAAGAACGAATGGACCGCGGCATGATATAATACTACCCTTCGGTTGTATGAAAATGTATAATGCATGGAAACGGCGGTCTTTAAAAGTCGAATGTCAAGTGTTCTTAAATGTTTCTAAATATACATGTTCTTGATATTACGACTATTTTCACGGTATCAAAGGTTTTTCCTTACAATCAGCTAACTTATAAGATCATTACATATCTAATATGATGAAAGATATACGCAACTGAGGAGAAGAAAACAGGTTTTGAGAAAAAACATATCTGCCAAGAGTAAATACCCATATACAATGTTTGACCTATGGCAGACTTACACATGCCGATACGTACAAAGTATTGTTGAGACTGATCTCACCGAACATGTAATTGTTGATCCAGAGACCCATCTAAATACAGACCATAGGAAATATGTTTTACAAGTTCTAATATATGGCAATCACAAGTTCCAGTTGCGAACGACGTAGTTTAGGATTTATGTTCATGTATGTCATACAAAGTTAGCCGTAACCTCGTCCTTCATATAAACGCGTTTTCACGCATTTGCAAACAGGGTAGCCCTAGATCAGACGGCTCTTACACGGACCATCTGATCAGCGTCTGCTCTGATTGCTAATGAAATTGTAACGCTAGGTGTCTTTACTTTCTAAAATGGCTACAATGTTCCACCCTCCATATTTTATTAATACTAATTTTCCATGAATATTCAGTAGGTATTAATATTTGAAATAAACAAAGAACAATTAAAGAGTTAATTGTTGCACACTAGAAGGTACTTTAATTTCGGCCAAGTGAGTAATAGTGACTTATGAATAAGACCTTACGATAATGCACGAGCTTAAATAACGCGGGTCTGGGTCAATAATGTCTATCCAACAATGAATCTTTTTCATAGTGCAATTCTTAGGAGCCGTTCTGTAACAAAGCTGGATATGTCTTTATCGCCAAACGTATAGACTAAGATTAGTCATCAAATCTGGATAATGTGTCCGCAATTTCTGATACGAGTCAAAGTAGCAGTTCTTTCACTTTCTCTGCAAAACGTTGACTGACAGATTACCGTGTAAGGAACATCGTAGGGTGTACTTGACATCTTACCTAGCTCGAAACTGTTTGCAAAGATCCTCTCGAGTTAATTCCAAATAATGCACATTATGGAAGTCTTATGTTCAACCGTCGACATGGTAGCAAGTCATTATCCACATCATTTGCATTATACTAGATACGGGATTGTTTTAGTGTTGACTTACCAGACTCGTTATCTCCCTTGTTTTCAATTTTGCTCTGATCGTTCACACCTGAAATGACAACACCAGAAATGCGATAACTCAATAAGCACAAACAATAACAATAAAAATTGAAAATACTGAGTCTCTCAGTGGACCTTTCCTTATTTAAAAACGTAAGTAAGGGAAAGGTGCATTGAGAAACTCAATATTTTAAAATGTCATTGCATTCATCTAAGAAATTCAGATATGGAGTTTTCACTGATACAATTCTGGACTCAAGCGAATCAGACATATTTTTGAATAAAAAATAACCGCTAACATCGCAACCCCTAATTTATTCTTCTTAAAGAAACCATTATTGTGATATCGTGAATACATACGGAGCTACTCGAAAAAAGGTAAAGTAATCGGAAAACAGTGAGCGGTTACGATTGCGAATGCTATCTAAAATGTGGCGAATAACACTGGTGATATTGATACTCTAACATAAACATTTGTCATTATTAAGTTATGTCCACCTCCTACCACCATATAGTGTTAAGCATAATGGAAAAGTGTAGTCCATTTTTGCATTTCATGCGTCAATTATAGACGTACTGTCTTTATTAAGGGTTGTTATTAATTCCTTACTGCTCATCATAATTTTATGTGATGCACATTCTTTTTGTCATGTTTGTATTTTTGTTTTGTCTTTGTGCGTCTCTTGTTGTTTTTTCTGCCTATGTACATATGCTGTTTCCTTGTGTTGCTGTTCGGGCGAGTGTTTGTTCTGTATGTGGTGTTTCCTACATGACTCATTTTTGTACTTTTAGTAAATATATCCTTGGCCTTTTTATTTATATATGTATGTACACCATCTACATAATTACATCAACTGATTTTCAATATACCTTCGCATTCCGATATATCGACAGAACCTGTTCCGGTAGTTGTCTTCCCCTGGGGACACTGCTTACACGTAGACTGGCCTGTCTGGTCTTGGTATTCACCTCGTGGACACAGGTTGACTTTGTACCCGTCCGAATAAGAACCCGCTGGGCTCTCCGCTGTAACAAAAGATAACCTAAGTACATGCAATGTAAATAGTAGTCTGTGAAACACATATCAATTTTGCGACAGTTGAACTTATTATACATTGTCGTTTATTTGAGAAGGATTTTACATTCCTTTTTTTCGTCTTTGAATTTTCACTGTCTATGCATATTTTAAAGTACATTCAAACCAATGGGAAATGCATGTTTAAACACGATAAAGCAATTTAAACATTATAGGACAATTACAAATGAAACAAATGGTAATTATTCAGGAAGGAGGGTCAATCTTAAAATTAATCAAGGCGGGACAATTTTAAAATGAAATTGTTTAAATGTTAATCTGAAAATTAAACAAGGGGATGGTGATATAGACATTAGCCAAAGTCGGGTACCACACACAATCAAACAAGGTAGCTACATTTAGAAATAAAGAGTGGTGTGATTTAAATGACAAAGGTGGAACAATATAAAACATTAAACACACAAAAAGTAAACATGGTGTGTATATTAGGCTTTTAAAGTTATTGGTGCGCACTTACCACAGAATACATCTAAACGAACGGAACCAGATGGACATCTAATGGATGGTGTAACTGATACTCCAGTCGACCCAGTTCCTACAGACTGGCTCTTTCCGTTGACTGTGACTTTGAAAAAGTCTACAGAATTGTTAAATACTTGTTGAGCTGACTTCTCTAATGCTAAAGTCTGTTTGAGGAATTCTACAAGGCTGTCCGGAGGAGCTGTAAGACCAAAACAATGACTAAAATGGAATTGCACATTTAACCGTTGCGTTAATGCTAAAAAATGCAATTGTTTGTTGGAAGTCTCAAAAGTTGTGTTAGTTTTAATTTGATTGAAGCGTAATGTTTAAAAAAAATATAATAGTATACAAATTGAGTATTCTGTGGCCTGTTGCATTGAATCGTTAAAAGGAAAAGTAATGCGAAACTTTCTTATTTTAATCAGAACAGTAATACCCCTCTAAGCCGGTCGCTAAATGTGGTATAAATATCGGTCTTGTACACAGGCGGCGGCTTAATGCATGATGAAAGTAATACAGAAAGCTTCTCTACATGACTTTCCCCCTGCATTCTCTACCAGACTTCCGAGCCTGTACCACACTTGTTTTATGGTTAAAGAGGCATTATATATAGCGGACACGCCTACGAGTTAGGAAAGCAATAATACTGGATATTTATTTTCTAAGATATATCCAAAATATGACAAAATTATAACAAGTTTAAATATGTTTTACAAATCTGAGTGATTAACATTTAGCCTGCTGAACAAATTATTTTTACAAAATCTTTCACCTACTACATTTTCAAAAAATCAAGCTATAATGATAAAATGCAATTACGGTGTCAAACTGATGAGAGGTTGAATTACTCGGATTTTCTACTGGATCCAAGATGTTTGCATAATTATTCGCTAATCCACCCATAACAGGCTAAAGGTTAAAGAGAACATTTCTGATATATCTATATACCACTTGTATTTCCAATAACTGAAGAAAAATTGAAATCTGATCCGTCGGTCTCTACTGTTGACTTCAAATGGACAGTGACAGTCAACATGTTTCCCGAGCGTTTCCTTCTGGAACCATGCTCACAGTCTCTTGGCTCGATCTCGGCCTCGCACAAACCTTTCTTGATACATTCCAGAGAAGACATTTTGACTTGGAGAGAGTTTACTACAGATGCACTACTTGATTCAGAACAAGTCAGAGTCTGGTAGTGTCCATCAAGTGAAACTCCCATTTCAACCGGGGGCTTCACCTCTGCGTGAGAACAAGATGCCAAAACAAACATAAGATAAACAGACACAGTATATGAGTTCACCATGATGAGAAAGTGTATAAAAAACAAGTTCCAGCATGGCAAACATTTCCTGTTCTCATATCACATTTAAAAAACAATATGTAAATAGTAGTCACGATGCCTTTATTTCTTACGTGAATAGTCATTTGAGTAAAATGATAAAACCCATTAATTATATTTTCATACAGATATAGGATAAGGAAACCAGCTTTTAAGAAACCCTTTACGGGTATATATTTCCTTTTGAATTCCGAGGGTTTTACGAATAAAATTGTATATTTGAATGCTTTATACATATAACATGGGCCTAATGTTATACAGATGCATAAAGCTCGAGTACAACGTAAAGTTGTTAACCTTGTGTTCTAACAGATGTTAATGGCTTTATGTTGAAAATATATTATACTAACATGATTATATGTTATAATGTCCAAATAGCGCTTCAAAATGATTGTTTATGTATTTAAAGTATTCACCTGTTTTGCGTCATTAACAGACGACATCAGATGACATGAAGGTTGGCGCTCTATTCATAAATGAACTCGATTGTGTTTCTATAGACAACGGGTACGGATTGCAGTCAGATAAAGTTGATTGAATTGTCTTAATGAATACAGACTGGTGAATACTATATGAATAACAATTCAGGTTAAAACAAACAGTATTTCATGTCAGAGCCGATGATCTGCTACAACATTCTTGTATGTACAGTAAATCTTAATTCTTAAGTTGAAAGTAATGGAAAATGCTTCTTAATAGGAACAGAGTCTTATTGTGTTTGTGAAAAGAGATAACTTCGAAACTGAATATTTACAATATAGTGATTCTACAGCGACTTTTTATTTACATAATTAATTTACACAATGTTTTGTACCAGAGCAAGCAGGCAGCCTAGCTCGAGGGTTATCGGCGGTTTGGTGGTTCCATTTGTAGCCTGTGATGGCCCCGCACTCGTAATACGAAAGAGGTGGTGTGGTAAAGTATAGACCCGGCCTGCAGGATATGGTACACCTGGT
Source organism: Azorinus chamasolen (assembly GCA_963576725.1). NCBI lineage: Eukaryota > Metazoa > Mollusca > Bivalvia > Cardiida > Solecurtidae > Azorinus > Azorinus chamasolen. Next base: position 32,204,841 of record OY755252.1, on the reverse strand, counting down.
TAGTGTGTCTGTTGTATTGCACTCACGCACAACACCGTATGAACGCCTCAGTCTTGTACATTCTGTAATATGGATTTATACTGTATGACAAAGACAACTCAGAAACCGTTGCAAACAAAGAATATCCAAATTAGATTGCTCTTTTAGGAATCGTCTGACCATTAGACAAAAACTCCTAATTGACATATATGGCGTTATTGTGTTTTATATGGATACAAACAGATTAACAGTCTGAATGTAAAAACACTGATTAATTCGCTCATTGTGATCCAAACTGTTTGTTAAACAGCCATTAAAGTAGACAAAGATCAGACGACTACTACAAGAGCCGTCTGGTCGCGGTCTGGCCTATTTGTTTATGATATAATAAAGATACTATTCTTCAGTTATTATAACAATTAATGTAATTAATATTCAAGGTATTATTATTTCGTATATGATTATTCATAGAATAATGGGTTGACTAATTTGCTCATAGCGTGCTAAAAGTTTAATGTCACTTACATTAACTTCTTTAAAAATTTGAAATTAAAATATTCCTTTTTATCGTATATTTTGGACGAAACTGTATCGTTTATGATGGAAGGATTCAAATCTAAAAAGGAGAATAGTATAAAGTGTAGAGAAATCATGATAGCTCAATGGAGAACTATTTTACTGTTCATTTACAAGTTTAGTAAAACTATCATTCGATTTGTTTAAAAAAACAACAACATTTATTCCAGAAATTTCATGTACATTATTACAGTAACGGTATCCATTTTCTTTGATAGTAGTGAGACATGACGTTAAAAGTAGAGTATGGTTAGCAATAAAACACGCATTGTAACATAAAAGAAAGCTTATGCTGTTTTACGTTAAGAACAGACTTACAAGTATTGCACATTTTAACATGGTCCGAGATTATATCTTTTCTGGGGTTTGAACGGTAAGCAGGAACAAAAACATAATCTGAATGGAAATTGAAAATGCTTTTTTCTTCAGATATCGACATATACTATAGGATTAGGTGGTAATAGCTGGTAATTTAATGTGTAAAAAGCAGTACGCGTATCAATATTGTCAAAAATACGTTTTTTCCAACTCCAAAGGGCATTAATATCAGCATGTTCTCGTCGACACCATTTGATTCAGAATTGTATAAACATGTACAGACAGACATGTTGAGCAGTACAGCTTCAGAGTAAATCACCAATTGCCTGATTAAAGACCTGCTCGTTGATGTGTTGTTTCATTCACTTGTAAATGAAAAAGGTAATTGTAAATGTAAATGTTTACCTGGACATTTATCTTGGTTGCAGTCTTTAGACTCCGATGATGACCCTTGGCATGACATGCCTTCTGGGCCAGGAGAAGGGTTGTTACATTGCCTTGTTCTACTGGCATGTCCCCCATCACAACTCTTTGAACATGTTGCCCATTCCGTCCACTCAGACCATCTTCCGTCAACTTTAACATGTAGACTATCAAGTCTTAATTTTAATTACGTGACACATATATTTAACATATTTTCTCTTTAACTCTTTATTCCGTATAAATGTATTTAACTCATAAGCAAGCAATATAGGTCGTCTGATCAGAATCTGATTTGCATGTTTATGGAATAATAAAATAAATTCTGAAGGGTGGTGATCCCCCGAAAGCAAAAATTGCAACACAAAAAGAGAAATTGCAGACTCGGTTTTATTGAGTCTGTTCATGAGCAGTAATTGAAAGTGCAACACTGCTCACGCCCCCTAGCACCGGCTTAAGCGGTATTCAATTTTCAGAACAAGAAGTACTGAAATTCATGATCTCGAAGGATCAGAAGGTATAACAACACTGAGAATGAAAGATCTACTTTTGCCGTATCTGCTACGGTCAAAATGCCCTGTGTTCATTGGTCAATATCAAATCAATTAATTAGCATGCTTAAATGCAGTACTTCGTACATGAATACTTATGGGATAAAGTGTTAAAATCATTCATATAGTTCCTAACACATATTTTGAATTTGATTTCTATAGTAAATATCTTCCCCCTTAAACCACTGTGAAAAAGTAATGAATACTTAAAACATACCTAATGCAATTTTAATTCCATCCGATTCAATCAAGCTATTGAGAAACTAATGACCCAATATTGAACAGTTTGTATCCTGATGAGACACAGATGTACTCGGCGTATCATCTGGATTGAAACTGTTTGCTAGTGGGGTCAGATTGCGATTAGTGTGATACGGGATTATTTGTACCTTACACTGTTAACAGGGATGCTACATTTACCATCGATGCAACGTCCTTAACAAGAACATAGGCAAATAGTATAAGACCCGGGTCAGATGGCTCATGAATAAGTCTTTTGATCAGGATGGACACTATTTCCTGGACCGATCGTTGTCAATGACTCTTACCAGAAACTATTTTATTCTCTGTGCCCGTCAACACGAAACATGGACGGGTTCTAAATTAAGATATGGACATGGTCTCCTAAATAAAAAGGCAATACGTAGGCTAAGTATCATAAAAAAGGCACACATTGCACATCGCTGAGAAATATGATGATTTTTGTAACAATGTATTACGCGTTAATGGATACATTAGTTGCATGAATACTCTTCTATAAGATTTTTACAATACTCAGAGTTGACATAGATTGACAATTGATATCGTCAAACCATCCTGATTAGGTGTTGCCGTTTGCCATTCAACATCATATTTAATAATAACTTTTCATATACATGTACTGTTATTCGTTAAAATTGTTACCATAAAATGTAGAAATTAAACGATTAAGTGGCACGATGGACAATCACTGATGTGTACACAACCAATAGTTAAAGTCTTTTAGACGTCTTGTGGCTTTCATCATTACTACATATCATATATATATTATCTTTACATCATTCTTCTTAATAAAATCAGTATAGTTATTTCGTGTTATCACTATTTGACTCCAATGATAAACATATACAATGTAACCGTTAAATGAAGCTTGACTGCAAAAATGACCATGGATATTCTTAGTATAGTGGCAACCAACAGATCCTTACTACATTACTCAAGTGCACAGGTGAAATACGTAATAAGTGATATCCTGACATTCTGTGTAGCCAGATAGCACATGCTTTATTTTGCACACAATTGTCAGGAACGCAGTGTCGTTAAAACCTTTCTCTACAGACAACTTTACTTGTTTACCTGCTTTAATCTCGCAGTGATCGCCACTGTAACCGTATGCACACGTGCACGTGTAATTGGATGTACCATCCACACAGCTGGCGCCGTGTTTACAGGCATTGTCAATACAGAAGTCAGGCTTTGTTTCGCAGTGGTCTCCAGTGTAACCGTCAAGGCAACGACACGTGAAGCCCCCTTGCTTGTTGATACAGGCATGACGTCCACACGGGGAACTTTCGCATTCATCAACAGCTATAGATAGGATGTTCTCATACATAATAAAACAAAACCACTGCATATTCGTGTATGTTGAACAAACATTGCTCCGATAGTTAGTAAAACCCAATATTGAGTCTTAGTTCGTTCTCAAGTACAGTACAAATCCTGTAAATGGAAAAGTAGTAAAGTCACGCAGGCAAAGCCACATGCAAGACGCAACCACCACCAAAACACCGATAGACAGCATGACACACACACACACACACAACCACACACCCAAACGCACACACACACACACACACACACGAAATGAACACAGAAAACACCAAAAGATACACAAGAACCAGGGACAAACGTTCCACAACATGAACAAACCACAAGCACAAAGACGCAAGGCAAACAAAAGGAAGGGTGACAAAGAGAGTACCGCCTTGGCACGGTCAGCAGCAAAAACACCACTGGGGGTTTAAACCGGTTTACGGACGTCCTAACCTCGCACTTCTCTCAAAGTCACCCTAGCTTTACAAATATTGTAAATAAAGGTATCCCCGCTGGACTTACCCACAACATAGACGACGGTGAACACAGGACAACATGTAAAACATAGCATAATAACTGTGACAATCCGTCAAATATGTACTCAATGACTTTGCTGAAGTCAGAGCACCTGCAGGTAAGCCGTTAAGGGCACGACAGGGAAAAATAATACATGAGTCTGGTAAGCTCCTCCTGTATCCAAGTTTAAGAGTATACCATCATAGAGTACTACCCTCGGCCTGTCATCGCGCAAGCAAAGAGGGAAGCATAGCTACCGACTGTAAAAGGGTCGATAACCAAACATGCAGTGTGTTGCAATATAATAGGATCATAACCTTTCTTTTTAAATGTTTTAATGCGTTTTATAAACAAATCATGAAAATGGATATGAGCCCGAATTTTCCTGAGTTTGTAGATAACATCCCCATAAAATTCTGGTTGAGAAATGCCTTGTCGCAGTAACGTCCTTAGATTGCAATTATATTTACTAATGAGAGGTAAATTTCGATAATAAAATTTAGAAAAGGTTTTCCGAAGTTTGTGATATCTGTAACCTTGCTTAAGAAGTTTATCAGTTATAACTAAATTACGTCTGTTAAAATCTTCAAGCAAAGAACAGGCTCGGGCAAACCTAATAAGTTGAGAAATATAAACACCATAAGATGTAGAACGTGGCACATCCCCATCTAGAAAAGGATAATTAACAATTTTAAAATTAAAATCTTCTCTTTTATCGTATACTTTGGACGAAACTTTATCTAAAAATGAAGCATTAATTTCAGATTGATTAGCTTTGTTTAAAGACAGTTCTTTTGGGTAGATTGAAGAAACCATAGTATCAAAATAAGGATTATCTAAATTCAAAATATCGTCTAAATACCTTGAAGTTTTATTAAAAGCATTAACAATATCGGTCTGTGTATCAGGTTTTAAGCTAAGCATAAAATCCCTCTCGTAGCAATACAAAAACAAATCTGCAACAAGAGGGGCACAATTTGTACCCATGGGTATACCAACACTTTGACGATATATGGTATCTCCATAACGCACAAATATGTTATCTAAAAGAAAGGTAAGATATCTACAAACATCAAGGCAAGTCCACATTGTGTAATGTTCAACTTCTGTTACTACTTTTCCATTGAAGAACGGACATCTGTGTATAAAGGACATATGTGTACAAATAGACATATAACTCTTACAATTTAAATGATAACATCGTAATTCTTTGGGCTATTGGAATCCAATATATTTTACTGCCAAATAGAAATAATCTCCTGCCGGTAACTTATGCACTACTATCTTTCTAACAATCATTTGTTCAAAATTGTAATGCTTTCCGGGTCATTGACACATGATCTTTCAGCCCGGTCTCATCCTATCACAGCAATAACCTGGCGATTTGTAATTCAAAAGATGGCGTGGTTCAATAAAACAATTCAATTGTATCACCAATCTCAATTTGTCCTCTAAATATACAAGCAACTAGCAACAGTCGACTTTTCGTTTGTCGTTATGTATTTATTTTGGAGGATGCCATGTTGCAAACACATATGAATGGAGCCATTTCATTGGATGAGCCACGGAAATCTTTGTAAATCCGTGACGTCACATACAATGGATCATTCCTCGACGATGTGAAGCTAACTGACAAAACTCGCTAGTTTTACATCGTTGATTTAATCCTAAGGACTAAAAAACAGTGATTCAAGATAGCATCGAGTCGCTTTGTTGAATCACGCCAGCTTTGAGCTGCATACTGCCAGGTTATCGCTGTGATGGGGTGAAACCGGCGTAAACAAACGTTTGTCCATGACCAAGAAAACACGTGACTTTTGAGAATCAGTGTTAGATTAACCGTTCCAAGTCGGCAACTTCTTTGTCACCCTTGCTTTTGTTTGTTTGGTGTCCTTGTACTTATGTGTTTGTTTGGGTTTGTGGTTTTCGTCTCGCGTGTGTGTGTGCGTGCGTGCGTGCGTGCGTGAGTGTGTATCAATTGCTTTCTATCGATGGTTTGGTGATGGTGGCGTTTTGTGTTTGAATTTTCCTGATTCACTTTACTACTTTTGCATTACTAATTTGCCTCAGGGAATTCAGAAAATAATATTGAGCTTATTTCTTTATGAAATATATATTATACTTCTGAAATCATATCGACTTCTGTTATTTTTGTATATATAAGTATCTCGCCACGTTTGGTTAGTTTATGTCTGTATTTTGACACACAATAACAAACGTGTTTCTTTAAGCAACCACAGTACTATAACTCCCGGTTTTTGTATTGTCACATAAGTTTAAGCTGCTGGATTTTACGATCTTCCTTTGTTTTGCACGCGGTTCAAAATTGTAAACCTGCGACATATTCCGTAATTATATGTGATTTTTTTTTCAAATTTCGTTTACATATGTCTAATTGCATTTCCTTATAAACAGTATTTAACCTATCTGCCCTTTTAAGAGATAGTGAATGTATAAATATAATGAAAGTACAAAAATGAAGCAGAAATTTATAATGGCTGTTTTACAATGGCAGAAGCTATATAATCAGATCTATATTATTTTACTAGTAACAGGATATACTCATATATAGGGTTACTATAGAAGTCGTCTGATCTGAATCTACTCTACATGGGAAGACGTTTATATCAGGTTATTTATATTATCAAATTATTGTACATTACCATCGCACATTGAAGGAATTATCACGTTGACTGTCTGAAATGAAGTAATAGTGTCACTGGTTACAATTGCACCGCTCATAGTTGACTCGCATGATGACGCCCACTTGGCTACATCTGTCGTGGGCGCGGCATGGCTCAATATGTTGTATGACGATAGCTGCAAATCTGAAAGTTGTAATACGTCAGTATTATTGTCCCATACGTGGCCGCTCAATAAAAGGTTAACTGAAGTATTTAGATGGATGATAGATTAATGCCGGACAGTAGTAAAACAACACATTTTTCCATTTCCTGATATAGACGCATTTTACGCATTTGCAAAACGTTTGCACATGTAATAGCTGTCTTGTCAGTGTCATAGTCTGGTACTAGTATATTCCAAATTCTGCAGACCTCGAAATTGATTAATACTAATACCTCTTATGTTTTACATTAATATTAATTAGTGGAACAGTTCAGCAACCACTCCCTTTTAAGACCATTACGACGATTCAGTTATTGCTGAGATAGGATTGTATTTGTGATATTATTTTAAAATCATTATCCACGTTTCTCTTTTTATCAGATGTATTTGTAGAGAGGTAGACAGATGAAGGGATATATAGATAGATATAGAGAAAGACAATAAACTGACAGCGAAAGACAGAGAGAGAGAGTGAGAAAGAGAGAGAAAGAGAGAACGAAATGTGTATACATGTAGAGAGTATCAAACACAGGAAAACATACACATACAGGCACATACCTACACAATCAGATATAGGGATTCAGAACGAGTAAAACAGACTTCCAGACTAACCTCCTCTAATTTCCAAAGTGTCGCTACTTTGTACAAGCAATGTTCTTGTCACAGACAATGCACTGTTATGATAAACACTTTTTCCATTGACATACACTTTAAGCAATTTACTCGTCCCATCCACAGAAACCACAATATGATACCATGTGGACGGCTGTAATATTTTCCCAGTATCAAAGGTATTCCTGTAAGGGAAACACAAATTGATAAACCAGGCAGTTAGAATATTGTTATGTGCCATAGTCTGATGAAATAAAAGTTTACCAAACAATGGCAAGACTCACTGAAATAATGTGGATATAGGGAACTGCCATGGTGACATCTTAAAGCTATTCGTGAACATGTGTGAATGGAACATGTATTTTGTTTCAGTTGAAGAACATTTAATCATGTTTAACCAAGAGTTCTTAAACTGGTTCTGAGATATGCAATAGATATTTAACTCTAAAACCATTCATTTTGATTTTGACTGAACGAAATTATGCAAAATTCGTCGAAATAATGTGGGCAATTATGCCAATTAGGTGTTGCAGTAATTATTGGAATACGTCCTGACATTGATTTGTGGCCTTAACATACATATAACCATTTCTGTGTTTAATAATTGATGTAAGAAATAATGACGCCGTGCATATCAGTAACATTTAAAACAAATAAAATCATAATATGAACACAGGAAATCCGATCTACAGAGCAGACCCTTATTAGACGGCTCATACAGGAATAGTCCGGAAGGGGTTATCATAGGTTACTGGAAGATGAATTCAGTTTTCTATATATGTATTGAACGTTGGATTCAAGACACCAATTTATCGTTGATTTATTAACTTGCATAAATGACCTAAATGTATATTATAACTTTGAATATGGAAAAAACAGACACTATAACCACTCCTAAGACTAAGAACTCAAAAGGTAGTCTACTGAAAGTACATGTATGTGTCATGCAGGAAACACCGCATACAAAACACAACCGCCCGAACAGCACCACGAAGAAAAACAGTAAATGTACATGTACCCGTATATAAAAATCACAAAGAAACTTACAAAGACATAACAAACAAACAATAGGGGGAAGATGTAGGTATCGCTTTAGAAAGGTCAGTGCCAAATGTCACTGGGCATTTAAATCGGTTAAGGGGCGCCCAACCTCACACCTATTCCATTCCCACCCTAAGAGACAGTGTTCTTTATGAGTTTACGACTTTACGGAGATAAGAACGTGAACGAAATTCCATGCATCGATTTTGGGAGACTGGACATTGACTTTTGCATATCGTCTAAGGTTTGTGTTTACTTGACTCTAATTTGATGAGTTTGGTAGATATTGGGCGAGCACAATTCGGACAACATACACATCCTCGCTGAATAGCGTACTGTCTATAACTTAAACATTAAATAAGCGAGATGTAACACATGGATTCAAATGTAGTATTTACCCATTTGTTTGTATGAGCAGGGTCTGGTTGGCCGCAACTGTGAAGTGGTGTAAATTGTCGGTTGAATTCACGCGAAGCAAGATGGCATCTACATTCTGCTTCAAAAACATCCAAGTCGAAAGCGTAAGAGCAGATGAGTTGTTCGTCGATTTGATGTTAACAATTTTCTGTCGGTCTAAACGTACGTCAAAACCTGTGCATATAAGAACATGATTGACCACCCACTAGTTCTTTGGAATTTGCATTACATGACAAATAGTCTGACTGCGAGGTGTGTGTTCAGTGTTTTGATGTTACAAGTACAATGACCAATGGAAGAGTCCTTTAATATACCCGCTGCCCATTTTACGATAGATCGTATAAGTTTAAGTTACTACATACGGTGATTGTAGTTGTTACAACTAGCAATTAAGTATTTTCTACGACGTTAAAATTGGTACACCGGTAAATACATACTAGTATCCTTTCTTTATCTATAACTTTGTTCTCCAGATTAGTTCATTTAATGAATGTCAAAACGACCAGACAAACTGTTGCTGGCAGGATGATAACTCTTACGTAATTTGCATTCATTAAAATGCGATAAAAATGCAATAAGCATTCTTGGTAGTGTACTATTTTGTGGAGTATCAATGTTATATATTACAAACTGGAGTCATTCCAATATTTCACAACATTACCAAAGTCGACTTTATGGCGTACATAAATGTGTGAATAAATTTGCCAGTGTAAAGAGTAATGGCTAGCATGAATTAGACCTTACGATAGGTCGTACGATCTTTCATTAAAAGTGCGTCCTGAGCCCGACGTTATAGAACTTTTGTTTGAGTGTGTGTTCAGTTTTAGGCTTCTAACTGATTAGATATGGAAACTAAACTCAATGTCACATACTTGAGAACGAACGCTGAATGGTTATATAGGACAAGTGCACACGCACGCACGCACGCACGTACACACACGTACATACTGATATTTTCTATATAGTTGATTAATATCGCCCTGTTTAGATGGATATTAGCTGTCTCCACTGCAAACCTTGTCAAATACTATTTTTAAAATAATCTTTAGATACACTGCTTGGTTTCTGTTGGATCTATTTATTGAAGTATTCTTATTTCGGCGAACATATTAACACTTCTCACATATCCTTCACCAGGTGCACCCGAGCTTTGATCGACTTGCCGAACTTCGACAATAATTTCAGAATGTATCTTCCGACTTAAGCAAAAGTTTTATAATGTTTAATGTATTTTACCCAGATGTCAATACCAGCAGTATTATTTTACTATCGGGACTTGTCAGACATGATTGTTATATACAACATTTATATGCCTCAAAATATATTTATTGCGCTAAGATTACAATCTGCTTCAGGTTTTAAAAGAGTGTTCTTGTTTTCTTTTCCAAGTACATAGTGGGGATATCCAAAATTGTATTTATGAGAGATTGGGTTATCCGTCGTCTCCTCAAGATCCAAGTGTTTGGCAATGTTATCCCGGGTGTCTTATGATGGCGAATGAATAAGGAGGCGTTTGAATAAAAAGTTATCTACACATGATCTAGTTTTGAGTCCTGTCTTAGGTTAGAAGTCTTACCTTGACAAGAGCTTTTGGAACTGGCTCCTTCAGATTTTGTTCTTTTGCCCGGCTCGCATGCTACACATGCCATTGACATCTCCTGCGGCTGATATGACGTACTGTCACATGCGGCACATGGGCTGAGTCCAGAAGAAGAATAGTATCCGGCTTTACAGTACTCTGCAAAGATATACTCAGTATATAGCATAGTTTAAATGACGCAGGTTAGACGAAGGGTTGGGCATGCAACATCTCGGCTGATAGACGAACAGCTGTCGTAATTGCATATACAGGAGTCCCTAAAGGAAATGTTTGCATGATTGTCATCATCCTGCATTATACTGTCTGAACCCTTTATTCCATGAGTATTCATGAAATAAATGCAGACGTCATGATTATTCATTAGACTTATTTCTCAAACTCGCATATTAGCACATGCGATTTTTGTATATTATTGCATAAGCAACAGGTCGGAATGTGTGAAAAGGCGTTTATATGAAGGACATGGTTAGATACCGATAATGATACTTTTTCAGTGATTGGATTAGTGCGGTTTAACTGTAGTAGCACTTAGTATAATTGTTTTAGATGCAGTAACTGTAACATGTTGCTAGACATGTGACTTTTCATGCAGAACATTAATTTGTCCACGCTTATTCATACTCGTATTCTACAACAGGCGTTATTTACTGGGTAGAGTTATTTGATGCATACATATATACGCTTTTAACCGCATTTGCTGAGAGCATATAAAGTTATATACACCTCAGTTTGAATATTTTGTCATTGCAAACCAAAGCTCTGCACAGGTGTCATTATAAAATACAAGGCTAATTAATATTCATGCTGTCACAATTTATTACATGAATAATAATGGAGTAAATGGTTAGTCCATTGACAGTCACACTTTATGTTGCTTTTCATCTTCCTGTTATAAATGTTACATTGTTTGATATATTTATTTCATGTATAACTGTGCTCTAATCCTTTTCACCAGTAACGCGACCTTAAACGAAAAATCAAAAGTAGGAATTTTCTGATCAGGGTCTGCTCTGTTTCCTAAGGAAATAATATTTATCAGATTTTGTATTATTTTCGCAATGGCAAATGTTCTTTGATGACCTATCATTATGACAATTATGTAGTTAATATACATGGAGTGAACGATTTATGAGCCTGTTCTTTGCTTGAAGATTTTAACAGACGTAATTTAGTTATAACTGATAAACTTCTTAAGCAAGGTTACAGATATCACACACTTCGGAAAACCTTTTCTAAATTTTATTATCGAAATTTACCTCTCATTAGTAAATATAATTGCAATCTACGGACGTTACTGCGACAAGGCATTTCTCAACCAGAATTTTATGGGGATGTTATCTACAAACTTAGGAAAATTCGGGGTCATATCCATTTTCATGATTTGTTTATAAAACGCATTAAAACATTTAAAAAGAAAGGTTATGATCCTATTATATTGCAACACACTGCATGTTTGGTTATCGACCCTTTTACAGTCGGTAGCTACGCTTCCCTCTTTGCTTGCGCGATGACAAGCCAAGGGTAGTACTCTATGATGGTATACTCTTAAACTTGGATACAGGAGGAGCTTACCAGACTCATGTATTACTTTTTCCCTGTCGTGCCCTTAGCGGCTTACCTGCAGGTGCTCTGACTTCAGCAAAGTCATTGAGTACATATTTGACGGATTGTCACAGTTATTATGCTATGTTTTACATGTTGTCCTGTGTTCACCGTCGTCTATGTTGTGGGTAAGTCCAGCGGGGATACCTTTATTTACAATATTCGTAAAGCTAGGGTGACTTTGAGAGAAGTGTGAGGTTAGGACGTCCGTAAACCGGTTTAAACCCCCAGTAGTGTTTTTGCTGCTGACCGTGCCAAGGCGGTACTCTCTTTGTCACCCTTCCGTTTGTTTGCCTTGCGTCTTTGTGCTTGTGGTTTGTTCATGTTGTGGAACGTTTGTCCCTGGTTCTTGTGTCTCTTTTGGTGTTTTCTGTGTTCATTTCGTGTGTGTGTGTGTGCGTTTGGGTGTGTGGTTGTGTGTGTGTGTGTGTCATGCTGTCTATCGGTGTGTTGGTGGTGGTTGCGTCTTGCATGTGGCTTTGCCTGCTTGACTTTACTACTTTTCCATTTATGCAATCTCAATGTATTTACACATTACTATATTCTAGGCTTGATAAAACACTTGTGACACTTTCAATATATGTACTCGTATGATTATAGTGTATCAATACTACAAGATAAGTTCCTTGTTTGTTAAAAACAACTATATATTTTAATTTTTAAGTTTTACCTTTGCACATTTGTTTCTCGATGGCACCCTTGTCTGTTGTGTTTGACCCCGGTGGACACAATTTGCATTCCTGACTTAACGGTATATCCTGGTAAGTTCCAATCGGGCAATACTGACAATCTCCCGATTCTTTGGAAAAGAATCTACCGGTCGGACATCCAGCTGAAAGGATTCAAATAAGAATTGTGTTAAATCTAATGGACCTGCAAATGCCAATACACGGGATACATGTGGATAAAAGCGTTAACGAAGCGATATTTGATAAACTAGCTAAATGACGCTAAAAGAAGATATATATAGTGTTCCTCCTGTTATAAGATGCATCATTTTACACTTGAACAGTTTAATAGACAATGACGTTTTCTTAAAACCCACTCTTCTGTGAAAAATAATGCATGCTCAAATTTGGATCTGATGCAATGCCAGATTTTGGGATACTACTGACCGATTGGACTTTGTAAGAGGAGCTGACATATAATTTGTATTTTGGTTATTTAAACAATAAAACCTCGTACGCATAAAGATAACTATATACACACGTCAATATTAATGGAACCCTAACGTCGGACATAATGCATACAGTACAGAGATCAGTCACCGCGCGAAAGTAAAAAGCAGATTGAACATTGTACCTACCATAAATCTGTTTCGTTCGAAATTTAGTTTTATTTATAAACGAAATTGTTAAAAAACAAGGTATGAAATGGTAATATAGTACATATTATGGTACGAAATGACAATAGCTATGGCGAAAATGGCATTGGGTATGGTACGAAATGGCATAAGATATGGCAACAATTATGGTGCGAAATGATTGGTACGAAATAGTTTCTGCAATTTCCAGATAAAGTCTAGATAGGATACCTTTTGTTACACTACGAGGGCTGAGCAAAAAGCTCGTAGAATTTCTGCATAACTTTTGTATTTGATGTCCGATGTACATTTGCGGTTTTCTTGTGTTGCTGTTCGGGTGGCTGTTTGTTATGAATGTGATGTTTTCTGCATGACTCAGATTTGTACTTGTAATCTTTTTACATGTATAGTAATGGTCTAAAATGAATTTCCATGCACATATTTATTAGTATAGTATTATTTTAGATATATCGTTTTCATTGTAAAAGATGGAAGGTTCGGTACCCCGGACCACGCCGTACAATCACTGTAGTCATGCTTTAAAAATCGACGATTTAATATCTGATTCAAATCTGCTGAAAGTACGTCAACGTCAGGAATAGCACCATTTGACGTTACTTGCCAAATTTCTGGCGTCACTTCCGGAAAACAACTTTACAACGTTAGTTTTTGTGAAGCGTACCGAAGGAAAATTTCAACGAAAATGGTGGTTCCTGAAGTGGTAGAAGCTCATTCCGCGATTAAATGTTGGGTGGATTTGGGACGCAGGTGGAAACGGTAAATTTGTTACAAGTAGTGGGAGGAACTCCAGAAATGAAAAAGTATACGGTGTTTAAGTGGCACACATGATTTAAGCTAGGAGGAAAGACTATTAAATTCTGAAGGGTGGTGATCCCCCGAAAGCAAAAATTGCAACACAAAAAGAGAAAATTGCAGACTCGGTTTTATTGAGTCTGTTCATGAGCAGTAATTGAAAGTGCAACACTGCTCACGCCCCATAGCACCGGCTAAAGCGGTATTCAATTTTCAGAACAAGAAGTACTGAAATTCATGATCTCGAAGGATCAGAAGGTATAACAACACTGAGAATGAAGTACGGGGCGACGTTTTACGGCTGCCACACAAGCACTTAACACCTGCTGTTGTGAAGATTATAAATTCTGAAGGTTGGTGATCCCCTGAAAGCAAAAATTGCAACACAAAAAGACGACCCTTGGTGTGGACGCGCGAAGATAATTTGTTATAAATTGTGACGTCCGTCAGGGACGTCGAGGATAAGGACAGCTGCCAAAATATTAGATATATTTTAAAGACTGTTGGGGTATCTTATGGAACAGTAAGCAGAGATAAAGCTTTGATTAAATGAATATGTAGGCCGAATGTAACTATTTACCCCATGAATATTCATGTAAGCAATAATGACATCATGAATATTAATTAGATTAATTGTTATAATAGCATATGGATACAGAAATGTTTGTCCGTGGCGAATGTTTGTCCGTGGCAGGAAATAGAAATCACATTTATATTATATCATAAGCAAACAGAGCAGACCCTGATCAGACGGTTGCCATAGGAGCCGTCTGATCTGGGTCTACCCTGTTTGCATAGTCATAGAAAGGTATACTGGTGGAGTAAAAGGTGAACGCGGGTCTTGCAGCCCAAACATACGTACCAAGTAGTAAATTAATAATTTCTGAATATTGCATTTTTTGGCATTTTTCGTTTTTTCAACTTTCTGGGAAAAAAGTGAAGGCCGGGGCCTACATGGCCTAGAGGAAGCTACATCCCTTTTACTAAGAACAATCTTGCACAATTACAGATAATGTGATCAGACGCTGATAGAGCGCTGTCTTAATGTGAAAAGAAGACGTCGTAGAATGACGTTAACGTCAATGGCGTGGTCCGGGTAGCAGTTACCTCCCTTATAGGAGGAGGCATGGTAACGACGATTTCTTATCGATGCTCCTAATTTAATTTTTTGTAATTATGTCAGTAATGAATGGATCTTTAACATATACAAATTTGAATGAAATGGAACTGGTAGTTTTGTTTTCATTAACACATTCTACAAACATTTTGCTCAGCCTTCGTATTTGTTCAGCTCGTGTGATTTTGAGATAAGTGTGACGTCGGGACGTCTGTTAACCGGTTTAAGCCCCCTTTTGTGGTTATGACACTAACCATCAGAAGGCGGAACTCTCTTTGTCATCCTTCCTTTTAGTTTTGTTTGGTTTCTTTGTGTCTTTATACTTGTGCGTTTGTTCATGTTTAATAATATCGTGTATTTGTGTGCGTGCGTGTGTATGCGTGTGGTTGATTATGTTGTTACTTACTTTCCATCGGTATTTTGTTGTGGTTGTGTTTTGTGTGTCTTTTACTGCTTGACTTTACTACTTTTCATATATAACAGGAAATAGTCCCTTGTCCAAATAAATCAAATTAACCCATTATCAACCATATATGACCTGATTCAAATTAGTAAATAGTTTGGCTCTGTATGAGACACCAGTATCAGGATCAAAGCCGTTGGGTTTTCGGTCGAATAGTTTCCGAATCAACAGGAATCAACACTGCACCGTTACTTTCACATCGTGATAAACGTTAATATGATAACCAACAACGAGGCTGGATAACTTACAACAGGAAGCCGCGTTTTGGTTCGGCATAGTTCCCTCTGGACAAGCATACTCTGGCGTCCCAGGGCCAAACGAATCCGCATCTATAGTCATATCTCGTCCGGGCATATTGAAATGGCCGCCATCAACTTCGGTTTCAATGGCGTCAGACATATTGTACAGCATATTTTCACTCTCTGAGAATATTTCATCTGTAGTTTTACCCGGCACAGGCGCAAACGGAAGCAGTAGGTCAAATATAACAGTGTAGGCCAGTCGTGTGTTGCTTCTCTTAGTTATTTGATGATCTATACTTCGCCTTCGCCTGGATGTTGTTGGACCACACGTAACGTTGACAAATTCTGCCCTGCATTCGCGAATACCAACGCATTGTTCGTGGTATTTAGAAGAATTTAATGCTTTTACGAAATTGTCTTTAATCTGCAGAAGATTCGATGTTGAACTGTTGCATTTACCGGTATAATAATACAGCTCCGATTTCAAATGCATTTGATGAGGGTTTCGTTTTGCTAAAAAACAAACATAACATAGTGTAATTGTACTTAGCATTGTAAGCATAACATGGTCAGCATTTGAAAACAGTTTGGATCCAGTAGAGATTTTGAATAAGTCGGTGTCTCATCCAGATCAAAGCTGTTTAATATATCAGTGTTTTCCAAAAAAATGTATGACTCTAATGAAAAGAGAAATACAAGGATATCATTATTCTTTCAGGATAAGAATGTGCAAGACTATATCCATAGTCAGTGCTTCGATTAAGAGTATCTTAACTGCAATAGGTGAATATTTACAATCTGTTTAGACCATGGTGAAATGCTGGCCATTTCGGCGACCAAGCATGTGACATTCTGATTTTGATTACTTGAATATAAACTAATGAAATCTCAATTTAAATCCTGAACAGGTGGTATTGTTTTTAGACAAAATGAATTTTGAAAAGGTTCTGATATTGCATATATCATGCTATCAATAATATTGTACCTCGTGTGTATGCAAATAGTATGCCTCAGTTGTTTTATAAAAAAACAACTATTGAATCTGTTTGCAAATTGCAGTTAGGCCTTCATACGTTGGATAAGACGGAACATTTCAAATATTCCAAATCAAATTATTTAAAATACTTTGTTAAATAGCAGAAAATTAGAAGATAATCGTGGAGTACAGAAGAGACACAATGGAAAATGACGTAAGTATATCAAATTCATTTGAAATTCATATTTATACATTACATATTTATAGATGTATTTATTTATTTATTATGTGACATAAGTGTCCGTAGATAACTTTACATATACGGGTGTGAATATTAAACCTAAAAGTTAGACAGCAAACAGAATATTATATTTTATTAAATAAATCCAGATTCAGTGCTTCGAATATGAGTATCGTAACTGCAATAGGTGAATATTTACAATATGTTTAGACCATAATGATATACTGGCTATTTGGCCTCTACCTGGATGATTATGAGGCTAAGTGTTACGACGTCAACGATGTTGCATCAAAAGCTAAGGGACGCCATTCTACGTGACATTAAAAATAACATATTTATATTTCTAAATATATATATACCTTTATATATTTACACTATTACATAGTTGTACCTTACATATCTATACATTTAGATATTAACATGTTTACATAGTATACAATTACATATTTATACCTTTACAACGTATACATTAACCTATTTATACGTTTACATAATTATACATTAACATATTTACAGCTTTTACATATGTATACCTTTATAAATCAATACATTTACATTGCATGTATCATCATAATTATATCCTAAGATTCTACAGTATACGAGTTTGCATGATCTGCATCAAACTAAACTTTTTTCCTCTTTATTTATTGTGTCTTGTTTATGCTTTACACTGTATACTGTAAATATTTTGCTGCAAAATTTTGTCGTCTACAAATGTGTCGCCTGTTACAAACTCGCTCGCTCAAAGTCAACCCACAATACTATAGTAAAAAGGGGTTGAATCCTGATGAGACTTCGAGCTACTCATTGTCTCATCTGCATCAAACATATTAGGTAATAACGTAAGAGTTAGCCCATTAATTCCTAGACAATGTATAGACTAAACCTCCTTGAATCCACCGAACAGGAGAATCGACTATAGAAAAGAAAACTTTTAGACATGTTCTGAATTCTGAAATCATTGTGATAATTAGAGCATTTGCTACGTAATGGTTTCAAAATAAATTTTACATCTGCGTCAAAAGGCGTGTGTAGGAAGGAATAAGTGAAGCATGATTTCATCAAATTTCGTGATAACGTTGCAAACAGTTTGAAAAAAGTATGAGCAACTCGGTGTCAGATCAGAATCTAAAGTATTTGGTATTTAAATCGAGGGAAAATGTCTCAGATTTAAACAACTAAAACACAGTTCAGCGAATTTCAAATTTAAAAAGGGAAACATACGGTTGCAGTCGGGAACATTGTCATCTGGTCTCCATTTTCCATCTGATTTTCCACAAACAAACATCCCATCTCTTATTAAGGGTACGTCAAAACCCTGCTGACACTGTAGTTGGCACATGTTCCCATGGTCCCACAGGCTACAAGCTAGAGCACCGTTAGCAGGCTTTGCTAAATCAGGACACTGTGTTTCTGCATAATTTTGACGTAATTGTATTACACACAAATACTGTATTTACAAGCATGTTACCTCTTTACTCTACTCGTATAAGACTGAATCCATGCATGCATATCAATTAACTGGGAACTTCATAATGGTATAACAAGATAACTTTGGTCATTGTAGAATCAGATCTATATTTCCATAAGCAAACAGGAGACCTGATTAGATATTTCCCACAGGGGTCGTCCAGTCTTGGTTTTCCATATTTGTAAATACGTTAAACTGCGCCTTCATTGTTGTTGGGCTACAAGGGGTTTATAAATCCGATACCGGTATTTTACAGAATCTGTGACTCTTAAGCACTACGTTAAATACTAATTACCAGATAGAAGTACATCGGGCCACCAAAATGCTGATATTTAACAGATACGTATGCATATGTTTTGACACATGGGACAACGATAAAACAGTAATATGCCTCTAGAGTTTGGGTATATTATAACATGTTATAATTTCAGGAGTTTAAACATTACTATCACTATCACCTATATTAAGCAACCACAAGGTTTTAAGAAAGCATGACATTGTGTACAGTACTTAACACACGGCATTTGATGCACACCTTTACAAAATGGTTTAAGTCCATTCTTATCCCAGTGCCAACTCAGAACTGGGGGATCACTTCCATCATTCAGACACTGGATTGTGTCCACCCCGCCTAGTGGGTAACCTGATCGACAAGACAATGCACACACTGCACCAAGTCGGTACAAGTCTGGACAATCATACTCCATATGTTTGGCACCTTCAACATTGAGACTAGGCGGCTGGCAGCTGATAGCTAAACGATAAAACATTTATGCAGAATATAAACATTGTTAACCCATAATGACATCCTTGATATTTGTCAGCAGATTTGTAAATTACACAGGACTTATTGGTATTAATATAAACTTTATTATAATTTCTTAACCGAACAAAGCAGAACGTCACCAAACGGCGACGACAAGAACCGTATGATATAGGTCTGATGTAGGTCTATTCTGTTTGAAAATGCGTGAAATGCTTTAATTAATGATAAACCCCCTAACAGCAGTCAATAAAACGAAGTATAATTATTGGTTTATATTACAGATGGTAGCTTAATGCAGGACAAAAGTAATTGATTCAATGTATGTAACCGGGTGTTCCTATAAAAAAAACATACCCGCTAAGACCAAGGATCGAACCCGGGTCGCCAGGTTCGCAGCCATGCACTATACTACATCGCCATAAAAAAGCGCTTGTACAATTAATGATGAACCTATACTCGGTGACATACTCCCCAAGCAAGTTGAAATTCGTTCTGCATTTCTATGGGTATGAAATCGACTGAGAATCGAACTCGGAGCACATACAGTCACAGTCACCCGTTGGGCGCCAAATGAAACATACCCGCTCAGACCCAGGATCGAACCCGGGTCGTCAGGTTCGCAGTCATGCCATAGAAGCGCCATATAAGTAACGATAAACCTACACTCTGTAACATGTATTTAAACAAAACAGAATGGTTATCCACCCAGTGATCGATATATAGAAGCTTTATTGAATTTTACGAATAAGCGAAATGCAGATGAATGTGTAAACAAAGTGCGAAGTTCAGTGCTATAGGAAGCGCCCCTACCACCTAACCGAAAATAGCGCAGATTTCAGACAAAACTTAACGAAAGGCACACAAAGACATAATGCACAAAACATTTGCAAAAAATATAAAAGACGAACTAAACTACAGAGTGAAAGTAGGAATACCGCCTTGGAGATGTCTGTGGATAAAAAAGGCTACTTTGGGCATAAACTGGTCTGCGGGAACCAAGCATGATGCTCATCCAGCAGTCAGACAAGTCAACATATAAAGTAAATATTCCCCTAATGACAATTCCACAACGTTCGTAATGACGCCAAAACAAACTCATAGTCACATAGACCGTAAAACTGTGAAACAAGTTACGTAAATAAGGGACGCAGTAAGCACCATCTACTCCTATGCCGACATGAACATAAATTTATAAATCTATTGCGTAAAGATGATCAACTTTAAGAACGTTTTACTTGAGAGACATAGGTTTTTATGTCAGTACAAACTAGGGTATGCAACAGAAATAGTAAACTGCACCAGGCCTTTCGTATGCGGAGAATCAGTATTTAAGCAGGCTACGTAATTCAAATCTTCTTTTTAAAACTGTTCTCTGCTTATATTTTCGCCAATTTTGTGTAAGGATATAACTTCAGAATCGGGGTGCAAGTTACGTTTCATGCAGTAGACATTCTCTTTGTGTGTCCTTACATTTTCAACTGACCGACATCGTGCACTAGTGTTCAGTCAAGGTAATGAGTAAATCGGTATTATTTACAGTATTATTCATTCACAACCTCTTACACTATTGTTGGTTGACCCTTTACCACATGGTAGTCATCTGATTAATAAAGGCGACACTAATTTATCTGTCGTTCATACTCTGATATAAAGTACCAGTCAACATGGTGCGACTGGGCAATACTACGTCAAAAGTAGGTTACTATGTACCTTCAATAGGGTAATGTGTCTTCAGGTGCTCGAATGAATACACGTTTTCGTCTGTAATCAACATCTATCTTAACTCATTCACTTTCTTCTCTGAATGTTACTGGTATATCAGAGAGTTTGCGTCCTAATGTGACGCAGAGTCAATAAGTGACTCGTCCGCAAAGGTAATCGTAGATTAATGCATTTCTGGAAGTCCTTAGAGTCGTGCTTCGGTGACTTTAGTGGCAAACACAGCACTGTCAAACAGCTTAGGTAATAACAAGACGCCGAGTTACTCAGCATCTCATCTTGATTCAAGCTATTTGCAAACGCAAAGTATGGCGTGATGATAAAGATCCTTTCGCTTATATATTAAGTATGAATTGCAAATACATTCGACTGAAATGCATTCACTGTGGTGCAAGCTGTACGTTCGCGAATGTTTAGACTTTTCCAAGATGGCTGACGAACAAGAGGCTGAAAGGTAAGCATCACATTTTTACACTTTTTAAACTATGTAGATTTTTCTTTCAGTCATTAATTTGATGTTATAACACAGACTTATAAAACCCCTCAGCAGCGGTTTACCCCCTAATGGTTTTTGAATGTTTGTAAGGCTCAAAGTATTTCGTAAACAATTCAGAAACCGAAAATCAGAAATTGAATTGAGAAGGAGGTCATATTTTGCGGCATTGTAATATGACCAACAAGGCTACGACTGTTCTAACATAGTCCGATATTAACGTTGAGTTTTCTAGTTTGTAGCACGATTCTATATTTTGTCTTTTGGAGACGGTTGAAAAAAAAATGTCGAGTTCACGGTTTAGCCCGTAGTGGTAAAAGTGCACTTTACGGTTGAGTCTCGATCTATTTTGTTCGGTTTAGACACGATTTTCTTGTAGGATTAGTCACAAAACGAATACTAGCGTTTGGATCTGCACCGTAGGTCTAGATGGTATAATCACATCTAATCATTATAGAACTTCCTTCATGCAATGCCTAATTGCAATTAAGACAGCATATTACAAACAATTAGAACAGAGATCAGAAGCAAAGTATATAATCTTGATCACTACTGTTAAACATTTGAAGACAATGTTATACTTAAATGTTTGAAGTGAATTGATTTTTTAACTGATTGGATATCAGGGAAACAAATAACGGTCCAGTCCTAATACAAATACAGAACGTTTGAAACTAAGTCAAACCCTTTGTATGGTTACTTTACATTACTTTACATATCTTTTCAGATTATTTGCCTGTTACAGTTGCGAGACAAAGTGTTCGTATGAAGAAACCATCAGCCGCTGTGTAGATGCCAATCCGAGGAATACATTGAAAATTAGAAGAAAGGAGCTAAGCCATATATATCGGGAAAGTCGAGGCAACATGCATTATTTTGTTAATGTGGTGCCAGACGTTTTGAATCAAACAAGCAAATATAATTACATGTATTCCAAAATTCAAACCATTGACATGAAATTATTGACGAAGGTTTTGGACTTGGCGATTTGTTTGGCCCAATAAATATACGTTTTTTTCTCATTAATATTTGTATACGCCCGTTTGAAATAAACGGGACGTAGTATGGAATGGCACCGTCTGTCCGCCTGTCTGTCTGACTGTCCGTCTGTATGTACGCCTGTCTGTCTGTAACATCTCTAACTCAAGTTCCGATTCCCAAATTAAGCCAAATGTTTATCTGGACATGCTGCAATAGCATGCCCAGTCCCGGTACCTATATCCAAGGTCAAGGTCACTTAGTTTGACTTAGAACTTACGTTTAGCAAAACTGTTAACAAGTCTATCTGTAACATCTTTAACTCAAGTTTCGCCAAATTGTTTATCTGGACATGCTACCATATACAACCAGTCCCGGTACGTATATCCAAGGTCAATGTCACTTAATTTGACTTCGAACTTGCGTTTAGCAAAACTCTCAAATGTCACCACAGTAGCATGGGTGTTTTCCTGGAATGTCAAAGGTCAAGGTCGCACAATTGGACTTAGCATTTGCGTTAAGCAAAAATGTTAACCTTAATTTATGTGGAACACATTTATTTTGTAAGGTCAATTATTTACATAAACATTTGCAATAAAGCTTTGAAACTTGGAACACTTGTTTACCATCATAACCTTCACCTGTAGGCAAGAGTAAATAACTCTGTCAAGCATTCAGACATACTTGTGACCCTTTTTGATTAAACAGTTTTGGTTAATATTATTTTGTTACAGTACGTCTATTTACAACCTTTTGAGAAAAAGCCTTGAAACCTGGTCGCACAATTGGACTTAGAATTTGTGTTTAGCATTTGCGTTTAGCAAATACATTAACTACAGTTTATGTTGAACAAGATCTCGACGGGCGTATATGACGGGCCCACTGGCACTCTTGTTATCATGTTCTGTTATAATAATTATTTCACATCACTACACCTATAAAATGCATATAGACCCTACGAAAAATTCCATACATACTCAACCCAGATCCGTCGACGCGAAGCTGACTATATATCTAGATCAAGTGCTAAATCACATCAGCTCAGCTACATACCTGCAAAACATAATTTGTGGGTAGGTTTTTCAGACATGTTATACAGATTAACCCTTATGTTCGTTATATGAAATGCCCGCTAGTCTAAAATATGTCAGTTCAGTTTGAATATCAATTCACTTTAATATTTAAAGTAGAACACTGTCCTAAAATGTTAACCAGTATAGACCCAGGTCATGTTCTATCAATAAATCTACTCTTGTTTTCCAGTTGTCTTACTGAAAGAAAGCAACGTATAATTGTACCTGGTACCTTGTCTGACTCGAAATACTACAAAGCTGGTGAACCACAAGGATATATACTAGGTCCATTGTTATTTGTTTTCATACATGATGTTGTTAACTGCATTGGCTGTAACATTCGCTTGTTTGCTGACGACACTAGCTTGTTTATTGTAGGTTATAATCCCATACATATGACAACAAATATCAATAATAATATACATATGGACAGAGAATTGGCTAGTTCAATTCAATCCTTAGAAGACAGAGTCGTTAATCATATCGAGAAAATGTCTTATCCGTATACAGTCTAACCTGCCTCAGCGGTCACCTTGTATCATCGGCACACTGCTGTAAGCGGTCACTACAGAACTCTCTCAATGAAAAACACTATACATTACACCTGGTATAAACGGTAACCAGGTGTTCTACAAATGTAAAGCGTGTAAACAATTTTCATGGCTGTCGATCGGCAACAGCAGATATTTTGTCATCTTTGAATGTATATGCAATACCATCACATTCCTGAGGTAGATTCACATAAGCACCTTGGCGTTCATCTCTCACGTGGTCTAACAAGTCACAGTCATATCGAATATATTGAAACTAAGGCATGGTAAGCGTAAAAGTACAACAATGAGTCATGCAGGAAACACCACATACAGAACAAACAGTCGCCCGAACAGCAACACAAGGAAACAGCAAAATATAAAAACAACAAGAGACGCACAAAGCCAAACAAACACACAATAGGGTGAAGATGGAAGCACCGCCTTGGAACGGTCAGTGACAAAAGTCACTGGGGGTTAAACCGGTTTATGGTCACGCTCCATTCACTTTACACATATATTCCCTTGAAACAATCTACATACCTTTCATGACACCTTTTTTAGTACAAGATGATACTATATGTGATAATTGCAATGCCAGATGAACTAACAGTTTGACATAAAATAATATGAAGCTGTCCGTATAGTAACTGGGACAAATACATTGGTTTCTATTGATAAATCATTGCATGAAGTTTGATAGGAAGGTCCTGAAACTAAACGTATAAAACACAGAAGTGGTTGGAAGTGTGTCTCGGTGCAATTTAAGAAACGCTGGTGATATTCAATATCTTTCCTTTCGCACAAATTATTATACAGGAATGGAACAATCTCCCCGTATATACAAAAACAATATTCTGCGCTCGTACTCTATACGCATTCAAAAAGTCTTTGAATAGCAATCTGTCAACTGTTCCAAAACATTTTATTACGGTGTCAGAAAACAGAAGTTCCTGCATACGAGACTTCGTATAAATTGTAGTTCCTTGACCATGACCTCTTCTCAAAGTACATCGCTGACACTGCTATGTGTACATGTGGCCTCGTTGAGAACGCATCGCACTTCTTCTTAAGCTGTTGCAAATATACAAACCAACGAACACAACTTTTTAATGATGCTGGCAGATTCACCACTCATTCCATTTCTGGTTTTTTTTGGGGGGAGGGGGGGGGGGGGGGGCGATAGCCCACCCAGTGTTACCACACTTTCGAGCTCTAGTGCCTGTTTAACACACCTCGTTTTTTGGGTATAATTAGTTTTCTATCGCGTTGTAATATAGTTCTCAACTCTCCCCACAATTACAAATAATTTTAGCCTTCTTGGCTTTTGATTTAATTTCCAATATTCTGCATGACTTAGATGCACACTCATGAAGGATTTTGCGATTGTTGTTAAGGTTATATATATACTTTTGGTAATTGTTATTTATACGCAGTCAAAAAGAAGTTTAATTTACATATGACCTTAATACTATTTGACGTCTCTTCGATTTTTGGTATAATTATTATTCGCTCGCGTTGTAAAATAGTTCCCAAACTATCCTGTGAATATCAAATAGCTGAACATTATTTCATCCATAAAAGTATACTCGGCGTCATTTTGCAATATTTTGCATTCAACTGATTGAAATATATTTCTGTTTGGTTATCATCTTTTTAATTATAATACAAACATCATTATAGTCGAAGGTGTACATCTAAACGATTCTAATAAACTCGGTAACGCTGACCTTATTTCGAATGTGTTTGTTCGGTTCAGAATCCTAGACCTCTCTACAGATGTGTGTCAACATTCGTTTCTTTTTTTAATTCTAAATTATATTTCTTAAATACGTTGTTTTGAAACCTGATTTATTCTGTTGAATTAATTGAAATAGTTTTTAGTGCAATCAATATAGTACAATAACTTGCAGTCATTTCTACATAAAGCGAGTGTAGTTGTTATGCTGGTGGGAGAGAAACACAATAAGCATTTTTGGTTTCGTTTCCATCCTTTTCTTTTCCTTTATCATTACACTATTCATGCAAATAGTTTACAAATAAATCTGTTTAAACAAATTCCACACTATGCTTCTGATCTCGATTCTAGCACAGGAGTCTATACCGCTTCATGACAGTCTATATATGCTATACAATAAACAAGGTTCCAATTGACAGAAAGGACACCCATGTACCTCAAGTACAACTCTTACATTTTATATGATAATTTCGTAATTATTTCGGCTAGTGAATGTGAATATAGTTCACTACCAAGTAAGTATACTCCTCTGACGGTATCAAATACAATATAATAAATCAAACAATGATTTTCTAAAGAATTGTACGTGTTGACATGGGCCATTGACAACCGTTCGTTCACCCCGGTCTCACACTATCACAGCGATAACTTGAACATATTCAGTTAAAACCATGGCGTGATTCAATAAAATGACTCGATTCTATCACCGATCTCCATCCTTTCAGTTCCCATCATCAAAAGAATGATGTAAAACTAGCAAGTGTTGTCAGTTAGCTTCAAATCGTCGAGGATTTAGCCATTGTACGTGACGTCACGGATTTCCCAAGTTTTATTTCACTCTATACAATGAAATGGCTCCATTCATATCTTTTTGCAAAATGGCAGCATCCCAAATAGAAACATATCGATAGTCAAAATGGTCGCGGTTACTAGCTTCTTACGTATTTAGAGATATAACAAATGCATATTGGTAATATAATTTGGTTGTTGTATTGAACCACGCCATCTTTTGAATTGCAAATCGCCAGATTATTGCTGTGACATGGTGAAACGGGGGTGAATGAACGTTTTTCAATGACACAGAAAACACGTGAAATTTTGATATTATCATTGTTGGATTGATATTTGTTCATACGTTACCGTCAGAAGTTGTTCATACGTTACCGTCAGAAGATTAAATTTATGTGATAGTAACACATGTTGGCTTTCAATAGCCGACAGAATTACGAATTTATTAATGAAATTGCAAGAGTTACATTCATATTTGTACGTGTGGTACACGAATGTCCGATCTGCTAGTTGGAACCATTGTTATTATACGTATAGTACATGTAGACCACAATGAAGCGGTTTACAACCCTGTGGATTCTTGTTGTTTGTAATATGTTGTCATAATTGAAAAAAGGCATTGCATGAAGGGAGATCTATAGTAACTAGTTGTGATTATACTATCTCGACATACAGCGCAGATCCAAACGTAAGTATTTGTTTTGTGTCTATATCCAGTTCAGTTGCATATATCCACATTGTTATAAAAATCTTGGCGATGTTGGTAAGCTTACAATGAAGCAAACAATGTCCTCCTTCTCGATTCGATTTTTCATATTAGGTTTTTGCATTGTTTACGGAAGATTGTGTGCCTTACACACATCCATGAACCATTAGGGGGCGAACCGCAGTTGACGGGCGTTATGATTCTGTGTTATAACACCAAGTATCACATGCAAACAGTTTGGATCCAGATGAGACGCTAAGTAACTCGGCGTCTCATCAGGATCCAAACTGTTTGACACTCTGTTTACTGTTTTATAAAGAAAATGGAAGAAGTGCTTACATGTACACTAAAAGTAAACGAAACTATGCCTAGCAGACGACAATGCTAGCACCGAAAGGGTTAAAAGTGTAAAAATGTGATGTTTACCTTTCAGCCTCCTGTTCGTCCGCCATCTTGGAAACTTCTGAAAATTCGCGGCCGTACAGCTTGCACCACATTGACATTGTTTACAGAGGATTTCAATCCATATACGACGATGTTGAATTTAATTTAATTATGTACGGACGAAAACATATAGTTGTATGTTAAAACAAGGTCACATACACATACAGTCGCATGAACATGGATTTACAGAAGACCTTCTGTAATAGAAACCGTAAATTACCATGGTTTATAAAATTGATTTAAAATATGGTTAACTGATTAATTCTCAGTTAAACCTCATCAGCGTCTGTTAATTGCTAATGAAACATAGGTACCGTAGTATCAGACCAGCATTATTTCATGTTAGTGAATTTGAATAAATTACGGGCCTATATAAATTTATGAATTAATGAATAAATGAATGAATGGATGGAAGGACTATTGAAGTCAACCGATGAAAACAGTCACATTTATCCCGATCAGATGTGGAAAGTCACGTTATATCCATTTATCAGGAATGGTGTATATGTACTCAGATGAAATAAGTTGTGCTAGGAAATAATGACATTCGATCATGGTCTACACTATATGCCATTTATCAGATGACCGTTGCACATTTAGATCTGTATCAAATGCTGTATTCAGATGAGATGACTGGTATGCGTTTTTATAGCTTGTACGTTTTTACAGTATTATTTCAATATACTTATTTTTTTGTAAAAAAAGGAATAATAAACTTACTCTGCACTTGGACAACAAATATGCATGGAAACCCTTGGTTATGGCTCGAGTCTACAATCTGATACGATACAGTATGGGACCCAGCAGTGAACCTTTGACCCGGCCGGTAATTGTGCTTTTCAGTGATGACAGGCGGTTGACCTGAATTGTCAGTACCTTTTGGCTGTTCCCACATCACCATGGCGGTATTGTTACTGCTGTCAATATTCACCTGTATGTCGTTCGGACAACTTCCGGGGTTAAAAAGTGGGCCCGTTTTATCTGTCAACATGACAAACAATTACAGTAACAACTGTTAGGCTGTATTTGCAAATGCGGTAAAATGACAGGATAAGGCTTTTATTCGTATATTGTGCCGCACCTAGATCTAATTGAACAACACAATACCATAAGAGTACATAATGAGTCATGCAGGAAACACCACATACAGAACAAACAGTCGGCCGAACAGCAACACAAGGAAACAGCAAATGTACATAACTATAAAAACAACAAGAGACGCACAAAGACAAAACAAACACACAATAGGGGGAAGATGGAAGCACCGCCTTGGAACGGTCAGTGACAAAAGTCACTGGGGGGTTAAGCCGGTTTATGGGCGCCCAACCTCACACTTATTCCATCCCCACCCTAAACAACAAACAGTGTAAATAAACGTATCCCCTCTCCGACTAATCTACAACAACCGCGACGGAAAATACAGTGGTAAAGTGCATGCATAACGAAAACATTTAAGTGAACAAACTGTATCCACCTATCGCTAGTGTACTCAATGATTGAGTTGCAAACAGAGTAATAAAGGGTACGAAAAAAACCAAATAGTACAGATATCCGACGTTCTCCTTCCATTTCTGGATTTAAGAGGTCGCCTTCATAGAGTACTAAACCTTTATTGTCGGCGTACATGCAAAGAGGCCAGCGGTATATAGCTTTCCCATAACGTACAAATATGTTATCCAAAAGAAAGGTTTGTGATTCGCAAACTTCTGAGCAAGTCCAATTGGTGTAATATTTCATTTGCTCGTCAGTAAAGAAAGCTTTTTCAGCATTACATGCCAAGAATGATGTTTTTTCCCGGGCAAATACTTTCTGGATTAAGTTAGTAAGCTTATCCTTAATTAAAATATGAGGAAGAGTTGTGTACAGAGTAGAAAAATTGTAAGTGCTTACAGTGGATGTAAGATACCTTTTGTTCTTAAGTTTGTTTAAGACTTCTGAAGAGTTCTTAATAGACCAGAAGAGATTCATTCCAGAATTTTCATAAGTCTTATCACAGCAGAATTTTACATGTTCCTGTACCTTCGTGAAATAAGAAGTCAAAAGTATAGACAATTTAGTAGTTGTACATGAACTAGAATTTGCAATGAAACGCGCTTTATATGTTTTTTATGTAGTTTTGGTAACCAATACATTGTAGGAAGTTTATGTTTTGTAATTGTAATATCGGTTCCAAGTTGTTCACACCTTTTGACATGGTCTGAAACAATGGTCTTTTCGTCAGTATTAACTGAAATGTATGACTTGGTATTAATAATGTCCTGCTTCAAGACATCGATATAATGTAATCGTCAAATAATAATCACATTATTCGATGCCTTATCAGCAGGAACAAAAACATATTTTGAATGGAAATCCTGTAAACCCTTTTTAAGATGTCTAAAATAAATTCTAGGTTTAGGTGGAAGAAGGTGTTTATTAGAGCTATAAAAGGAAATGCGTTTATCAATTATATAAAAAATTAGTTTATTCCAACTAGAACGAGCATTAGACTCAACATGTTCTCTTCGACACCATTTAATACTAAAATATTGTAAAGCCTCCGCAATCTGAACTCGACAAGAGTTAAAATCTATCATGGATGGTATTCTATATTTGGGACCTTTATTCAAAAGAGACCGTAGACGTCAAATGGCTGAAATCTTGATGAGACGCCGAGGTGGAACATTGTAAAAAAATATTTTTTTTCAATGTCCGCCATGGTTGTTTAACATAAATATTGCTGCAGTTTGAATTTTGCTTTGAAAACTTTGAGTTTTTTAAACTGTATTTTGATAAATATGTTCGTATGACCAACACTCTACTCAATTGATATATATATATATATGTAAGAAATGATGAAGTTCTGAATAAAAACCAGATAAACGTATTTTTCCAGGGCAAAAACTGTAGAAATAAGTGTATATAACTATAATATATGTTTGTACTGGGTAATATAAAACGCAATTCAATTACTATTAACCATTTCGCTGTCAATGCCGGATCTGTGAATACGTATGCAAACGGTTTGGATCCAGATGAGACGCCGAGTAACTCGGCGTCTCATCAGGATCCAAATTGTTCGTTATTGTTACTATGTTTTCGAAATGAAGAAAATAAAAAAGAATGAATTTTTTTAGCAGACGACAAATTTAGCTGACGACAGAGTTTGGCAGCGAAAGGGTTAATGATTCCACCGCAGCTCACAAAACTTTCAAGTAAAGAGTAAATATCTTTGTATATATCGATACTGTTTATATTTCTCTTTGAAATCAAACGGCTATCAAGTAGTTTAACTTCAATAATTACCGATACAAGTAGGCGGAAAGTTCCACTCCCCATTTTCATCACAATACATAAACGGGGAACCATTTCGTTTATATCCATCTTCACAGCCAACCGTGCAGGTTTTACCAAAGACGGCTTTGTGTTGAGGACAAAATATTGTTCCATGTGGAACTTGTGGTTTCTCATCGCACGCTTTTGCTGTGTAGAAAACATTCAATAATGAAATGTTTTTCAACATATCAAATATGTATGCTTCTTAATCCTATGAATTTGGGACAAACATACATGTACTGATATCGCGAAAATTGTTGATCCAGATCATAGGACACAGGTTGGAGACATCTGGCCAGGATATGCACTGTTTGTCATTTAAATCCACCCAGCAAACAAGTAATTGATATTGAGTCGACTCTGTAATTAAACAATGTTGGACTATTCCACTCACCATTGAACGTGTTAGATCTGTATTGATTCATATAACCTACATCATCGTCATCGCGATATTGAAAATTGTATCCAGTATCTACCCTTTGTCGTCAAATCAACAATACTTCATCCTCTGTTGCTGCAAACTATTCCGAATTCATCAAATGTCATATAACCCTTAAAACCTCTGTTAAGAATGTCCAAATGCCGTCTGCGATCTTATTGAGATATTGGTATATCCGAACAATGTTTTCAGTATGTAGTTTTCGTATTAATTACATTTAATATCGACTTTTTTTAATGCATTCATCATTTACCTTCTGACACATTCCTTATATATAATAAATAATGATTTCATAAATACCAATAAACTGTCATTCAATATAGTCGGTTACTTAGTGCAGGACGAACGTTATGCAGAAATACCAAGGCTCAGAATGTAAGTACTGTATCTTAAAATGTAGTTGGCAATAAAATATCTCATACGAATGACACACACTGGATGGAATGTTTTTACAGTGAGCCCTTCCTCCGTCACACCGTTGCAAACAGAGTTTCCTAGATAAGAGGGCACCTACCTACAGGAACCATCTGATAAAGGTCTGCCCTGTTTGCTTATGAGATAATATTTATATGATTTAAAGCTTCGGTCAAGGTCAAATCTTCCTATGCTAGAATTAGAATTATTCTAATGAATATTCACCAAGTCATGCATTATTGTATAAATATTCATGAATTAAGTGGTTAAAAGTGAAACTGTAGTTTCAATGCATACGGGAGCAATCTGGGATCCGTCTGGACCAGCCACCTCTAGTACACGTAATTGGCTCTCTTTGATTGCTATCTAATTCATAACCATCGTCGCATTGTATCGAGCACTTGCTACCCAGATAGTAACCCGTGCACTTCAAATCACCATTGTCTGGCCATCCTTGAGGATTGCATCGAATAACTAAAAAAGACATAAAGCAGAATTTATGAAATACAGCGTTTATCATGGAACAAAATTTAATATGTGGAGGCGACAGCATAAATTTAACACGTAATGAAATACCTTACCCTGTAAAGGACAGTCTAATTTAGTTCCATATTTCATAGAGGTATATATGGCTTATAGATACCCGTATGGGGTGTCGCATACTGTAAAACATTCATTGGATACTCCGTTAATGTTTCACACAATCTGCGGTGTGGGAGTGCAGAGACAGAATGCCCGTAAACCGTGGATTTTTTTTTAAATTCAGAATAGCAGATAGAATCCGGCCGATAACGAATCTTAATAAGAATACGCGGAACCAATGCATGATGTCATTTATTAGCCAATCGCAGTGCGGCATGACCGATTCACTGGATAAAATTCCTATGCTGTATTACCATGCTGTTTGTTAAATATGACCGAACAAAACAACAGCTTCAGCATGTTTCGCTGTCAATGAAAATGACCTTCTCTAGAACTCGTGTCATATTGTAATAGTAAAATCGTTTCATAAAAACAATTTGTAATGAAAACGCATGTATGGTCCTCTATTAATTGAATATGCCGTAAAACACTGCACTAAGTGTTCCAACCAATGTATTATCATGATATGTTATGCCTCGATTTGGATAACGTTCAGTACCCTTTGAAATGTGTTTGGTACAACTAGGACGGAGGTCGAGCGCTTAATCTCACACTGCATCGAAAGCGAATTGTATTCTAAACCTTCAAGTTGACACTGCTGTCGAGTTTATTAAATCGAATACAAAAACCAAATATGAAAATAATTAAAACTTCTAAAACATCACTTGAACATGAATTTACTAGACGTAAACAGTTCCGTTGATGCGGGACACGTTTGTATTGTCTCAGGATAGAGGGATCATAGAGAAGTCCTATGACCAGGGTATACACGGTATGTAATTGAAACCCCTCTCACAAAGTATAACATGTCATACTGAATAGACGTTATCGTTTTAAACAATAATGGTCCATTGCTTATTAATAGTTCAGATTTCAAATGGTTAAAATTTGGTTAACTTTTTAATCATATACGACAAACAGGGGCTAAAGGTTAATCATTCAAAATTGTGTATTCCAAAAAGGTAAATGGACTCAACAAACATTCACAACGAACCTTTAACAACAAATGAAATTGCACATTGTGCAGAAAGACCCTGTTTATCAGCCGCCCAAAATGAAACAACGTACTGTCCTTCCGAAAATTCGTTCCCGGATTTAAATGTGCTTGGGTTAACATGTACACTGAAATACAAACATACATTACATCAGTTACTATGCTAGATATCCGATGTATACCAAATAATTTAAAAGAGTTTGTGCGATATGTTGGTGACTGATGAATGATTGCTATACTGCTCCGAGCAAGAATAGTATATTCATTTATTTATTTTAAATGTTGCTTTTATAATCTACGTCTACATTCTCGTTGATATTTTAATGCAGAACAATGATTATATCTTCATAAATACTTTACAACACTCTAAACCAGAATAGTTTCAACATCGGTATGTAAGCCAGATGTCAGCTTAATGTAAGGTGAAAGTCATACAGGAGCTTCCTGTATTATGTTCACCGTGCGTTAAACAGTCACCTGTCTAGCATGGGACATACATGTTGCTTTATTAAAATTCCGGTTTATAATATTTATATGGTAATTAGACTGTCGTATGTATAGCACTTCCGATTATGGGGTATTACGAAGATGATCATGAACATCTTCCTCCATATAAACGCATTTTCGTGAATTTTAAAATATTATAAACCAGTACAAGATAGCTCCTATAGGAACTGTCTAAGCAGGGTCTTCTCTGTTTGCTAATTGCGTTTGATAGATTTGTTTATTTAGTTTCTAAAACGGATACACACTTCCATCTTTCCTATTCCATAAAACTATGAGTTCAGTAGGCATTGAAATAATTTGGAATAAATATAGAACAGGTAAAGAGTTAATGCAACACATTATTGACGTACAACATTACTTATTGAAAGTAGGGAATTTTAAATAGTCTGTCGATGTGTTACCTAATTGATCCATCTTCGGGATCAGTGGCCACAGGACTTGACCATTTTACAGGAGCTGTCAGTTTACCCGCTGTGGCTATGATTGTACTTGGTCCTGCGATAGCTGCACATTTCATTGTTGGTGGTTTATCTGGTGGATGTGACTTGTGTTTGTCTAAAACAGCAGCATGTTTACAGTCTTACTTTGCCTCTATGTCATACAATAATGAAAATATAAAAAGGTTGAACATAATAACCTGTTCCAAACAAGCCTAATCACCGATGTGCATATCTAGTGTCTGCTAAAGTTTGGATCTAGTACAATTTTCACTACTTCCGATTTGATAAAACATTTAAAAAAATGTTGACCGAATGCGAATAATGTTGAAATATGATGAAACATCATGTCACATGGCGTCTTATCCGAATCCAAATTGTTTACAAAAGCCAGTCAGATCAAGTGTGTATGGCAGATGTCAACATTTAACATGAATGTATACACTCACTAAATGCACCCATTAACAATATTGATTTAACTATTGTATAACTATATAACATAACGATGGTTATTACCACAACAAACAATAGATAATCAGATCAAAAAATGTAAGCACGCAAATCGACTTCATCTTCAAGAACATTTTTACAGTCTGCTCTGTATATAAAAGGTACATAAAAGCGATGTAATCAAGTAGAAAAAATAATATAAACATGCCAATGATCTAAAATTATGTCTAAATCTCTCCAAGAAACAAACCCAGTTTCAATGTTTGTAAAATGTAGGAACTATAAGCACTATATATTATACTAAATACATTAACGTAGACACCATAGGGTGTTATTTTAAATATGTTAGTTTGTTTTCCCAGTGTTTTATAATACAGTTTGTCCTGCATAAACGAATGCCAAGCATTGGCATTGTGGGATGGATGTTGCAACAATAGCATGTGATGATGTTTGAAATGGTTTTGGATGGTTTCATTGTACATCTGGCCCTAAGATATTTCACAATATTATTGTTTTCGTCTATAACATGACTAACGTTAATGCTGGACGAAGTTCAACCCCGAGGAGGGGGGGGGGGGTGAGCACTCGTCTGACTAATTTTCATGCATGGGTACCAGGGTGTTTGGTAGGGTCTGCTGAATGGAAATCAAAATTGTACCCATGTAAAAGCTCATTCCTGCTATGGGTATTTCTGCCGTTCCCATGGCAACCAGTGGGGTGGGCAACGACGATCGGTAAAGGCTATGATGTAGTATATCTATGCTATTTGGGACACTAACACTTTGAGACTGGTGCCAAACTAAGAATAAGTCATTGGTACTTAATTAGGAATATGGTCTTGTTAATTAGCTCAAGGTCATAATTATGAATATTAATGAGAAACCCAAAACTTGAAGGAAAAAAGACTAGATGGTGAAAACTAGATCTGTAATCACCTGTGATGCTCAGAATAACCCATATATGTTATTGTATATACAATATCCTCAAGGTATTATATAAAACAAAATCTTGTCTCTATAGCTTATTTGTATTTTAATTGCGTTTATGAATAGCCATAACAGACGTACGTCCGGACAGCATCAGCGCATAGAGGAGATAACATTATATATCAAGGACTTCTAGAGCTGGTAGCTAACAGTATCAACTTCTTACCCAACATAAAATAGATACACTGGTATTTTATTTAGAGTGTATTGTTAATAGGTTCGTTAGCATATTCATGAATATTAATGATAACCCCCTATAATAAGAGAACAAGACAGAAAATGGTGAAAACTAGATCTGAAAACACATGTTATGCTCCAAATGGATAGATCTATGTTCATATACATAAAACCACCTCATTCAGCGTAATATAGCTGATAGTATGTATAAAGGTGTCTCTATGTGACATCCTCATTTTATTAAGTTTTAGAGTTTCATAACAAATGTACATCCGGTCAGCGTCAACGCATAGATAATGTAAAAACGTTATATCACAAGGTCTTGGGCAGCTGAGAGCTATTATTATCAACGTGTTACCGAATATAATAATAAGAAATACGATGGTCTTTGATTTAGAATATCATATTATTAATCAGTTCAGTAGCATATTCATAAATATTAATGCTTAAATCAAACAAAAAGAAGGGACATTATTTACAAACAGTAGAAATAATTTTAAACCACTTTCAACCGCTTTCAATTCAATTATGATGTAGCTGGTTTTATATCAACGACGGTGTCGGTATCCGTTATTGTCTTTGTACGGGCATGATTATGTATATTTATTGTATGAAAACAGATGAACAGTTAAGGTACAAATAGCGTTTCAGTTTCCAAGTGTGATAAGAAACTTTAAACTCTGTTTACTTTTAATATGCATACCAATGAGTAAGTTATAACAAAAAAAAGGTAAAATGGTTTACCCAGTGTCTGACTTAAGTAAATATTAAGATAATGACTAAAGACCTTAAACTTATTAAGTAAACTAAGTGGAGTAGGCTAGTGTCTCGGCTCATTTTAATAGTAGTATATATACGAGTATCCTCGTTGTTGTTGTCCGTATCAGTACACCACATCAATGATTGTGATATTAAAACATCATTTTTAAAAGCATCATGTTTTGACGAGACACCAATGTAATAACGTGTGCATTACCAGTATTGATGAGGACATCAACAAGTAATATAACATGGTTTGTAAAGTAAATAAAACAAGTTTTTCGTGTATTTCGTGACATACAAGTGACATTAGACTTATTTAAGCTAATGCATTTGCCGCATACATGTATTTTCAACTAATAGCATACCTGTATTTACAAATCATTATATCATTGTCGTTTTCAGCACATGTACAAAATGTTGTCAGTGCATGCTCTAGATGGATAGATAGATTCTTAGAAATAATACATTTAAACATTACTAAAATCAGATACATGGCAAAAAAGCATAACACATTATCATGTCAAATTCAAAAAATACTAACGATAATACAGGTTTAAACGATAGACCTTTCTGTGTGATATACTCAACTATCATCTCATCTGTATTAATCGTATTGCGAGTTTAGACCGAACAGTAATCTTGAAAGAGCCCCCATACACTTCTTCATATTCTTCAGCGGCTTCAAGAGCCTTTTCCAGAATGTTTTTACAATTCATCCTCAATCCATTATGGAACCAGCGAAAGTAGTAGGCCATCGGACCCGGTCTTCTCTGTATCCGCTCACCTTTTTCTGGGATATCAAATTAGTCTTAAGTTGTAATAGGCGCTAATCAACGCAACCGACTTTATACAAGGTGGTAATGATCAATCTCAATTTTGCGCTCAATGCCGTTTGTTATCTGTTTGAAATGAAGATGACTTTCTCAGGGCAGATGTAAGAGATAAAGTCGGAAACACGGTTCTGTGAGTTGTTAAGTACTGATATTGAAGACGATGGCAGGTTCGCTGTTAGAAAACTGGCACCACGGAAGTAGTTTTATGCAATTACTGGGTTAGTCCTAAAGGTCATAATGTGGATATTGATCTTTGGGATCTCATGAAGCACCCTCCAACACCAGTGTCGTTCAGCATTGGCACTGCTGGTTGCTATTTAGCAAAATACTACACGGGCCGAATACCTAATAGAATAGGTAGACATGACAAATGCACCAACACAAGATGAGAAACATATTCTAAAAGAAATCAGGAATGTTTTATTTCATTCAATGCGGGGCAATACAGGCATCTTCAAACATCAAAATAACACCTGAAAGTATTCATGCTAAAATTATGGAGAGAATGAGGAAATGAGGGGTCAGAGAAACTGCTAGTGTAAGGGGAGGAATCAAAGAAACTTGCTGACTAGAAGGCTTTTTGACAACTTGTTAAAACAGATAAGTAAAGTACCTAGTGATAGTCTCCTTTCAGTCCAAAGAACCGCTCAGTCGACTGGTCATTGAGTCATTCGCCTACAATATTGAGCACTGCTAACAATGGCGGAATCTGTGTGCTCATTTTCTGAGCTTTCGTTGTTCTGGATGATCAACCTAATGAAAGGGATGTGAGGGTTACGACACCGATGGCATCCTCCTGTTAGAGAGGTAAATAGACAATTTCTGC
Organism: Azorinus chamasolen; assembly: GCA_963576725.1. Lineage (NCBI taxonomy): Eukaryota > Metazoa > Mollusca > Bivalvia > Cardiida > Solecurtidae > Azorinus > Azorinus chamasolen. The sequence goes on along the minus strand of OY755252.1, from coordinate 32,166,146 downwards.
TAATTCTGATCCTACTGGTATGTGGTGATATTGAAACAAACCTAGGACCCTTACCGACATATTCTGGGTGCAGTGTCTGTTCAAAAGCAGAGCGTAAAGAACACCAATTGCTTTCTTGCACCGTATGCAGGAAATGGACTAATAAGAAATGTTCTCAACTTAGCAGCAATGCCTTAAAGTCCACAAACAGAAACTTCATTGTAATGAATTACCAAATGATTTCGTATGTCCTGTTTGCAATATCCCGTCGAATGTACACATAATTAACCGACAAACGTTTTCCCAAAGGGCGAGACACGGAGAAGACGAATCGCAACAAAGGTGTGAAACTCATTTATGCTTTATATCGAATGCCAATGATACTTTCCTCTCTTAACCGGACGTCATGGAGGACTGGAGTTACCCCCCTTCACAAATTCAAGACGGCGGCCTTCATAACGAAACGATGTCAACAGCAACATATAGTGTATTTAAAGAACTCAAACAGGTTCGCAATATTAACAGAAAGCGACCTGTGTTGGGATACCTAAACATAAACAGAGCTCGCTATAAAATTAAAAAAAGAATTCGATGAAAACCTAGTTGACATTCTTACCATTACAGAAGCCAAAATAGACAGATCATTCAGCAATAATCTTTTTGCAGAAGATGGTTTTAAATTGGAAAGGCGTGATAGAACACCTAGAGGTGGTGGCTTGATGGCGCTAGTCAGGTCAGATCTCCCAATAAAGAGGAGAACTTATATTTAGTGTGAACAAATTGAAACTTTATGCTTTGAACTGAACATGGATAAAAGGAAACGGGGTATTCTGTGCTCATACAAACAACCATCAATGTCTGATTCTACTTCTGAAATTGACATTTCTTCTACCTTAGACAAGATGATGATCCAATTTGACCATATCATTTTATATGGTGATTTAAACTATGACATGCTTAGTCCTGATAATCACAAACCTTTAAAAAATATACTGGATACTTTTGATTTATCAGTGCAATATCCTACTTGTTTTACAAAAAAACAACAGCCCGTCTCTTGTAGATGTTATTGTATCCATATCACACAAGTTTCATGTAATACATCTGTGATAAACTGTGACATAAGCGATTGTCATCGCATGATTGTAACAACTTTTAAAGAACAGCTACCCTTACAGAGAAAACAGCAAGTTCTATTTAGAAGCTACAAACAATTTAATGAAACCTTTATCAACTGTGCATTTCCATGTTGCTCACATTTTTATTCGTTTTATATCAATTAAGACAGTTTGGATCTCGATAAAAAAATACGAGATCCTAATTGTTTGATATTTATGAATGAATTCCCAGACATTATTCGTTTGAATGGTTAAATTGGTTGATTAGCTAGGTTATTTGATTGATATTGCTATCTACCCACTAATCGGATTATACTTACGAAAGTGTTATTGCCCAATATACGTCGGTGTGTTTTGAAGTTGACAACGGGTTCCCCATGTGTTATTTTAGCCCCAAGGCAAGTCGCACGTGATTTATGGAGTTCCGAATAGTCATTGGTCAATTATATTTAACATATTTATATTTAGAATGTGATCTTGGCGACAATGGAAAATTTTCTTGTGATCATTTATCGGCAAAGTTCGTACTTTCCTTATAATGACGAATAGTATTATACCCATGTCTTACGATGATCATCGACCATATCAAAAAAATATGCCACTCGACTTCAGCCTGGTGTTTTGCAATATTCTTCTGTAGTAACGCTATTATTAGATTTTGGATTTCAGAAGATATATTAACACACTTTAAATGTGTAGACATCCAGCTACAGAAATCTAAATAGAAAATTGAGATATTAGCAGGTAAGTATTGGACTCGCTCAAACCCGCATTTTGGATACTGTATAGACCCGCGGATACCCGCTTCTATCAGGGAATAAGCAAAGTCGCTATATCACGCGTCTATCAGGTGATAAGCAAACTCGCGATTTATCGCGCGTATAAGGTAAAGGGTTATTTACTCTGTACATGAAACCTTACTTAAGGATGTTATCAATGAACATGACCCTTAAAAGAAAAAGTATCTAAAGAAATAATCCCCACCCTACATGAACTCAAACTACCGCAAACTTATTTATAAAACAAGGCAAGCCAACAACACCTATATGAAAAATTAAAAAAAAAAGAAATTGGGAAAACTACAGAAAATTTAGAAATATAAAAGAAGCTGTCACGCGGAAATCTATTCAAACTTATTTTGAAGAGAGATTTGGTGGAGGACCCAAGTCAAAGGATTTTTGGCCTACTATTAAGCCCTTTCTAACGAATAAAAAATAAAATAAAAATACACACATCAGAAAATGTGCATGAAATGATGGATTTCTTATTACCCATATATCAGAGGAAACTATTTTCAATCATTTCAATTCGTTAGATGTCAAAAAAAGCTACTGGCTTTAACTGTATCCCTCCAAAAAATTTGAAAATACCTGAAAGGACATTGGCTGCACCAGTTTCAAACATTGTTAATAAAGTGATAGACAGCTCAAGTTTCCCAGCAAACCTGAAAAAGCTCATGTGACTCCCATGTTAAATAAAGATGATCCTTTTGGCAGAAAAAACCCATAGGACTGCTAGTATACTGCCTACCATGTCCAAAATATTTGAAAAAGGTTTGAATGAACAACTGCAAAACCATTTTAATAATATTTTAATACATATTTCTCTTCTTTTAAACCTGGATATAGCTGTCAAACAGCCCATCTGCACGTGGTCGAGGACTGGAAGTTAGCCTTAGACAAAGGGGACCATGTAGCGGCAATCCTGATGGATTTATCAAAGGCCTTTGATTGTCTTCCCCATGAACTTGTAGTCCTCAAGCTTCGCGCATATGGGCTATCTGATGATGCTGTCAGTCTTATACATAATTACCTATCAAATAGGAAGCAAATGGTCAGACTAGGAGATATAAACAGCTCATGGTTTGAAATTTCGAAGGGAGTCCCCCAAGGATCTATATTAGGACCGATGATTTTTGATATTTTCATCAATGACATCTTTTACTTTGTAAACAATTAAACATTGTTTAACTATGCTGATGATAATACAATATCTTATTGCCACAAAGATAGTGCTGTTTTAAAATCAACAGTAGAAACTGCAGTAATATTTTAATTGACTGGTTTAATTTTAATAACATGTAAGCAAACTCTGACAAATTTCAGGCCATTTCTGTTGGTAAGAAGACTAAGATATGTCTTTACAAGTTAATGTTTGCGATGCAATTGTACCTTGTGATAATGATGTAAAGCTTCTTGGAGTCGATATTGATTTTATGCTGAATTTTAATATCAAATTACGAAAATGTGCCAAAAAGCTGGAATGCAGTTAAATGTCTTATTAAGTAAGTTCTTAAGTCCTGAAAATAAAATTCCTATATATAAATCTTTCATTCGTTCGAACTTTAATTACTGCCCTTTGGTTTGGCACTTCTGTACGCCAGGCAATACGGAGAAACTGGAGAAACTCCAACACAGGGCGTCACCTTCAAAGACTTTACATAATCATATGAACAACTTCTACGAAGAGCAAACATGCCAACTCTATACCTGAGCAGAATAAGAAGCATATCTCTAGAGTCTTTTAAATGCCTACACAAACTGTCACCTTTTTATTTGCATGTTAATTTTAAAAAAATAATTCTTACTCTTTCAGGTAGGTAAATACAGCAGAAATACCTTCTGTCAGAACCTCAAGCTATGGTAGGAAGTCGTTCAGGTATGAAGGTATGAATCAACCAAGGTGTGGAATGGTATTCCAAACAACTTGAGATGTATTTATAACTTTAAGGAGTTTCGAAGACTGATACGCACCTGGACTGGTTCATCCTGTACATGTTCAATGTGCAGTTGATCCCAACTTTTAATCTGCTTTTTACTGCTATTGCTTTTGTTTGTTTTTATTTGCAACAGGACTTTGATAGTCCTTAATGATACATTTGCACATACATCTAAATTAAACATTTATACATCCGTCCATATATGACATGTAGCAGAAAATGTAGGTTTTGTCTCTGTTTCCTTTCATCTCGGGAGGAAACCTCTCCCTCTATTACCTGTCCAGTCAGCACTTTTTAGGCTTTAACGTGCTTTTGTGAAAACAAATCTCTCTTTTGCTTGCATGTAGTGATGTCATGTGAAATTGTTTATAATGCTTTTTAGTTTAGTTTTTCTGCTGTCTGTATTTATACTTTTTACTTTATACTTGTGCCTTATTTCTACTTGAAATAATTTATTGCTTAGAGCATGTACCTCTTCAATGTGTTTTCCTATTATAGGTTTACTCTCTCCTTATGTTTTGCCTGTGTGTCAAACAAAAGTTTTAAGTAAAGTTTTATGTTTTGATTGTACCTGGCTATTATATTATATGTTTTCTCTTAACAGAACTTTCCTTTTTACATGTATCCTTCTCTTTGTTTTTACTATTGATATGTTAATACGTTTGTTTAAATGTCGGCAAATAGCTATTGTTATCTTATTGTTTCAACCGACGTTAAATAAAGATTCTTGTATTTTGTGTCTCGTAATCATTCAGTCGCAGTACCGGCTAGTGAATCTCACAGGAACCCACTTTAACCCCTGGGTGGATATGAGGTGCGGGTGTGAGACACTGAAAAGCGTCTCCGAAATTTCCGGGAGGGCCCGAAATTTGAACCCCGAGCCTCCGGACCGGTAGTCAATTGCGTTACTACTAAACCACCACACAACACAGGTGATTTGTAAAGCATAAAATAAAACTGTTTGAATTCAACACAAGAATAAATTGATAGCAGGTTTCAGCGAGAGAACACGACTGCACGACTGTTCAAGTTGAAAAGCTAGCCAACGGCATATTTTTAAATATTGTTTACCTTCTGATCCTTCGAGATCATGAATTTCAGTACTTCTTGTTCTGAAAATTGAATACCGCTTAAGCCGGTGCTAGGGGGCGTGAGCAGTGTTGCACTTTCAATTACTGCTCATGAACAGACTCAATAAAAACGAGTCTGCAATTTTCTCTTTTTGTGTTGCAATTTTTGCTTTCGAGGGATCACCACCCTTCAGAATTTATTACACTGGCAGTAAAACCCCAGCCTCAGAAGCACATGACTGGAGCCATGTCGATGTGGTTCTTGGACCATTCCAGTATGAATCTGTGATTTCTTGCCTTCATGAGTCATGGTAGACATTCGGTAATTTGAGGCAATAAAGAAGATGAAATATTAAGATGTTTGAAGACACTGGTTATCAGTGAGACTAGACTTGCATTATAATGCATACAGATGTGGTGATAAATGAGTGTATCACACAGAAATTTCTTTTTCTGTAAAAGTACAAAAATGAGTCATTCTTTATAGTTTTTAGTAACACGATGTTTTGAACACATATAAAGTGCTATAATAATATGTAAATATGCTGAATGATACATGCTTCGATTAGTTCAAAGTTAATCATATGTCACGAGGGGTACCCGATAAGCAGCACTAAGCATTGATGTTCCTCTGTTACTGTCTATTCTAATTCCACTTTACATATCTCATTTTATAGCTTTTTCTGTTGATAGATTGTAGTGTACAAGTACCAGATTAGCATCTTCTTAAAAGTTGATACTTTTAATAAAACTTTCTTTTTCAGTCACCTTTGTTGTGATATACTGATGGGTTTAACGCAAACAAAATATGTATACAAACCATATGAGCCGAGACACATGCCTACACATAATTAGCTTAGTTTACGTAATCAGTTTAAATTCTTAATTCAGTATTCCGTTCTTTGGCCAGGTCATAATACAGCCTAAATCATTTCAAATCATATCATGACCGTTTGTGGTACCCACATCATTATTTATAAATAAGCAAGTAAGCAGCATGATTTAGATAAATCTTAATCCTTCATTTTTTTTTATTTAAACGTGGTATAATGTTTTGTATTATACGTAGACATTGAAACAGTCTGTTATTTGTATCCTAATGGTTAATTCGTTTTCATACCAGAAGGGTTCACACTCAAACCCGTATACGAAAAAGCATAACACATATACCAGCTAACACATAACTTACAAGTTGTTAAATACATTTTGATGTATCTCTTACATGGAGCATAACGAATCAATTAGAACTTCATTTCAACAAGTTTTTTAAAAATAATTTTCTTTCATTTTGTTTATTTTAAGCATTGATGTGCATGAATATGTTAATGAACAGATTAACAACATAATATTCTAAATCAAAAGCATTGTATTTCTTATAATTATATTTGGTAACCTGTTGATAATGTTAGGTCTCAGCTGCCCAATGCCCTGTGATATAGTGTTTTTGCGCTGTCCGGACGTACATGTATTTGCTATGGAAACTCTAAAACGTAATAAAAATCAGACGACCCATACAGACATGTTTTTACTTTGTATCAGCTATGTTACTCTCAATGAGATGGTTTTATTTACAATAACATATCTCTATCCATTTAGAGCATCCCACGTAATTTCAGATGTAGTTTTCACCATTTTGTCTCCTTTTCTCTAATTTAAGCGAGTTTCTCATTAATATTCATAAATATGCTAATGAACTTATTAACAGCATGACATTCTAAATAAAACATCCGTGTATTTATTTTATGTTATGTAACAAATTGATACTGTTAGCTACCAGCTCTCGAACGCCTTGACATATTATGTTATTTTCTCTGTGCGCTTCCGCTGTCCGGACGTACCTGTGCTATGGTTAATCAAAAGTTCATTAAAATGCAAATAAGCCACAGAGACAGGATTTTGTTTTAAATAATACTCTCCTTTGGGATGTTTTATGTATTAAAACATAATTATGTTGGTGTATTTGAAGCATCACAGGCGATTTCAGGTCTAGTTTTCACCATTTTCTAGTCTTTTTGCATCATTTTTTCGGATTTCTCATTAATGTTTATGATTATGTAAATACGCTAATAAACAAAAACATAATTATTCTTAATAAAGGACCAATGTCTTATCTTTACTTTGGCACCCGTTTTAAAGTCTTAGTGTCCCAAATAGCATAGCTATACTACATTATAGCCTAGACACGGTAGAAATACCCATAGCAGGAATGAGTTTTTTCATGGGTACACGTTTTATTTCCATTCAGCATACACTCCCAAATACCTTGGTATCAATGAAAAAAGTCTGACGGGGGCTGCACGGTAACCCATCCTGCTCCGGGGTATTAATCATTACGATACATAAAATGTTTCTGCATTCCTTTCTTTTGCTTTAAGTAAAGTAGCTGGTGCCCATTATAAAGACAATTTTGAATGACGCACATCGTGCACTTACTGCAAAAGATGAGACATACAATATCACCGATGACACCCAAAACACCACCAACAGCTGCCCCAATAGCAGTTCCTTCCGGTCCAAACAATGTCCCAACGGCACCACCGACTTCCATCCCAGTCATTGCAAAATTGCTCGTTTGCTTCCTTTTGCGAATCAAAATCTCCCCTGAAATTTATGTATACTAGAAACCAATTGTTATTAGTTTATTTGTAAAATATGCAGTAATGTATAACCAATGTATTGTTTTTGTCTTTAAAGATAGACGAGCCCTGTCTAGAAAACAAACATAAACCAGGCAACATTCTTGATATCGGGCGCTTTCCGCATAATTACACCGCAGAAGAAAATTGTTCTCGGCTGGTTTATTTCTGATAACAAATTTGATATATCGTAATAATGCATCGACCATTATCTGTAACACGAAATCTGCCCATTCTGCCGATGAACTGGCTTATTTTGTTTCCTTACTGAACTTAGATTAACAATGAGTAAACCACGCATGGCAAAGTTTCCATGTCTGGAAATTGGATAGAATAATAGAGACTATAAACAACTAACCAATTCCCAAAAATGTGGATCCATATAAATCCATATTTTTCAAACCAATTTAAATCTTAAAGTCCCTTCATATATTTGACTACAAAACGCAATTCATTTCGGCCATCAACGATGAAAGTCGACTGTTGACTGGATATTTATCAGTACATTACGTGATACATGTGGTCACTAATTCTAACTCCACTTTCTATCAAATTCTTTGTGACCCGCTATTGATTACATCTCTTACATTGAAATGGAACCCGACATCAGTAACAATGTATCGAATGCCACGAACGAGGGGCGTTTGTTTAGACCTATTACTGGTTTATGTAGTAAGTTGAAATGTACACGGATATTAGTTTATACCTCTCTATGTCACATGGTCATTTGCAGTTTTCATATATAATTAGTTTCTGGTTTACTTGTGCTGATTAAATGTACACACACATACATACATACATACATACATACATACATACATACATACATACATACATACATACATACATACATACATACATACATACATACATACATACATACATACATACATACATACATACATACATATATACATACATACATACATACATACTGCATACATGCATGCATGCATGCATGCATGCATGCATACATACATACATACATACATACATACATACATACATACATACATACATACATACATACATACATACGTACATACGTACATACGTACATACGTACGTACGTGCGTACGTACGTACGTACGTACATACGTACATACATACATACATACATACATACATACATACATACATACATACATACATACATACATACATACATACATACATACATACATACATACATACATACATACATACATACATACATACATACATACATACATACATACATACATACATACATACATACATACATTACATACATACTTACATACTTACATACATACATACATACATACATACATACATACATTACATACATACATTACATACATACATACATACATACATACATACATACATACATACATACATACATACATACATACATACATACATACATACATACATACATACATACATACATACATACTACATACATTCATACATACATAAATACATACATAAAACTATACCACTCATAAGTACACGTACGGATGAAAAGCCATTTCGCTCATTGTCTGGCTTCATGTAGATGTGACATTTGATCTCTCCTCGTGACAAAACTGTTAAACATTTGTCATCAGATTGAAAGTACCATTAAAACTTTATATTTTCTATGTCTTGACTCTAATATACCGGAAAAACACAGCAATTGCTCGAATAATTGCTTCAACACGTTGTTGTACTTTCCCCGAGTAATCATGTATACATTGTATTTCGGCTATGTAATATGTGTATCTGTTGCTAAAATATACAATATATGTTTTTTGATTTGTTGTTGGTTTGTATATTGTTTGAATACGTTTGAGTTTGTCTCCACAGTTTAACTAGCGGGTTGTTTTTGTCATAAACACGGGCGTCTCCCAATCATCCTCTTTAAAATGCACACGTATACTGTCTGTAACTCCACAGTTATAGGGGGGGGGGCAGTAACACCCCCAGATGCACAACAACTTATGCTGGTCAACATTCTTGTGAAGTTGTGTGACTCTAGACCTAGCATTGACGCATGATACAAAGTAAAGTTTGCCAAGTTTTAAGTTATCGGTTGCAATAACCCAAATTTTATCAGAGGCGACAATTCAAAACCCTATGTACACAACAACTCATGCTGGTGAACATCTCTGTGAAGATTGGTGACATTAGCCCAACTGGTTTCAGTGATACGTGTGGCACAATGTTTCTCTAATTTTAAGTTAAACAATAACTGAACGATTATCAGGGTACACAATTTCAGAAACTCTAGTGCACAACAAATCACGCTAGTCAATATTTCTGTAAAGTTTGGTGACTCAAGCCCTAGCTGTTTTAGAGATACGAGTGACACAAAGTTTGTCTAATTTTAAGTATCCAGGGACAATAACTTCAGAAAGAATCAGGGGATACAATTAATAAATTCCAGGTTTAAAACAACTCATGCTGGTAAACATTTCTGTGAAATTTAGTGACTCTAGCGCCACCATTTCACTGATACGCGCGACACAAGTGTGTGACAGACAGACGGACAGACGGTCAGGCATATAGACAAAAAACATATGACTCCCCTTAAAGGGGAGAGACGTAATCACATTAATTAAATATGTTGCCTTATAATTAACCAAATGTAAAACAACTTGGATCCTGGTGTGAGACCGAGTTACTCGGCTTCTCATCTCGATCCAATATGTTTTATGCACAATAAAGTAAAATGTAAACGGGAAAGAATTGTGACTGCATACCTCTTACATTTCCAAATTCCATACATACAACAGTTTTGATACCTTCTTCATACTAACAAAAAAATGAGTATGGGAAAATATGAAAACTAATGGGGTTTCTTACAGAATATGTAACAGTCTTGTCAATCTATGTAACACTCTTATCATTATTACATAATTATTTTGAATGATTAAGGCCAGTAGTTCTATACAAATGGGAAAATAGTAAAGTCAAGCATGCAAAGCGTCATACAAGACGCAACCACGACAAAAACACCGATAGACAGCATACGACACGCACACATATACACACACACAACCACACATCCAAACGCACACTCACACACGAAATGAACACAGAAAACACTAAAAGGCACACAAGAACCAGAGACAAACACTCCACACATGAACAAAATCACAAGCACAAAGACGCAAGGCAAAGAAAAGGAAGAGTGACAAAGAGAGTACCGCCTTGGTTAAAGTTTATCGAAAGTACGAAACTGCAGTATATGTGTTGAGCTATTTACTTCACAAATGTGCCTCTTAACGCATTTGCAAACATAATCATTGAGAAAACATTTATTGCAATTGAGTTGTGCGGTGTAACCAGTAAAATGTTATGTGCTTATGCCTGGAATAAATAGTGTGACGAAATAAGATTGAGAAAGCAACACATACATAGTTGTGATAGCTAAAGTAACATAAAAACAAACTAGAGGTTTGTTTTTGTCACAAAAACAGATGTCTCCCCCTCCCATCCTCTTTCCAATACACAAGTGTAATGTCCGTAACTCCAAACTTATCAGGGTCTAATGTTTAAGTCATCAGGGGCAATAACTCCAACATTGTAAGGGGGAGACAACTCAAAAGCCCCAGGTACACAAAAACACATGCTAGTCAACATTCTTGTGAAGTTTGGTGACTCTAGTACTAGTGGTTTCAGAGATACATGTGACACAAAGTAAAGTTTCTCTATTTAGGTCATAAGGGGCAGTAACTCCAAAGTTATCAGGGGGAGACAATTAAAAAACCCAGATGCACAACAACTCATGCTGGTGAACATTCCTGTGAAGTTTGGTGACTCTAGCCCTACTGGTTTCAGAGATATATGCAGCACAAAGTTTCTCTAATTTTAAGTTAACATATCAGGGGCAGTAACTCAAGAATTATCAGGGGGGAGACAATTAAAAAAAAAACAGGTGCACAACAACTCATGCTGGTGAACATTCCTGTGAAGTTTGGTGACTCTAGCCCTAGTGGTTTTAAAGATATGCATGACACAAGGTTTCTCTAATTTTAAGTAATCATATCAGGGGCAGTAACTCAAGAATTATCAGGGGGAAGACAATTCAAAAATCCCAGTTGTACAAAAACTCATGCTGGTCGACATTCCTGTGAAGTTTGGTGACTCTAGCCCTAGTGGTTTCAGACATATGCACGACACTAAGTACAGTTTGTCTAATTTTAAGTCATCAGGGGCGGTAACTCCAAAGTTAACAGGGGAGACATTTCAAAAAACCCAAGAGCAAAACAACTCATGCTTGTGAACAATCTGTGAAGGTTGGTGACTCTAGCCCTACTGGTTTCAGAGATACGCGCGACACAAAGTTTGTATAAATTAAAGTATTCATATCAGGGGCAATAACTCAATAATTATCAGGGGGAGACAATTCAAAAATCATAGGTGCACAACAACCCATGCTGGTGAACATTCCTGTGAAGTTTGGTGACTCTAGTACTAGCGGTTTCAGAGATACGCGCGACACAAAGTTTTTCTAATTTTAAGTCATCAGGGGCAATAACTCCAAAATTATCAGGGGGAGATATTTCAAAAAACCCAGGTGCACAACAACTCATGCTGTTGAACATTCCTGTGAAGTTTGGTGACTCTAGCCCAACTGGTTTCAGAGATACGCGCGACACAAGTTTGTGACGGACAGACAGACAGACGGACAGACGGACGGACAAACAGACAACTCTGGCAAAAACAATATATCTCCCCATAAATGGGGGAGACATAAATAAAGATTGATAAAATATGAAAGTGGGCAATCCTTCGAAGGTAAAAGTAGACATGCGAAAATAGAAATGTTCAGACTCGGTTTAATTGGGTATGTTCATGGCTCCTTGCAGAGGTTTGAAGAGGAAGTCCCTACATTCGAAGCGTTTCAAAAATGCCTAAATATACAAAACTTACATATTTATATGCTTAAAAGTGGTTTATCGCAAGAAAACATATTGAATAAAAGTTGAAATCAACAAAACATCATTATGTTTGATATCGACGATCCCGATTTTATCCTCCGAGGTTTCAGGTTTATTCGGGTCGGGTTTTAGTTTCGTACCAGTTCTCTCCGACCATTTCCGAAAAAGGCCGTTACGTAATCAATGGAAAGATCGGGTGATCATCGGCAAAACGCGGAAAGTTTGAACGGAAAAGGCCGATAATACTTTGTAGCAGAAAAAAAAGTAAGAAGTATTGGTGAATTCGGTTTATTTTGTACCACAGGGGATTTTCTGTATAATCTTCAAAATAATCATTGAACATAACGAAAACCAAGTTTTATGATATTGAAAATATGGTTTTATTGTAGGGACTTCCTCTTTAAGCAGTTCTTTTTAAAAATCAATAGCATCAAACCTTATGATCTCGAAATACCAGGCAATATACCAATACTGAGGATAAAGTGCGGAACAACTTTGTACGGCCGCCACACAAACACTTAACCCTTTACCCAATAGCCTGTTTCTAGTTTTGAAGACATATGACCACTTAAAGCAGGTTGAAAATAAAGCGGAATGCGCCTTAAGGCGCATTCTGCTTTACTTTCAGCCTGCTTTAAGCTACCACCTACTAGCATATAGAGAATATTTATTATGCAATATGTTCATGAATGTATGAATTTGAACTATTTTCTTCAGCGGAGGAATAAATCAAACACGCTAAAAGCCGCTTCTATCAGGTAAAGGGTTAATACCTGTTGTTGTGGAGTATTTAATTTTCAAAACTAATGATCACGAAGGACAAGAAAATATAACAACACTGAGAATGAAGTACGGGGCGACTTTATTACGGCCGACACATGAGCACTTAAAACCTGCTGTTGTGAAATATTCAATTTTCAAAACCAAAAGCATCAAATCTGATGATCCCGAAAGACCGAACTAAGAAGTAAATGCGAAAGAGGTAAGCAAGAATATCAATTACCACATCATTATTTCTTCATTATACTGTTTGCAGTTACGGCTTGGTCATATCGTGTGTCATGCTGTCTATCGGTGTTTTGGTGGTAGTTGCGTCTTGTATGTGGCTTTGCCTGCTTGACTTTACTACTTTTCCATTCAAAAGATAGTCATTTACGTTTAATTGGACAACATATAATTACTTAATAAGTAATTACGCTTACTCCATGTCTGCTTTAAAGCGGGTCATATTCAGCTAAGCGATTTAGGAGGCGACGTTTCAAGAAAATGTTCTAAAAAACATTTCCCTTTTACGTGATCTACTTATGTAGATCCCTATGTCGATGTATGTGTTTGTGACAGGGGACTACGCAAATATCAATCCTTTGACGTTTGATCACGTTCCATTCTATGTTATTGGTATATGCTTCACATATTTGCAATAAGCTCTTATAAATACTTACCCTAGGCTAAACTCCTTATATATTTTTTATAGACACGGCTACCTAGGATTATGCTAAATGGAAATGAGTGAAATGACATTCAGCCGGTTAGACGAATATGCTATTTAAAGTATATTATCGTTTAATCTTAATTAACGCTCATGTGGCTTACAATCTGCTGTGAAGTGAATAGTTAATACAGAACTGTGTTTCTTGTTACATTCTGTTAAAGGTAATATATAAAGCTAAAAGGAGATGGAAGTATTAGGGCCCACGACTCCAAGCACAATGTTATTGAAATAACCCATATTGGCTATTTTTGAGCGACAAACAGAATTATAGAAAAAGACATGTATGCTACTTTCAGTTTACCACATAGACCTGGAACGGCGACATAATTAGACCCTATATTTCTTTTGTAATATATTACCAAGTGACATTCCTAAACGAGATAAAACGGCATACGTAGTTTGTTATCCAGTTCAATAAGAGTTTGAGGAGTTGACGGGTACCGTGAAGCGATAATACATGAAACATTACAATTTAAGTCAGCATTTAGAAGCGATCCGATGTGATTAAGCTTCTTGTTAGAAATGACACACATTGAAATTTGTTTAAACTCCTAAACCAGAAGTGTAGCTGATATAAATAGTATTACAAATAAACAAAACCGTTACTCGGAGAGACAAATATTGATAATTAGCTGGCTGATAGGCCCAAAAAACAAAACTAATATTATCCCTGATTATGTTAGGCACGATATAATATAATTTGTATTTAGTGTAGACCCATATCACAGTCATGTTATTGAACATCCCTGGACATGTTATGTAATGTTGTTCGTTATTAAATTCCAATTATTTCATACTCAGTAGACCTATTCGTAAATTAATGATAGTCAGTCGTCTCGTGAAATACACATAATCTGACTTAATATATTTCATTTACTAAGATTCTGTTTACTGAGATTTTAACAGTAAGGTCAATCTTACGACATCATCAATTTACCAGACATTCAAACATTAAACACTATTTAGAATTTATGAAATCTGTTTTAAGTATCCAAATAGTGATACAAGCAATCGCTGACTTTACCTTGGTCTTTCCAGATGAATCCAGGGGCTAGTTGGGTACAAATCCGCTCAACGGTTGTGTTAGAATTGCTTGTCTGACACATGCATACCGTTTGCCTTGCTACTATATCTGTGTCCAAGATGTCAATAGTCACACCGTCTTCAGTCATACATTCCACGGCGGTAATAGGAATCCTACAGCCTTCTGATAATTGGATCTGTTTTATAAACATATTGCAAACCCTTTTTCTGCTATTAAAACTGATATCTACTGATGTCGTGTAATACATTCTACCTTAAATAAATATTCTGAAAGTGGATGATCATAAATAAATGACCTCTTGTAAAAGGAAATCGATCTTTAAAACGAATGCAAGATCGACTTTGTCAGCAAGTGAGTGAAGTACGGAGCCCTAAACAATAACTGAACGATTATCTAAAGCGGTACTTTGCAGATACCCGCATATAAGCCGTTATGTCTTAAATGTTTTAAACGTACATGCAATTCCTATCAACAGTAGAAGAGAAATTATGTTAATCTTGTAAACTTGTCCCTGGAATTTATGTTTATAGCAGATAACATTTATTCAATTAAACAAAAAAAAAACAACGTTAAATAATCATTCCACTGATAAACTTTGTCTACGTGTCTAGATTTAGTGAAATGATTACTGCTATTCAAAGTCTCACCATTACTGATCTTTCCTGGTCCTGTGCAATGCTTCTCACTTGTACAGACAATAGCAACAGGATATATGCCGGCCACATCGTGTATTTCATCTTTTAAATAAGATAAAAATAATACTATTAGGTAGTGTCCAATATCAAATGAAGTCTGGTGCATGCATGACCCGATCAGAAAAACATGATAAATGATTTTAGAAACAGATGAATACAATTCTTAAACTATAGGTTTTTGTCACAAAAACGGATGTCTCCCCTCTAATAAAAACAATATTTAAAGGGAAATCACTAAAAATGTTACGGACTTGATAATTGATACTTTCCCTCATTCTGCGCGTTCCAAACCACATTTTTCAAGAAGAAAATGATAACAGCTAATAACTCCAAATATATTGACACCAGATATATGGCCCTTCTGCACGAAACTTTCTTTCATCATGCTCTTTCCATACATGAAATGTCATTCCAATAGCATCAGTCAAACAGGAGTTATTGATCGGACAAAAACTGTAACAAAGGGCAATAACTCCAGAAGTATTGAAGCCAGAGTTATGGCCCTTGTTCATGACACTTTCGCTCATCATGCTATTTCCATGAGGTTTCAATACAATGGCAAGAGCCATGTAGGAGTTATCATCTGGACAAGAAAGCGTTAAACAAATGTACAAGGGGCAATGACTCTCAAACTATTGAAGCTACATTTAAGGATCTTATGCTTTCTCTTATCATGATATTTCCATGTTATCATCCTGACAAAAATTGTGATTATTTTACAAAGGGCAATAACTGAAATATTAGTAAAACAAGAGTTACGGAACTTAAGCATGACACTTTCTCTTATCATGATCTTTCCGTGTATGACGTTTCAATCCAATGGCATGAGCCATATAGGAGTTATAGTCCGGACAAAAAATTGTGGAAAAAATACAAGGGCAATAACTCCATTATTAGTGAAGCCAGAGTTATGGACCTTGTATATGACACCTTTTCTCGTCATGAACTTTCCATATATGAAGTTTCATTCCAATGGCATGAGCCATATAGGAGTTATCATCCGGACAAAAAAGTGATATTTTTTTACAAGGGGCAATAACTCTTATATTAGTGAAGCCAGAGTTATGGACCTTCTGCATGACACTTCCTTTCATTATGCTCTTTCCATATATGAAGTTTCAATCAACTGGCATCAGGCATATTGAAAAATGAGTCATGCAGTAAACACCACATACAGAACAAACACTTTTCGTTCGGACAAAAGTGTGACGGACAGACGGACAGACAGACGGACAGACAGACAGACAGACAGACAGACAACTTTCACGAAAACAATATGTCTCCCCCATATAAATATGGGGAGAGACATAGTTATACGAATACTCAACAAAAATATTTAAAAAGTCAAAGGCACATTTACCATAGCGTTTTAATGAACCTACAACTTGTGCGCCCTATATTTTCCATATGCTACGACAAACTTCAACAAAATTAAAGGAGTTAAGTTCAAAGTTTCAAACTACGAATTTCCAGTTGCATTGAGTTACGTGCAGGTCCTGTCGTTATCCATGGAATAAAAATTTGCAATACCCATAAGCATGAATTTGGTATTTCAAGCATTTCAAGATTTGCAGTATTCTGAACAAAAAAGTATATATATATTCTGAAGCTAGGTGATATTTTGAAAACTATGCACACTTTTTGTGAAAAAAACACACTTTTTTCACTTCACTTTTTTATTACTGGAAGGGCATAACACTTCCACAGGTAAAAATCCTCTTAACCCGTTAAGTAAAACTTTAACAATTAGTCCTGCAAATTTCGATTTGATTAAGCAACATTTGTAAAAAAAAAATACGAAGTGCCACAGTTGCGTGGTGCATACATCATTGATGTCTATGTAAAACTATCCAGTTAACCTTCAATTTTTGAGTATATATGTTTGACCATTCAGTAGCATACAATTAATACAGGCTATGTTTGTTTGGCATGATTATTTGTAGACGCTGAATAAAACTATTATTGTGAGCTCGAGACAAGTCGTAGATAAAGGGCATATTTCAAATGTTAAAGTCGCCAATCCAATGTTATAATAAATTATAAATGGCTACATTAAAAATGTCGGGTGTCAAACTAAAGAAGATATTAAAACAGTTCAATATGCAAATAAATCCGATCTTATGTGCCCATCAACTATAAAAAATATCGTCACAACACAGCAAACAGAATAAACAATATGTTATTTTCTAAGCAAATAAAAGAACCAATATGACATTTCTATATATCAGCCGATACTGTTATACAGCCATCCGTGCGCTATAAACAGCTTAAGCTGTATGATAGGTTTAAACATCTACGACTAGTAGTCGCTGATAGTATTAACCATTTACTCCATGAATATTTATAATAGAAATAAGGACATTATAAATATTATTAGCTGAATACTTACAATGGTATATGATGAATTTGACCATGTTTATTCGAAAATATAACTCTTTAATATACAAATAACTAGAGGTTTTTGTCACAAAAACGGATGCCTCCCCTCTAATAAAAACAATATGTAAAGGGAAATCACTAAAAATGTTATGGTCTTGATGAATGATACTTCCCCTCATTATGCGTTTTCCACACTACATTTTTCAAGAAGAAAATGATAACAGCTAATAACTCCAAAAATACTGATACCAGATGTATGGCCCTTGTGCATGACACTTACTTTCATCATGCTCTTTCCAAAAATAAAATGTCATTCCAATAGCATCATTCGAACAGGAGTTATTGATCGGCCAAAAAATGTAACAAAGGGCAATAACTCCAAAAGTATTGAAGCCAGAATTATGGCCCTTGTTCATGACACTTTCTCTCATCATGCTCTTTCCATGTATGAAGTTTCAATACGATGGCAAGAGCCATGTAGGAGTTATCGTCCGGACAAGAAAGAATTAAACAAATGTACAAGGGGCAATAACTCTAAATTTATTGAAGCTCGAGTTAAGGATCTTATGCATGACACTTTCTCTTATCATGATCGTTCCATGTATGAAGTTTCACTCCAATGGCATTTGTCACATAGGAGTAATCATCCGGACAAAAATTGTGATTTTTTACAAAGGGCAATAACTCCAATATTAGTGAAGCCAGAGTTATGGACCTTGTGCATGACACTTTCTCTCGTTATGATCTTTCCATATATGAAGTTTCAATCAACTGGCATCAGGCATATTGAAGTTATTGTCCGGACAAAAAATTATGATATTTTTTACAAAGGGCAATAACTCCAATATTAGTGAAGCCAGAGCTATGTACCTTGTGCATGACATTTCCTCTCGTCATGATCTTTCCATATATGAAGTTTCAATCCAATGGCATGAGCCGTATAGGAGTTATCGTCCGGACAAAAAAGTGTGATTTTTTTTACAAAGGGCAATAACTCCTATATTAGTGAAGCCAGAGTTATGTACCTTCTGCATGACACTTCCTCTCAGTATTCTCTATTTATATATGAAGTTTCAATCAACTGGCATCAGGCATATTGAAGTAATTGTCCGGACAAAAAATTATGATATTTTTTACAAAGGGCAATAACTCCAATATTAGTGAAGCCAGAGTTATGGACCTTGTACATGACACTTTCTCTCGTCATGATCCTTCCATATATGAAGTTTCAATCCAATGGCATGAGCCATATAGGAGTTATCGTCCGGACAAAAAAGTGTGATTTTTTACAAAGGGCAATAACTCCAATATTAGTGAAGCCAGAGTTATGGACCTTGTGCATGACACTTCCTCTAATTATGCTCTTTCCATATATGAAGTTTCAATCAACTGGCATCAGGCATATTGAAGTTATCGTCCGGACAAAAGTGTGACGGACAGACGGACAGACGGACGGACGGACGGACGGACAGACGGACAGACATACAACTCTCACGAAAACAATATGTCTCCCCCATATAAATATGGGGGGAGACATAATAAAGACATTTCAACATTTGATTGCTCAGTATTCTATTCATGCAGTATGAAATAATCAAATGTAATAAATAATTTAAGGTATAAACGAAACCAGTACTTGAGAAACCCCCAATCTGGAGCTACGCTCGGGGAAGTTAACCAGTGTCCTTCATTCAATGAATATCCTCAAACATATATTTTTACAAGACGTTATTACACAAAAATATAATACGGTCTTCGCACATAAATATATTTAAACATTAACAAAACTATTAGATTAATTATTAACAAATGTCACAAACATTGTGATTTTCACTCTGTTTTAAATACAAGGTAGATAGGCATTTATTAAATACAAACGCTTAAATCTACCTACCGTGTTGCCATCTATGCATCCAATACGAAAAGTCAGGTTAATCATGAAAGCGGTATATTGACAACTGTAATAGCAACGTTATCAGTGTAAGCTTTGATTGGTCAAAAAGTAAACCCTTTCTACCTGATAACATTTTTGAGATATTGCAGGCATGAACTTCGTTTAGTGCAAATTAAATTAACAAGAAAATGTTGATCAGAGCCACGTTCTTATTTTCTCTACTGCAAATAATTTCATGTGGTAGAGCACCTACATGGGACACTTGTAATTGCTACTGGGAAACATGGAAAGCCTGGTCCGCGTGCACAAAAAAGTGTGGAGGTGGACGGCAAATCAGGGAGAGACGAGTCTGGCATGACGACGTGCCTGCATGTGATGGATTTGAAAAGTGTGCGACGTCAGACATGGGAGACGAGCTAAGACTTTGTAACACAAAGTGTTTTAATGGAGGAACCTTTCACGTGTTGTATGGAACTTATGGTTACTGTCAATGCGTGAAAGGCAACAAAGGACATTGCTGCGAACAAGGTTTGATCCCTATCTTCAAAGCATGTCAAATGTTTTTCAATGTCTGTCAATCGTTTCTGTTTTATGTAATTCATGTATGGGGTTAATTCTACAATCTGAGTCGCATTGGCAAACTACGTAAACCAAGATGAGACGCTGATTAAGTCGGCCTGTAATCAGGATCTGTGATTTTTAAACTAAGCCAATGCAACTGTGAAAAGGATAAAAGCAATGCGTTAAGACCCTGTGTGGGGTTTTATGGTATAACATTCGTCCAATATTAAGCTACAACCTGCAAATAAAACATAGACTATGACCGTTTTGTATTAGGTGGGTTATATATTAGTTACTGCAACATTTGAAATTGTGAGAAAAAGTCCCTTATGCTTTATTTCAGTTCTGCCATAAGCAGCCATATGCTTTTAAACATAATGTTAACATAAGCTATACAATACTTGGTATATTATATCGTTTCGATGTACTGCCTCAAATAATCTAACTTTTAAACTGATTTCAGTCGTAGACTGCGGGAACCCGAGTACAGTGAGCCATGGTAAAGTATCCGGGAGCCAGTATACGTACGGAAATAGTGTGCATTACACATGCGACCCGGAGTACAACATGACCAATCCGTTCTATGCCACAAGGACGTGCAATGAGCATGGTTACTGGAACGGAAGAAACCCGACATGTCTTTGTAAGACTATATTGCTACTTTTTAATAACTTTGGGCAATGTCTATAATTCCAACTAAGCATACCAGGAACGTTTGGAATAAAACAAAATAAGATTGTATCCTAAGATATATGATTAAACAGTTTTTCTGTGTTTTCAGATGCATCGTCGTGCAAAAGTAGTCCGTGTAAAAATGGAGCCACCTGTTCAGATATTCTTGGTGGATACAATTGTACATGTATTCCAGGATGGACGGGGGAAAACTGTGAGATTGGTAAGCTTGTGTTGATACTGGAAAATTGGACTTCTTTTAATATAGTAATTGGCTAAAACCTTCAATAGTTCCATTACTGTGTTTTTTAATTCTATTAAGAGTATAATATTTCAATAGTCTTGCGACCATGCCACTAACAATCCATATTAGTGGCAACTAACCACATACACTGCCAAATATGTTATAATGAAATATATCTATGTTGTATAATATTAAATTATATTATATGTATTATATTATATTGTATTGAATTGTGTTGCACTATATCGCCTATATGGTATTAGACTATATTGTATGGTATTGTATGCATTGTACCAAATAACTTCCCTAGTATTTGAGCTAACATAGCCATCACATATTTGTGTATATTACATATATTTGAAATAAGCTGTAATGTCATGTAGAAACACAATGATGGCATGTAAAATATACATGTAGGACCTGACAAAATCTACTATTGTGTTCGAATATGATGCGCGTAGTTTTTCTGCTAAAGACTCGCTTGATATAAGTTTTCAACACTAGGTAAATATCGGTTGACAGACAATGACTACTTCGCAACGTATCCTGTATTTATCATTGTTTTTACTTGTATTTATACCCGTTGTCCAAAACATAAAACAAACATGGCAAACATTTGAAGCAACCCTGACGCGTCGTGAAACCAAAAAACAAACTGGGCAGACTGAAAAGTATTTGCCCGGGAAAAACATCAGTCCTGGCATGTCATGTTTAAAAAGCTGTCTTTGCTGACGAGCAAACAACTTTTATTACACCAATTGGACTTGCTCAGAAGGTTTGGAGAACATATTTGTATGTTATGGGAATGCTATATACCGTCAGGTAATTAGTATTCCTATGGGTACGAATTGTGCACCACTTGTCGCAGATTTGTTTTTGTACTGCTATGAGAGATACTTCATGTTACGTTTTAATCCACAATTACAAGAATATGTTATAAAATCTTCAATGGAACTGCTCGATATTTGGATGATATTTTTAACTTAGATAACTCCTTTGATGATCTGCTTCCTACAATTTATCCTAAAGAACTCATATTGAATAAAGCTAACCCGTCCGACGATTATGCAGCGTTTCTTGATCTAGACATTAAAATTGATAATGGAATGACTTCTTTCAAAATATATGAGAAAAGAGATTATTTTGATTTTAATATTGTAAATTTCCCTTATCTTAATGAAGATATTCCCCGTGCCCCATCTTACGGGTTTTATATATCCCATTTTATTCGTTTTGCTAGAGCTTGTTCATCTATTGACGATTTTAACAGTCGAAATCTCATTTTAACTGAAAAGCTGCATAAACAAGGATATAGATACCATAAACTAAGAAAAACCTTTCTCTAAATCTTACTATCGAAATATCTCACTTACTGGCAAGTACCATTGTAATCTCAAGGCGCTTCTGCGACACGATATTTCACTTCCTGAATTTTATGGTGATGTGATTTACAGACTTCGTAAAATATTGGACACACCCATTTTCCCATTCTTCATCAAATATGTTAAAAAAATCATGAAACAGGGATATGATCGTATAATACTACAACATACTGCATGTTTGGTTGTCAACCATTTTTCAGTTGGCACGCTGGCCCCTTGTCATGTACGCCGACAAGAAATGTTTATTACACTGAAGGCGACCTCTTAAATCCAGAAACGGAAGGAGAACGTCGGATATTTCGTTTCCGTCGTACCCTTTATTACTTTTATACAGTTACTCTGTTTGCAGCTCAATCATTGTGTACACTAGCGGTAAGTGGAAACAGTTTGTTCACTTAAATGTTTTCGTTATACATGCACTTTACCACTGTTCTTGCCATCGCGGTTGTTGTGGATTAGTCGGAGAGGGGATACGTTTATTTACACTGTTTGTCTTTTAGGGTGGGAATGGAATAAGTGTGAGGTTGGGCACCCACAAACCGGTTTAACCCCCAGTGACTTTTGTCACTGACCATTCCAAGGCGGTACTTCCATCTACCCCCTATTGTATGTTTGTTTTGTTTGTGTGCGTCTCTTGATGTTTTTATAGTTATGTACATTTGCTGTTTCCTTGTGTTGCTGTTCGGGCGGCTGTTTATTCTGTATGTGATGTTTCCTGCATGACTCATTTTGTACTTGGACAATCCAAACGAGTGCCCAATATCAGTCTACAGAGAGCATGCCTGAAGACGTCCATTATACATAGCATCAACAACTGTCAACTCACCTATCTTCACCGAATGATGTGTGGCTCCGTAGAAGCCCAGTTGGTGTAAACATTATCAGTACCATGATGAAACGCTTTGTCCAGCACTAAGGGATATTAACTTACACACATTGTCCAATCACAGCGCAATAAAATACATGATTCAAAGGTTGAGTGACAACGATGTTCCCGTGAACCATATAATGCAAATATATTGTCACAGGAACATGGCTTCAATCAACATCTACTGTCACATTAATCAGAATCAGTACACAATGATCTCGCCCATCCTCTACTCTACTGACAGCAATCATGACATCTAAGAGAACCAGGGCACACGCGAATGTCCAGTGCAGCTGACTTCATCTCTCTAAACGCTGTATCATCTTAAAATGCCCATGTCGTGTGTGGTGTCGCCGCCCAAATTCATGACGGGATATTAAATTTACATAACAGCCAGAACGATAATACATCCAAATCAAACAGTCCAAGCAGAAAACGAATCAGACTGATTGATTGTGACACTGATTAAAAAGTATAATTTTATAGCGCTCAAAACTTACAATACTGTTGGCCAAATTCGGTCGCGAGACGGTGTCTCAAAAATGACGTCACCACAGTTGATGATGTTGCTTTATTTGATTCTGAAGATAAAAAGACACTTGTTTACTTTCTATGTTGCCTGGTTGTATAACTTGGTGTTTCCAACAATGAAACAAAATTATCAATTTGTTGTGGACAAAATAAATGAAACTTGTTTGAATCACCTTTTTAGTTAGCTAGACAAAATCACACACGGTTGTGATCAAAGCAACGCAAGTACTAATAGACACATTTAGGTAAAACTAGTTAATGCACTGTCTTAGGGGTAATGTGATAAACAGAATACATTCGTGGTCATTTGAATATTCCAAATACAAAACTCGTCTAGAAATCGGCTTAGCCTCGTAGTATAGCGTTTTAAACAACTCGTTTTATATTTGGAATATCCATTGACTATTTATGTTCATTCTCTCTATATATATATATTATATATCATTGTATTATATTTATTGTATTGTATTGTATTGTATTACATTGATTGTAATGTAGTGTAGTGTAGTGATTTGTGCTGCATTGTATTGTATTGTCTCATTTAGTGTATATGTTCGAATAATTTTTAATAAATGCATGATGGTGTAAACTAGAATAAGTCCGGCTTGAAGAAATACTGCACTTTTTCTATTCGATCACGATCAGAGATCACAGAAATCTAGCTGCAATATTTCTATGAGCTATTGAATATATCCAAGCTAATATCGAGTCTAGAAATCCAAACGGTACTTGTCAGATTAATGTGGACAATAAGAATTCATTGCATGGGTTTCGAATACCCGAGCCCACAGAAGTGGTTGCGGGTGCCATCAATTTATAAAACTACATATTTCGTCGGTGTTAATACCTTTTGCAAGAAAACCAAAACACCTCTCAGCTGAAGCAGCTGAAGACGAAACTAGAACTGTTTTCAGAAAGATGGTTTGATCACGTCCTTTATGGACCACGCGACACCCCTCAAAGATTCTAACGTGACAAGCGACCCAATAATAGTATGCTTATTCCGATTTTTATCGCATCTTAGTAGGTGCAGTCTTACTTAATATCTACTATCTTGGCAACATCGTATTTATCTGGTCGTTCTGACAATTATTACATTAGCAAAATGATCTGGAGAACGACTTACATGCAGGAAGGTTATTACTATGTATTTACCGGTGTAACACGTGGAAGCAAAAAAATTAACATGTTTATTTCATTTTTCTAGATATCCAACCACCAGTTTTCGACACGTGTCCATCAAACCAAACAATCTTCACGGGGAACATGACTCACACCGAAATATGGACAATACCAAACTTTACTGATCCATTTGGCGGGAATGTTGTAGTAGCTAAAAACTATGAAACCAATACCTTCACCTTTCCGTGGGGTCAATATATTATACAGTACACGGGGACTAAACCATCCAACGGCCTATCCACCGAGTGTGTTTTTACAGTAGCTGTCCAACGTAAGTTAATCACATGCACTGAAATATTCTTAACGAAAATACGTGGAAAAAACACGCCACTTGTCAAGTAGTTTGATAATATGAGCACGAAGTGTTCAGTTTTAACACTTATCCCTTTTTGTCTCCTTATATTTGGACCCGGTGTAATTTGGACTACATTTGATTCAAATCGGGTTATTCGACGATTAATCGACTCACCTGGAACAAAACTGTTTGTAAATGGGAGTCAAATCGTGAATAATTGGATAAGGTATAAACATCTTTGAATATCCGCAGTACATCGTTCGTTCATGTTCAATACACTCGAGATAACGTCCATATATCTGAAGCATTCTTTATCATAGCTTGTTTGTTTATAGTTGTAATATCTCATAATGAGTTTATGGACAAATGCAACATGTCCGTTTTTAAGTAGTTAGCCCTCGATGTATGAATTAATTACTTATGTAACTGTATTTCTATCGATTCTGAAATACTATTTGTCCTTTTGAACAGCTATGTATACGACATCAACATCTCAACGAAAGTTCGACTATGGACAAACCCGAAGGAGTGTGTCCTACAGCACGCGTCCCTTATCGAACTGGGATATTTCCGTTCCCTAATGCTTCATTTACTTTAGTGACCCGTAATATATTTAAACATCACAATTTTGCATTGATATGTCATCTACGTACCATTGTAGGTACATGATTAGCATGTAGTTTACCTTTTTAATTGTTTGGTACTCTGTTTTTGTTGTTAACATAATATAAATGTTGTTTTGTGCTATATATATATATATATATGTCAGAGTATTAACGACAGTTATTGATAATTCAAGGTCACAGCAATATATATATTCCAGTGACCTTAAATTATCAAAAACAGTCGTTAATACTCTGACGCCGTAACCCTTCACTGATCCAGATAACACTTATAATCTGACAAGATGTTTGGTTTTAGAAAGTGTCGAATATGTCCAAGATAATGTTACTTCTTCTTTCAACCTATTATCAGGCTATTGCACGATAATGGTCGGTATCTGTCTACACTTTCACTTGGATTGGTGGTAACGTAGATGCTAATGCAGCATTATTGAAATATGTTATGTATAAAGTTATACAATCATAACACTGATATTTGTTTTAAAATTTATTAATTGTTTTTTCTACCTATGGAGCACACCCATGCACACCGTTGCAAACCCCAATGAACGGAATCGTAGTCTGCAACAAGTGGCAAACAACATACTCGTCAATATGTAGGCTTCTATGCAAGGAGGGATACACGTACCCACCCGGCTTTTCTGATTCTGACTGGTATCTGTGCGCCGCTTCGGGGCTTTGGTACCCAGCACGACAAGTGACAAATTGCGTCTCCCAAGGTAAAGGTTTTACGTTCCATGTTAAAACAACACATGTCGATACTTTACTAGAAACGTTTATATAAATAAGACGACATAAGACCGTATCTAAAACATATTCTAAATCATTTTTCGTGTTGCAAAACTGCTTCAAAAGACTATTTTGTAGTAACAAATTTTATGAAACTTGTGAACTGATTATAAATAATGGTTACGCTGTATACAGATAAGTCGTCTTTAACACTTATGTTAAAAATTCCCATATTCTTTCTCATCAGACTGAATCCAGAAAAGTGACGTAGTCGGTGAGTTATTTGAAATATTCTATTTCCTGTTTGCAGACTTGCATTTAGTGGGAAACACCTCTCCTTCATTCGACTGCAGCAATGAGACCGGCACGAAAAGTATCAGGTCCTACTACTTACAGGCACTTAAGGCATCACATTTCAACAGTTTGTGCGAAAACCACCAGACCGAATGCCGACAGGAAAATGTATTTGTTAGCTGTTAAGTTCATGCAACGATAGGATATTCCAATATACGATTATGTATCAATTCATAGTTTGATATAAATAGAAAGAGGAGGCGAGAGATTGAGAGAGATGAAAGAGAGGGTTATAATTATTGAGAGATACTGTAATTGTAGTTTAGGTGACTATCAGTGTGATTATTAATTACTTATCTTAATGAACACTGGATTGCATTTTATTTTAGAAAGTGTCTTGTGTATTTCTGTTACATACAAGTTCCCAATATAGAGGTAAAACTATGTAACAGTTGCAATGCTGAATGTTCAGAGTGGACAACCAAGTGGTGTTTAACCATTTATGTAACTGTTGAGAAACCCTTTTTCTCAGAGTCTGCATTACTATTTTACTAAGTGATAAATGTTCATTCAGCTTATATTCCGAAAGGGACGAGCTAGTTTTAATCATTCAACAAATTAATGGTTAAAGAATAAACAAATCACAAACTGTTTTTATTGTTTTGTTTATGTTTTTTCTGTAATATATATATATTGAAATCTTTTATATCGTGTTCATGCTATATAACTAAGGCTCGATGTTATTTTAATTCCGGGATCATCATCAAGTACCTAACTTGTTCTTTAACCTCCAGTCACGTCTAAGGTATTCCGTCAATTTGTGTTTGAGTCTTATTGGTCTTTATTGACCAATACCAATATGTAATCCAATATTTAAAGCTCTCACTGCTTTGACGACTCTGAACTAAACCACCCGAATGAAACATACAAGCACATGTTCCAGTATACTATCTTTAACTTCAAAGACACGATAGGGATTATGAGTTTAAATCCTCCAACGTTTTTGCAACTAATGTCTATGTAATATTCCCCTTTCTAAAGCTCTTAGTCATTATGACATAGTTTATTGTTATGCTTTAAATTTCATGTTTGCTCCTTTTTAACAAAAACCAGTTGACCAATTTTAATGTTAAGAATCAGGATTATCCTATTAATACTGACACATTTTTATATTTCAAGTATTTCAACGTGTTGGAAGAGTCAATGAAGCTGTGTTTAATATTGTAATGTATTTCTTTCCCAAAAACGACGCACCTTACTTGAAATGTATAAACATTTCGGCAGCTCAAAAAGATATACACATTTTCGGCAGTATTTCAAAGTTGTACACATATTTCTAAGAACCTAAAGGTTGTTCAAATATTTTGAAGTACATTTTTCAAAATATCAGAGATGGTCGATATCACTATTACAGGTCAAAAAATGAACGAATATTGTACAATACTTCAATCGTCTACATATACTTAACAATACTTCAAAGTTATACCAATATCTGACAACACGGCAACGTCGTACATTAGACAACGGTTTAAATATGTACATGTTAATAACTTTGAAGCTGATACCTTAAAGCTATACAGTTATTCAAATCACTTCAAAGCTATATAAATACTCAAACAACTGGAACGATGTAAAATATACGACGGAAGTTTGAAAGTGTACACATACGACAATACTTCAAAATAGTACGCATACTCTATAGCACCTGAAAGCCGTGCAAATATTTGACAATACCTCAAAGCAGTATACATATAACACAGCATTTCAAATGTGTACAAATATGTGATAGTAATTCTTCGACAACGCTTAAAAGCTATACGCACACTCAACAAAAGATCTTCACAACTCTACAAATATTCGACAGTTGCAAGAAGGTTCAAAGTTTAAACATGCTAGACAGCATAACTCTTCAACGTTGACACAATTCCAAAGAACTCTTCAAAGATGTGCAAATGCTTGACAATGATACAAAGCTTTCGAATAGTCTACATCACTTCAAAGCTATACCAAATGTCGACAGTACTTCTTCATGGTACAAAATCTATAAAGCCGTACCTATACATGACAGGAATTTAAATATGTAATTATAATCAACAGTATGTAAAACATATAAAACGTTTGACAGGCATTAAACGAATATTCGACAGTACATCAAAGCTGCCACAATTTTCAGCATGCGTCTTAATGTTATGCAGGTATTCTAGAGTACTTCATAGGTATATACTTTTAGCAGCAGTTACAAACAGTACAGATACCAGGAAGCACTTTCATACATAGACACATATTTCTATATTTGTAAGGTTTTCAAAGTTGGACGAATATTCGGCAGCACCTCCAATATGAACATATACCGACAATGTTTAGAATTGTACATCTTTTGCAGTGTCTAAAATATTGCTTTGCAAGAAAACCAGTATTTCATGGTTGTATGATTTTTCGAAAAACACTCCAAAACTGTAGCAATATTCGACGGTTGGAACAGAGGTCAGCAGTAGTTAAAATGTGCAATTCTTGACAGGCTGTCAAAGCTTAACGTATATTTGAGAGAACCTGAAACCTGTGCATCAACTTCGTACATTTTTCACGATTGCAATTTAACTTTTAATGTGTACACATATTCAACAGTAACTTATAGTTGTGCAGATATACGGTAACACTTAAAGGTGTACATATACCCGATATACTTTTATACATTTTTACAGTTGTTCGAAGCTCAGCAAACACTCGGCAACATGTTGGAGTTTTCAGCATTCGATATTCGAATATATGGTAGTACTTCATATTTCATTTGTATTCGTACTTTTATAACATTACCGGTACTCGCATGTACTCAACCACTTCAATGCTCGGCATTCATTCGAAGCTTTCACATTTTTAACAGCTTTTCAAATATTCTGAAATGGGAGATCGTACGATTCTAAAAGATAACAAGTTTTCGAATTATGGGTATTGTTTGGTTCTGTAAAGCAATATCGTGAAAGGTATTGTTGAACCCCAATATATCTGTGTGTGAAGTGTAAACTCCATTAAATCCATGAAGCGTTGTTTAGTTTATACATTTCTGTGTGGGAAAGTATGATAAATCTGAAGTATGGACAAACAAACTAATCTAAATTTCTTGAACAGGGTATAATCTTTATCAAACTCAATGTCTAAATTTATCAAACTAGCGTGTTATATTCGATTTCTTCAGTGGTGGAGTTCAGATAAAAGCAATATGGATTAATCAGTTGTTGGACACACTAAATCCGTAGTTTTGTTTGGTCTTCAGTGTGTTTGAAAGTGGTTAGACGCTTATAAAATACAATTTAAAGTTTCACAAACGGATCGGTGGCAACTAAATATTGTAAAAGATGATGGCTATATGAGACATTAGTCTCAAACATGAATAAGAATAACTGTAACTTTACAGTTCTGTTAAAAGGTTAATACAAATCCAGAACAACGGCTGCAATACTATACTAATAAGTACATGATAAGAGGTAGCATACCAAACAAAAACTATAACATAATGCGTCTCAGGCTACCGCTCAAACAATAAATGTTTGCATATTTAAAATCACGTGTTTTCCTTATGCAGGTAGACAATTACTCAGAAACTCCTCTCTGTCGGAGTTGTCGGTGTCACATTTGCTCTGCACTAAGCTACTATCTGCTGTAACATATTTAGGTGATCACAAAGCAGTGTTTTACCTCATACAGCTATCCGTTAATCACTGGATAGATTTAAAAGACCTTACCGGATAGTTTTAAATCCAGTACGTATTCTGTCCTGTAAGGTCTCTTAAGTTCTATACAAAAAGAGTTAAAATTAATAGGGTGTTTTTATGCCCCCGTTTACGTTAGTCAGGGGGCATTATGTTTTGCACATGTCCGTCCGTCCCTCTGTCCGTCTGTCTGTCCGTATGTAACGCTTTTAGGTGCAGTTGGTTGACACAGTTTTTCAAGTGTTGCTATCATTGGGCACCCTACCCATGCTTGCCGCAAGCCCAATGTCGAGTTCAAACGACTTGGCAATTTTACGTGCAGTTGGTTGTCACATTTACGTGCAGTTTTTTGTCAAAGTTTTTTCATTGTCTTATATCTCCCTAACCACTGTAGCTGTTGCCATAGAAATGCATATACACATTAAACACAATCCATACTTTCATAGCACACTCAGCCTATGCTGCCCACAAGCCCAAGGTCAAGATCAAATGACTTGGAAATTGTACGTGCAGCTAAGAAAGCACCTACACGGGGGCATCACTGTGTCCTACAGACACAATTTTCTTGTTATACCCATTAAAGGCTCTCATAAATGTTCAGCAGCCACTATTTCCAGATACAGTAAAACCCCGAACTCTCGAACCCCGGAAAACTCGTTCACTACCCTTAATTCGAACTAATTATGCGGTCCCAACTCCTTCCTTCTTTAATTCTATATGTTCGACCTCGGATTATTAGACCATGCGATACTCGAACTCTTGAACTCATCTCCCGGTCCGCTGATAAATAAAACAGTGCAAAGTACCTTTGATAAATCGAACCGTTGTCTTACCTGTAAGGATGCGCGTCGAACCGGAGATTCACACCTCTCAGTGACAATCTCAACTCGCCGATAGTTACGTGATTAGTAGACAATGGGTCAATTTGTGATGTTTTATCAAGGTGTTAAAATTAAAATGTGTGTGTTTGTGAAGGTTGTTTTGGGCCAACATTGACTGTCATATCTTTGGGCTATAACACGATCGAAATGTTCAAACTTCATCATTCACAATGGCAGAAATAACAGTTGAACGATTATATTTGTTCTCCTCTGTTTTTATCCGTGAATGTTTAACAACTGAGTTATGACCCTATATGCGAATCCACTTACAAAAACACAAGGAATAGTTTTTCCCCCAAGAATGATCTGATGCAACCGTCTTAAATAACGGAATTTTACCAATTTTATGCGTTCTCTTAAAAAATTAAATGTGCTGTGGACCGTTGTACATAAACCGAGACGATAATGATAAGTCGTTCAGTCCCGGTTTTTAACCAGACCAAAATGGCGACATGTGTACATAGCAAATATACGTTGATGGTAGAAACACGAAATTTGGAATCATGGGACGATGTTTTTATAGAACTATGGGTTGCATACAATGTAGTATATTCATTGTATTGCAAAGGCAGCAAAAAACAGTGAGTTTTGTAATAAATAGAAGTCTGTTTATTCATTTTTGACATGAAAATATTCTTTAACTCATGTTTGAGAAATTCCTGTACCATTTGCAACCAAATATATGAGACTCGGATCTTTCGAACCACCCTTAATTTGAACAAAAAATTATCGTCCCCAAGGTGTTCGAGAGATCAGGGTTTTACTGTATATTGCTCCCAACAATGTTTGCATACTCTGCCATATTTGATCATGGCCTTTCAGGTTTATTCTCATGGGCTGCAAAAGTCCTCTTTTAGAGTCTTTAACCATACACTCTTGGACAACATTCTTTGTAATATTGCTACTAAAAAGAATGCTTTTACCTTGTTTCCTTCTATCCTCGTTCTATAACGACAATTTAACTAACCGTTCCTGGGTCTGTGTTTTGTTTCTCACAGAGTTATACCTGAAGTCTCCTCCCTTTCACTTCTCCTTGTTATGGCATCTAAGAAGGTTGTCATGCAATCCAGAAGTCTTCGTGTAAACAAGGCATTGTCACCCCTTAATTGATCCGCAAGTTTGGTTGTTTTCTTTGAGATCATCTGGAGTGAGTACACTTGCCTACCTTAGCTACAAACATAGTACCAACGTCAAAGTCAGCAAGTGCATAGAACATAAGGTATTAATAGAGTAGAATATATTTAATTGGTTTTGGCAAGTACCCTATGCAATATAGTGCAGCTTTGAGGCACGATCGCGTTCTTGGTCACATTATAGTAGCAGTATAATCCAAAATCAGATTCCATACGATTTATAATCAAAACAGGTTTTACTACAAACAGTACAAATTTAAATCCCCATTAATAGATCGATACTGTGAATCAATAAAAGCGACGACGGAAAAGACTTAATACTCTATGAAGATTCCCTCTTAAACCCGTTTACGGAGGGAGGAAATTAGATATTTATATTTTTACAGTTCTGTCGTACCCCAAATATCTTCTCCACAGCTGCTCTGACTTCTGAATAGTCATCGAGTACATGCCTACGATGTCTAGTTTATTCTAGTTCAAACAAAACTGTTGTACATACTTAATAACCACTAGTATTTGTATCTTCTTGCGATTTATGTTTTATAAAATGTCGGTGTAGAAGTGTTTCATATAGTTTTTCCGTGCTTTTAAATTATGACGTCATTGAATGATGACGTCGCTTGTTTACCTCTAACGTTTATTTTAAAGTCATTTGTTTTAGCAGACATCGTTATTCATGTTGTGAAATTGTCTGGAGGGGGAATTTTATTTACATTTTGACTTTGCTGAAAGTGGGATAAGGACGAGGTTGGGTACCCGTAAACAAGGTTTAAGTCCCCCAGTAGCTTATTTTAGTTACTGGCCGTTCCAAGGCGGCACTCCTGCTTTCAGCCTACGGTCAATTTTGTTATTTAATATTCTTAATGTTTAATGTTTTTCGTCTTGATATGCGTCCTGTTATGTTTTGTCTTGTGGCCATACCGTTTCTTGTTTGATGGTGTTTGGTGCGTTGTCATTTCGTTTGTGGCTCTCCCTGTTTGACTATTTTTCCATATTTACATTCCCCTTCACGAGATTTAATATGCCAACCACGAAAAGTGCAATTTTGATCCTGTAAATTTGATATATTACATATTGGTGCAAACTTTTAGATGTTTATTCGGACCGACTGAAATTGTCGAATGCATTGGTGCGTCAACCATCAAATGATCAACTAACGTAAAACAGGAATTTCAAAATCGGAAGAGAAATATACGACGACGACTGATGATATATATTTACATTCGGCATGAAACCCGGTAGAATCAAATGTTAACATTGTGCATGCTATGCAAATTTCGTCTGCAACATGTATGTGTCTATAACATTGACCAGGATAGTTCAGACTCTGATTCTCGGACTGAATCTTCTGAACAGTCACATCGCACCTACACCATCGTTCAGGAAATGCTGAAAATATTAAAAGATTTGCATTACAACACAATGACATATTTGTAGGCCCCGTTTACGGTCTGTTTGATCTAGCAGATTGAGGCATTCTAGAAAAGACTCTCTGAAAAAGCAAAACAAACTATTGACAGTTTTTCTCTTAAAATAGATTAGATCCATATTTAATCGTTTGCACACTGTGTGCAAATGCTTACCGTTATAGATCTATCTGTTACAACAAAATACATACAGATGAGATGCAGAGTTGCTCGGCGTCTCATCTGGATCCAAATTGTTAGAAACACTGAAATTTCTTAAAGAAAATTGGTTTATTTTCATAAACTTTCATTACTGCTGCAGACGACTTGTTTTGCAGGCGGCATCTACGTAACGTGCAGAATTTTAACATTTGATTATACCGGGGTTCATGCCGAATGTAAATAGATATCAACAGTCAATGTTTTGTCGTCGTCGAATATTTCTCTTCCGATTTTGAACTTCCGGGTTTACGTTAGTTGATTATTTGATGGTTGCCACTTGACCAACCAACACACCGATGCATCCGACAATTTCAATCGGTCGGACGGTATGTCGGATAACCAACGTTATACTGTACCCCTTACTGTCGTCAAGGCGGGCATGAACAGAGACCCCATTTGGACGGAGATGATCCCCGTGCTCCGTTTTATGGGATTTTCCTACCTTAACTCATTTATTTCGCTAGAGCATGTTCTGAAGAGGCGAAATGTCATTTTAACTAAAAAGCTGCTTACACAGCGATATAGATATCCTAAACTAAGAAAAGCATTCTCTCCATTTTACCCCTGAAATTTCTCTCTCGTTGGAAAGTATAAGTGCAATCTCAAGGCGCTCCTGCGACCATCTATTTCACACCTTCGTAACATTATCGGGCATATACATATTCTGAATTTATTCATAAAATATGTTCAAAACTTCATTAAAGATCCTGCATTCATACTGCATGTACTGTTGTCAACCCGTTTACAGTTTGCAATAACGATGCCCTCTTTTCATGTACGCCAACAGGAAAGGCTTAGTACGCAATGAATACGCCCTCTAAAACCTGGAAACGGAAGGCGGACGTCGGATCTTTGTAGGTGTGTTATATCGAATCCCGTATTGTCGTACACTTTATTACTTTTCTTTAGTTATTTTAGTTGCAGCTCAATCATTGAATACACTAGCGATAGGTGGGTCCTGTCTATTTCATTTAAATATGTTTTCGTTCTCCATGCCATCTCAGTTGTTGTAGAGGGCATTATGTTGTGAAAATTGAATACTGCTTAAGCCGGTGCTACTCATAACTCAATAAAACCGTGTCTGCAATTTTCTCTTTTGGTATTACTACGGTTGTGTTTGAAGGACCATACACTTTCTGAATTTATTTACACTATTTGTCGTTGAAGGTGGAGATGGACGCCCAATAACCGGTTTAAACTCCCCGTGACTATTGTCACTGACCATTCCAAGGATGTACCGTTTGTTTGTTTTGTCTATGCGTCTCTTTACGTTTCGGTATGTTTGCTGTGTTGTCCTGTTGCGGTGCTGCTCGGGCGGCTGTGTGCTTTGTATGTGATGTTTCCTGCATGACTCATAATTATATGTACTGTTGTAATGAAACAGACTGTATACTTTCTGTTATACTTTCTGATCCTTCGAGATCATACAATTCAGTATATTTTGTACATTTCAGTACCGGCATATCCGGTGCTAGGGGATGTGAGCAGCGATACACTTTAAATTATTGCTCATGAACACATTCAATATAACCAAGTCTGCAATATTCTCTTTTTTGTATTGCAATGTTTGCTTTTGGAGGATCACATACCTTCATAATTTATTACTATAATGGTCCTTTTCAGAAAAAAATTGACTAATTAGTTTGATATGTAGACGAATCGTAGTGCAAAGACCCGTGTGTTATACGTTTAAAATCACAATTGTTCGCAGCATTAATGAACTTTCAATTTCTTACGTAAATGAATATGTTGTTCGTAGTGTTTTTACATGTTCTGGTCCTTCGCCATCATTAGTTTTGATGGTATAAGTTTTGATATTGAGTGCTGCTTAAGACGATGTAAGGGGCGTGAATAGTGTTGCACTTTTTTACTACTCATGATTAGAGACGAGACCGAGTCTACCAT
Source organism: Azorinus chamasolen (assembly GCA_963576725.1). NCBI lineage: Eukaryota > Metazoa > Mollusca > Bivalvia > Cardiida > Solecurtidae > Azorinus > Azorinus chamasolen. Next base: position 32,129,571 of record OY755252.1, on the reverse strand, counting down.
TTTCTCTTTGGCATTGCTACTTTTGCTTTCGAAGGATCTCCCCATTTCCGAATATTTGTTTTATTCTGTAATTTTATGCATTACACTATTTGTTAAATAAAAACTTTATCCTACTCTGTAAAAATATCAATAAGTTAGTATGTGCTGTTAAACAGCTATCATTTTTGTGTAATCAAATAAACCCGCCAATACAATGTAGTCTGTTTGCGATACATGTGGCCCGTGTCACCAATACCTTCACCACCTTAATATGTTAACGTGTGTAATTTGATGGCTCTGAAATATGTAATTCAACATCATATATGTTATCACTGTTTGCATTCGTAAATATATTGCAGTATACCACGTATGCATGGTGTTGTACATGGGAAGTGAAGGTGATAAAGAATATTTGTCTCTCTACGCGTTTAAATACACTACAACTTATGTTCTCTAAATACCCTTTTATCCAAATAGGCTCTTTTCTAACACTCTATTACGCCATTCTGATTAGATAATCCTTAACCCTTTCCTCCATAGGCTATTTGTAGACCCAACCTATTTGAATGAAAATAACCAAAAGGAGTATTTACTGGAGATGGAGCAAATGCTCTTTTTATCACAATGGTTTCAGGAAGTGGTTATTACAAAGGCGTAGAACGTCGTATTTATTGAGGAAAGGGGTTATATCATTAAACTGATATAGACGTTTGATAAATGTGCTTGAACAGACTAACAAGTACAGCTTTGTCCATGCACCGACCTGGACAATGTTTAAATCAATATTGATTAGTTTCCTACATGATAAAGTAGATTTCGACGCACCAATCAAAAATGCATGTCGTTAACATCAGGAAGTATTGTTAACCTAACAACGCGGGCATGATGTAAACAAGTTAAATTCGTTCTAAAACAGCTGTCAATATCCTGATGTTTTCATTAACCATTTACATTATAGATACGCATGTTCACTTCATAGCAAACAGGGCAGACATAAATGGCTCGCATTTGCTTAATATGTAATACAGATCGTTTGTTACATGTTCTGTCCCGATCAGAACTTCCCGACTGTTATGTGTCAATATATATAGGTATAATTGTTAATATCCAAGGCGTCATCATTTTCTTAGAGAGCTATATTGGAGTAGGAGATGAGTTTTTTTACCAACGCAAAGCCACTACAAAGATAGGGACTTTTCACTGTCTAGACAGAGTACTCAGGACATAGTTACCCCCTAGCGAGCACGATAAGCAAAGTGATGAAGTACATTTACTAAGTATACGATTTCTCTGTGATATGTCAGTTTTATATCGCAAATAGATTAAATTAATCAAGGGAACTGTTGTAATCAAACGAAATCTTGAATACATCACTTATCTTCCATTTTCCTTCAACTTATACCAATTCGGCGCTGTCGTCTTTCCGTCTACCCGTCCAAAATGTGTATGCTTTAACTTTCTGAAAATAGGTGATCCTTGGAAAGCAAAAGTAGAAATGCAAAAAGAGAAAATTGCTCGGTTTTATTCTACATAATTATGGTTCTAGTGCAGCCACAAACCTTCCCAAGCACTGGGTAAATCATGACGTCGTTAATGTGTCGGTGTTTCCAGAAAATCCAGATCGAATATAAGAGAGTAACTAAGCAGCAGGGGTACATTCTTTTTGCAACGCAGTAGTGTCAGACACTGACGTTGCTAGTGATTAAATCAAACTCGTTACATTCGTAATGATAATATCATACAGAGAATGTCAAACAATTTATATTTAATGATGCACTTAGGTACTAGTCTGTGTACTCTGAATCTGTTATTTGAAAAGGTAAGCATGCAGCATGTAATATATATAGTGCTTTCTTTTTATCACAATCATGACCATTACCATCATAATAACATCATCACCATAGAAACAGAATATGACGACAATGTTTAGGATCGTTCGTTTTATTTACTATCACGAAGTAGTCGCAATTATAGATAAAACATGCATTTTGAAGATCGGAACCTCTCTGCAGTAATATAATTATGTACATTATTTAACCCTGGCGGGTAGGCACTTGTATTTGCAAATAAGGTAGGTCCGAATCAAAGGGACCCAAAAGGAGCTCTTTGATCAAGATGTTCTCTATTTGACATCCACAATCTTCCGGCTACTGTTAAACACAGATGGGTTATTCAACTCTGAAAATGTAGTGTTACAATGTTTGACGTAGAGGTGTTGTATTTCCTTTAAGGACAATCCTTTGCGTTGAAAACCCCATGCCTCGGGAGGAATATGCGACCATACAACAAATTGAATGCACCTCATGTCAGACCTGGGTACCAGTACCGGTTACCAACAACACATCTGTTATCTTTATCCAATGAAATTCGCCATTGCCTCGGGACATGTGATAAGCATGTCAAACATATAATTGCAGGCTATTTTATGTTATCCAGAAACTATTTTAAGTGTCTATGAGGTATCTGCAATCGCCGAGATGAAGAAGCATGTTATAATATGGACGCTTAGCCTGGGCTTTATTTCGCTATATCAGGTATGTTTAATCGATTCACACATTTTTTCCATGTTTTGTGTACAGTTATTGTTTGTGTGATAAGATTATAGAAATTGGACTCAATACGGTATGTGCTAAATCTGAAAACGTGAGTTCTTCTTATTATGTCTCCCCCTATATTTATATTGGGGTCGTAATATTTTCGTGCGAGTTGTCTGTCTGCCCGTCTGTTCGTCTGTCAGCCTGTCGATCACACTGTTTTGTCCGGACGATAACTTCAATATGCCATTTGCCAGTTGGTTAAAGCGTTATATTTGGCAAGAGCATAAGATAAAGTAGCATGCACTCTGGCTTCACTAATATTGGAGTTATTGCCCCTTGTAAAAACACACACTTTTTTGTCCGGACGATAACTCCTAAATGACTCCTGTCATGTGATTGAAACTTCATACATTGAAATGACATGATGAAAGGCAGTGTCCTGCACAAGGTACGTAACTCTGGTTTCACTAATATTGGAGTTATTGTCCCTGTATTTGTTTTCACATTTTCCGGACGATAACTCCTATATGGCTCATGCCATTGGATTGAAACTTCATACATGGAAAGTACTTGACGTGAGAAAGTGCCAAGAACAAGAGCCATGACTCTCGCTTCAATACCTTGGGGGTTATAGCCCTTTGGTGAATTTTTGTCCTTTCAGTAACTGTTGTTCTACTAATATTATTGAAATTTTATTTATAGAAGCATGTTATAAAAGAAAGTGTCATGCACAAGGGTCATAACTCTGGTGTCATAGTGTTCGAGTTATTAGTGGTTAGCATTTGATTTTAAAAATGTGATGTGAAAAGTGGGTGTTACATCGTGAGTTATTTCCCTTTACACATTGTTTTTGTTATAGTTATTTGTCTGTCTGTCACATACGGTCGATTTCTCATGCACAGAAATGAAATGTGCCAAAATGTCGTAGCGTGTTTGTGTGGTTGCGAGGGGTTGGGGGAGACATCCGTTTGTCTGACAAAAATCTCTAGTGTTTTACTGAGACGCGTGCTGTATATCAATTCTGAAGAGAGGGAGGTGATCCCCCGAAAGCAAAAATTGCAACACAAAAGGAGAATATTGCAGACTCGGTTTTATGAATCTGTTCATGAGCAGCAATTAAAAATGCAACACTGCTCACGCCCCTATCACCGGCTTAAGCGGTATTCAAGTTTACGAATCAAAAGTACTGAAATTCATGATCTCGAAGGATCAGAAAGTATAACAACACTGAGAATGAAGTACGGGGCGAAAAACATAATAATACATTTCCCTAACCATTTACTCCATATATAACTATTTTAAAGACAATTTCTACAGTTTATTTCCCTCAAAGATTGTTTTTATTATTTTATATTTTGTTTAAAGTATGCTGAATTCAAATAAAAATAAGAAAAGAGGGGGTTACGAACTTTATTTGTGAATAATTACCATAAAATAAGCATACACGTGCTGCCTGCCTTTTTCATATGGGACAGCACAAAAATCATGACATCGGTGATATTTCGTAAATTTCTAAAAAACATATCGAACAATTATTCGCAAAAGTTCGTATTTTGTGCTTGATGGTGTCCTCTTGCCTACATATAAAGCATGTGATGGTAAACATGTGCTTTAAGTTTCTAAGCTTTATTCCACAGGGTTAGGACAATAAGTGGACTTCAATCTTACCCCTATTGTATGTTTGTTTCGTCTTTGTGCGTCTCTTTATGTTTTTGATAGTTATGTATATTTTCTGTTTCCTTGTGTTGCTGTTCGGGCGGCTGTTTGTTCTGTATGTGGTGTTTCCCACTTGACTTATTTTTGTACTTTTAGCAAACACCTTAACCAAACACTAAGTTAAAAAGAGCAATAAATCTGTCACAGTATTTGACATATTTATGCACTCTTTCCTATAGATGTGTAAAAATTAAAGCTCTATCCAAACGGGTTATGAAGATAAGTGGATTCCTTAACACACACATTAATCAAAACAAAAAACAAAATAAAAAAACAAAAAGGGCCGTATTTCTGTGAAATGCTTGATAGAGTTATGTGAATATGACTGCCGATGTCGCTTATTATGATAGGCAAGTGTGTAAGTGTGTTTCAAATCTTTATTTTGAAGGGTTATACTTCGCAACAGCAGGTGTTAAGTGATTGTGTGGAGGCCATAAAAAGTCGCCCCATACTTCATTCTAAGTGTTGTTATATTTTCTGATCCTTCGGGATCATCAGTTTTGATGTTATCAGTTTTGAAAATTGAATACTGCTTAAGCCGGTGCTAGGGGGCGTGAGTAGTGTTGCACTACTACTCATGAACAGACTCAATAAAACCGAGTCTGCAATTGTCTCTTTTTACATTTCTTCTTTTGCTTTCGAGGGATCACCCATTTTCAGAATTTATGTAAATACGCGGATTTATCCAGGTTGTGCCGCGATCAGAAAGACAGACCAACGATAAAATTCTGTCAACATGCTTGACATGTTCTGTACTCCTCTTGCCTGCAAATGAAACTTGTAACGGTAGACAAGCGCTCCAAGTGTCAAAGCCTTATCTCACAGGGTTATCTAAATAAGTATTCTTAACCAGACACACCCACAATAGAAAGGCTATAAATCTGTCATACTCGACAGTTATGTATTTATGACATGCAGCTGAAACTTGTGATGGTAGACAAGTGTGTGAAGACAGACGAACAGACAGACGGACATAACAACCGACCAACCGCTTGACTGATCGACCAACACATTGATTCCTATATGCCCCTCTCAAACTTCGTATTATCCTGATGATAATAATAATACCGTATTCATAATAGTAATCGATGAGTAAATATGAGCGATAATGGATTCGGATGTTTTATACATATTGAGTTATGACGATTTATCGTATGTATGTTATCAACAGGCGTGTGAAAAAGATGTACTTCAAGGAGTTATTAAGGGATGCACTGACGAAGATGGTGAGAATATTCCCAAAATACAAGGAACTGTAGATGATGGCACTGTGTGCGTAACTGACACTGAAATGGAAGTTCAGTTTTGGAGATGTGAAGACGAACAATGGCACATTGAACAAAGTAAGTGACCTTGCACAATAATGATAACCACGAAACATTCGATTAATTAAATAGTTCACCTGACTTGAATAATAGGACGCTTTATATTGAAGCTCTACGTGGCGATGATTTGTTAAATTGTAGGTGGTTGAAATGATTGCTCAAAATGTAGGGGTTATATTTTATGACATTGTTGACGTTTCTTTATAATGTTATAACACCAACCACGAGTTGGTTTTATCTAATTATTTAATAATGTGACCTTCAATGGTTATAAACACAACACCACACGAAGACATTACATGGAAGTTCGGAATAAAGAGGTTCATGGATTCATCTTGTGAACCGTTCCCATTTCACCGTTTAAACAGAGCAGACCTATGTCAGACTGCGGGAAAATCGGGTTTGTATGCTTATCAAGATATGATTCTGCTATTTGTCCAAGAGTTTGCTTATAATGCGAGTCTAAAACAGACAAAGTGTTAGTAATTGTATATACATGTACAATTCCTGGTTTTACGATTTATGAGGTATAGTGAGAGCTTACAAGTATACAATATATCCAGATTTAATTACGGTAATTGAAGTATCGTGTGAATGCAAATCGTTCTTTGACACTGTGTCTGAAATAAACCCGTTTCTACTAACATAGTATATTCCAAGATACATTGGGTTGTTTACCAGAATGTGTCCTTTTGGTCCTACTGTGAACGACAAACAACCAACTTGTTGAACGAATAATGCTTACGAATGATTAGAAAAAGATACGTTTCTAAAACAACATGAGTATATGCTGTGGGAATCTGCACTGTTAGTGATTTTAAATGTTTTGTGCGGTTTAGGAAAATAACTCACGCTCGGTGTGTGTCACTTGTTTTCTATCGATGATTTGAAGGTTGTTATGTATTGTGAATGGCCTTTTTTGCTTAGGTTTACTACTGTTTCATTGATATAGTAGTTATATATTTATACTTATTTGTAATCTACCAATATGTTTCGTTGTACTGCAGGGTGTTCCAAGCATAACAGAAACAATGGGTAGTCTCCCTAAACCGAAAAAAACACTCAAACGTACACTCTGTGTTTCTGTTCAGATTACCTATAGTCGGGCTAATTTCCTATCACAGTCAGACGGGTCGTTTTATAAAACAATGTTCAAACAGTTACGAAACAAAGTAGTTCGCAGTTTTCTTTATCAGCATATTCGTCATACAGGACATTATTTCAAATAATATATCAATTTAACGACTAAAAAACGAGTTATTTTTCTACTACTGCCAACAATTTTGAAAATCTAAAGCTCGTTTTATTACAGAGATAGACTGGATAAAGAAATTACACGTTTTAACTTTTTGACGACTAAACAGTCGACACACAAAATTAACTGAAAACTGCTTGAGCAAGGATGTAGATACCTTAAACTAAGAAAAACGTTCTCTAAATGTTATTATCGAAATATTTCACTAATTGGCAAGTACAAATGTAATCTCCCGTCTCACCTGCGACACGGTATTTCACATCCTGAATCTTATGGTGATACCAAACTTCGTAAGATTATTAGACATACCTATTTGCTCACTGTATTCATCAAATATATTAAACAAAATATTTAAACAGGGATACCCTTCTATAGTACTACAACTTACTGCACGTATGTTTGTCAACCCTTTTACGGTTGGCAATCACGGTGGCCTGTTTGCATGTACGCCGACTGACACAACGTTTATGGTGCAAAATTATTTGCAATGTAATGGTTTCACATCATACTTACAACGAGTATAGGCCATACATTTATTCAAACATAACAATGAAGAAACACTTCACTATCGTGAATACATACTATAATACTCAAAGTTTCTATTATAGTGTTAATCACTTAGCTATTGTCAATATTTCGTCTGCAACACAGTTCCACTTAGGAAAAGTTCCTTTCTTAGCCTCTAAAACCCGACCAAACGTGTCCACAAAGTCAATATATAGCACAGAAAAGAAAAGTATACTTAAAATAACTTCTCTATGTGCATATTACACATTCTCTAGACGTGCTTGACACGTAATATATATTATAACTGGCAATAGAATACAACCGGAAAGGCTATGTATATATTAATCAAGAGGGCGATGATGGCCCTAAATCGCTCACCTGGCCTTACGGTTTCAGAGAAGAAGATTGTTAAAGATTTTCCTATGAAAAACTGATAAGCCCTGGGGCGGGCCATATTTGATCCAGGGGTCATAATTTAAACAATATTTGTGGAGGACCATTAGATAATGCTACATACCAAATATCAATGGTGTAGGCCTTACAGTTTCAGAGAAGATTTTATTTTAAAGATTTTCCTATGAGAAACTGATAAGCCCCGGGGCGGGGCCATTTTTAGTCCGGGAGTCATAATTTGAACAATCTTTGTAGAGGACCATTAGATGATGCTACATACCAAAAATCAAAGGTCTAGGTCTTACGGTTTCAGAGGAGAAGATTTTTAAAGATTTTCCTATGAGAAACTGATAAGCCCCGGGGCGGGGCCATTTTCGGCCCGGGGGTCATAATTTGAACAATCTTTTTAGAGGACCATTAGATGATGCAACATACCAAATATCAAAGGTCTATGCCTTACGGTTTCAGAGGATAAGATTTTTAAAGATTTTCCTAAGAAAAACTGATCAGCCCCAGGGCGGGGCCATTTTTGGTCCGGGGGACATAATTTGAACAATCTTTGTAGAGGACCATTAGATGATTTTACATACCAAATATGGTTTTAGAGAAGAAGATGTTTAATTGGAAAAGTAGTAAAGTCAAGCAAGCAAAGCCACATACAAGACGCAACCACCACCAAAACACCGATAGACAGCATGACACACACACAACCACACACCCAAACGCACACACACACACACACGAAATGAACACAGAAAACACCAAAAGACACACAAGAACCAGAGACAAACGTTCCACGCACGAACAAAATCACAAGCACAAAGACGCAAGGCAAACAAAAGGAAGGGTGACAAAGGACACACATACGCACGGCGCACGACGAACGACGACGGACGTCGGACACTGCCCCCTCACAATACCTCACCTGCCTAATTTTTTTTTGTTATGTCTCATACAACTTGGGCAGACCTCATACCAGAACCAGCATTGGGCACACACATATATTATATTTTTATATATTTTTCAGCATTAGGCAGACTCACCTAATCAATAGACAGACATACATCAACCTTTTTACTTAACACTGAATTTACTTTTCTGTCCAATTATCCCAGATTGTCATATAAATAACGGAAAATTTATTAGATCTATCAGCATTTATTTTTAAAATTGTTGTCAAAACATTAATGTCATTTGCATGTCAAAATAATGTTAGAATTGTGTCATTTTTATGCCCCCAAAGCTAGGCTTTGGCGGCATATAGTGATCGCACCGTGCGTGTGTGGGTGGGTGTGTGTGTGTGTGGGTGTGTGGGTGGGTGGGTGTGTGTGTGTGTGGGTGTGTGTACCTTTTGTCCGGAGTATATTTCCTTTGTCACATCAGCTACGGATACCAAATTTAGTGTGTGAGTTCATCTTGGGATGGGGGAGTGTCGCGTACCATTTTCATGTCACTGTGACCTTGACCTTAACCTTTGACCTTGATTTTACAAAAAGCTTGTCCGGAGCATATCTCCTTTACCTTACCAGCTACAGATTCCAAATTTGGTGTGTGAGTTCATCTTGGGATGGCGGAGTGTCGCGTACCATTTCCGGGTCACTGTGACCTTGACCTTGACCTTTGACCTCGATTTAAAAAAAAGCTTATACCTTACCAGCTACAAAAAGCTTGTCCGGAGTATATCTCCTATACCTTACCAGCTATGGATTCCAAATTTAGTGTGTGAGTTCATCTTGGGATGGAGGAGTGTCGCATACCATTTTCAGATCACTGTGACCTTGACCATGACCTTTGGCCGATTTTACAAAAAGCTTGTCCGGAGCATATCTCCTTTACCTTACCAGCTACAGATTCCAAATTTGGTGTGTGAGTTCATCTTGGGATGGCGGAGTGTCGTGTACCATCTCCAGGTCACTGTGACCTTGACCTTTGACCTCGATTTTAAAAACCGCTTATACCTTACCAGCTACAAAAAGCTTGTCCGGAGTATATCTCCTATTCCTTACCAGCTAAGGATTCCAAATTTGGTGTGTGAGTTCATCTTGGGATGGAGTAGTGTCGCGTACCATTTTCAGATCACTGTGACCTTGACCATGACCTTTGACCGATTTTACAAAAAGCTTGTCCGGAGCATATCTCCTTTACCTTACCAGCTACAGATTCCAAATTTGGTGTGTGAGTTCATCTTGGGATGGCAGAGTGTCGTGTACCATCTCCAGGTCACTGTGACCTTGACCTTGACCTTTGACCTCGATTTTAAAAACCGCTTATACCTTACCAGCTACAAAAAGCTTGTCCGGAGTATATCTCCTATTCCTTACCAGCTAAGGATTCCAAATTTGGTGTGTGAGTTCATATTGGGATGGAGGAGTGTCCAGTACCATTTTCAGATCACTGTGACCTTGACCATGACCTTTGACCGATTTTACAAAAAGCTTGTCCGGAGCATATCTCCTTTACCTTACCAGCTACAGGTTCCAAATTTGGTGTGTGAGTTCATCTTGGGATGGCGGAGTGTTATGTACCATCTCCAGGTCACTATGACCTTAACCTTGAACGATTTTACAAAAAGCTTGTCCAGAGCATATCTCCTATACCTTACCAGATACGGATTCCAAATTTGGTGTGTGAGATCACCTTCAGATGGCGGAGTGTCGCGTACCATTTTCAGGTCACTGTGACCTTGACCTTGACCTTCGACCTCGATTTTACAAAAAAAGTTGTCCAGAGAATATCTCCTATACCTTACCAGCTACGGATTCCGAATTTAATGTGTGAGTTTATCTTGGGATGGCGGTGTGTCGCGTACCATTTTCAGGTCACTGTGACCTTGACCTTTGACCTAGATTTTACACAAAGCTTGTCCGGAGCATTTCTCCTATACCTTACCAGTTACGGATTCAAAATTTGGTTTGTGAGTTCATCTTGGGATGGCGGAGAGTCGTGTACCATTTTCAGATCACTGACCTTGACCTTGACCTCAATTTTACAGTCCTTTTTAACTATGAGAATGACTTAGGGTCCTTTTTAACTAAGTTTTGACGCTTGGCTCTTTTCTTAGCTATCATAATTGTCAAAGGTTCTGTTTCTAATGTTAAGAACTGACTCCTGTGTCATTTTTAACAGCATCAAAATTTCATGTTACACCTGCATTACATTGTATTGTTTTTCCGCCAAAATGCATTTCGGTGTCAAACACTTTGGGGGCATTTGTCACCCGTGACGACTCTCTTGTTTCAATCAGCAGTGTGAACACTACCTTGATATGTGTTTTTTGTCACAATATTCATCTTCATGTATTACATATACATGTATTATATATGTTCATCATTAGGGGGACCATCCCTTATTTTAGGGTTTAGGGTGATATTTTGCATATTCCCACATTTTTCAAGTAATAAAATTAATAATTACATTTTCTGGCTCATTGGTATTCTGATATTAAGAATCGGTAAAACTCTTAAGAATCACAGTATGCCCCCTACCACACCCGTCATCATTTAAGGGACATAATTAACATGTTTCTTAACACTGCCAATCTAAAAGTATAAAACCGTTTTGACATTTATTGTATGGAACCTGATGTGAAGGTTATTAATGATGGAAATATGTACTGAACAGGAATACATATTTTGCGAATAAACAACAAAACTAAGTTAAATCCATCATGATCTTTATTCTTCTCTGACCTTTTTTAACAGTATTTACAGTTTGAATACATAAAACATCACTCCGAACCCTTTACTACAAAATATGCCTTTGCAAAGAGGGTAGATACAGATCAGACGGCTACTGTAACAGTAATCTGATCAGGATCTGCTCTGTTTACTTATGATTAAATTAAATCACAAATTCAAAACGTATGACTCTAGAATAAATACCTATGTCATTATGTAAATCCAAATAGATTGCAATCTTATCTAATCCTGCAGTTTACAAAAATCAACTCACTCTCTTTATATAATAGAAATTGCTGAATTTCAAATAACACTTAAATACTGAAAACATTCCCAATGTCTCTATATACTGTTCAATCCTGTAAATACAGTCACAGGGTCTCTATATCTTGTATCGCTATATCAGTGACTTCCAATGTATTTGTAAGTGGTAGTTGAATGTACAGAACACCAAGTGGGTTTTAGCATTTTTGCACATGTACTAAGGATTCTGAAATACAATGACTCTTTAACCATTTCCCTTGTCAATATCTCTTTATAATTCATGAATTCATAAATATTCATTGCCAGAATATTCATAGTTAATTTTGTGTGATGCAATTTTTCAATCTGGTAGAAATCTATAGATTCCGTGAACAAACAAAGCAAACCTAGATTTAGAAATTTCTAACAGGATGCATCTGATCTTGGTTTACTCTTGTTTCCAAAATGCATGAACATGCATTTATATGATGGAAAGGGTTAACCCACTATTATTTTATTAGATTTGTTGTGATTCTTAAACGTTTCCTGTCACTGAACAGTTCTGTTCTAAGTTTCGAGCACTTGTTGTCCAGGGACAGCTCCCCTACATATTCCAGTTTAAATGTGTTCAGGAAGTTCATGGTCTGTTGTTTACCTGAAGAACAAAATAAGAATTTGTAATCCCTTTTTATGACTACCTTTCAGAAAAAAAGAACATTAAAACAAGAGCTGTCACAGTCACATGACAAATGCCCTCCAAAAATTGTACCTTGTGACCTTGACTTTTGACCCATGGACCAATGAGTTGAACACGACGCATCGTCCTTGTGTGTAGAACATTCATGTTGAAGTTATTTTCAAATCCATTCACAGATAAAAAAAAGTTATAGAAGGGACACGAATTTTTGGGACAAACTGACAGACGGACGGATGGAAGGACAATGCGATTACTATATGTCTGCCGATGTGGGCATAAAAAGAAATAGAACAGGTGCTCCTCTGAACACACGTGTCATCTGTCAAAACTGTCATTAAACAAGAGTTTCAAAGAAACAAGTGTGTAACCTGCTTGGAGAGTTGTAAATAAAAACGTGTTACAGACAGACACACAGACAGACAACGGAAAAGTGATCGCTAAGTGACACACTGCCTCTCGGCAGGTGATACAAACAACCTCATGTTTAACCGATCAATTAAGACAGCACTAAGTCAAAGTTAATGCCGGGTTCAAGCTTCCAATAGAATTGTAAATAATGCGTACATAATGTATATTTATTTATATTGTAAACTGTAGGGAAAGTGAGAAGTGATATTAAAGCTCAAGACCGTAGACAATTGCTAAGGGCATGTGACATTCCGTAATTTTAGGATGTACCCCAACACTAGAGCTTGTTTTAAAGAACAAGAGGGTCGTCACGGGTGACAAATGCCCCCAAAGTGTTTGACACCGAAATGCATTTTGGTGGAAAAACAATACAATGTAATGCAGGTGTAACATGAAATTTTGATGCTGTTAAAAATGACACAGGAGTCAGTTCTTAACATTAGAAACAGAACCTTTGACGATTATGATAGCTAAGAAAAGAGCCAAGCGTCAAAACTTAGTTAAAAAGGACCCTAAGTCATTCTCAACGTTAAAAAGGACCCTGGGTTGATTGTCAACGTTTAAGGTATAGGAGATATGCTCTGGACAAGCTTTTTGTATCTGGTAAGATATAGGAGATATGCTCCGGACTGTAAAATTGAGGTCAAAGGTCAAGGTCAGTGATCTGAAAATGGTACATGACTCTCCCCCATCCCAAGATGAACTCACGAACCAAATTTGGATTCCGTAGCTGGTAAGGTATAGGAGAAATGCTCCAGACAAGCTTTGTGTAAAATCTAGGTCAAAGGTCAAGGTCACAGTGACCTGAAAATGGTACGCGACACTCCGCCATCCCAAGATAAACTCACACATTAAATTTGGAATCCGTAGCTGGTAAGGTATAAGAGATATTCTCTGGACAACCTTTTTTGTAAAATCGAGGTCGAAGGTCAAGGTCAAGGTCACAGTGACCTGAAAATGGTACGCGACACTCCGCCATCTGAAGGTGATCTCACAAACCAAATTTGGAATCCGTATCTGGTAAGGTATAGGAGATATGCTCTGGACAAGCTTTTTGTAAAATCGGTCAAGGTCAAGGTTAAGGTCATAGTGACCTGGAAATGGTACATGACATTCCGCCATCCCAAGATGAACTCACACCAAATTTGGAATCTGTAGCTGGTAAGGTAAAGGAGATATGCTCCGGACAAGCTTTTTGTAAAATCGGTCAAAGGTCATGGTCAAGGTCACAGTGATCTGAAAATGGTATGCGACACTCCTCCATCCAAAGATGAACTCACACACCAAATGTGGAATCCTTAGCTGGTAAGGAATAGGAGATATACTCCGGAAAAGCTTTTTGTAGCTGGTAAGGTATAAGCGGTTTTTAAAATCGAGGTCAAAGGTCAAGGTCAAGGTCACAGTGACGTGGAAATGGTACGCGACACTCCGCCATCCCAAGATGAACTCACACACCAAATTTGGAATCTGTAGCTGGTAAGGTAAAGGAGATATGCTCCGGACAAGCTTTTTGTAAAATCGGTCAAAGGTCATGGTCAAGGTCACAGTGATCTGAAAATGGTACGCGACACTCCTCCATCCCAAGATGAACTAACACACCAAATTTGGAATCCTTAGCTGGTAAGGTATATGAGATATACTCCGGACAAGCTTTTTGTAGCTGGTAAGGCATAAGCTTTTTTTAAAATCGAGGTCAAAGGTCAAGGTCAAGGTCACAGTGACCTGGAAATGGTATGCGACACTCCGCCATCCTAAGATGAACTCACACACCAAATTTGGAATCTGTAGCTGGTAAGGTAAAGGAGATATGCTCCGGACAAGCTTTTTGTAAAATCAAGGTCAAAGGTCAAGGTCACAGTGACATGAAAATGGTACGCGACACTCCCCCATCCCAAGATGAACTCACACACCAAATTTGGTATCCGTAGCTGATGTGACAAAGGAAATATACTCCGGACAAAAGGTACACACACCCACACACACACACACACCCACCCACCCACCCACACACCCACCCACCCACACACCCACCCACACACGCACGGTGCGATCACTATATGCCGCCAAAGCCTAGCTTTGTGGGCATAAAAACATACGTCTCCCACCTGTTGCTGTCTAAAAAAGATTAAATGCATTTATATGAAGTTTGTTGAAGACTGGATGAGGATTTTTTTCATTTAGAGAGCAGACAAAGCTAAAAAAGCTGAGTTATCAATAACTCAAGGTCCATAACTCTGAAGTACATGTTCCAAAATTACTAGTTATTTAACTTGGCCCAGATATTCTAACCGTAAAAAAATCGTAAGGTTTGGTGATGATGAGATGATAAATTTATGACTTAGAGAGTGGACAAGGCTAAAAATGCCAATTTTGTATAATTCAAGGGACAGAACTCTTAAATGCCTAGTTTAATCTTGCTGGTTATTGAACCTAGCCTTGATAATATAGCCATAAACATTTTATAAGGTTTGGTGAAGATTCGATGAGACGTTTTTGACATAGACAGTGGACAAAACTAAAAAGGCCAAAGTGTGATAAATCACGGGCCATAATTCTGAAGTTCATGACACAATCTTGCTGGATATCGAACTAAGCCTATATATTATAGTTATAAACATTTTATAAGGTTTGTTGAAGATTGGATGAGACCTTAAAATTAGAGTGCGGACAAGAATTTGTGACAAACGAGCAGACAGACGGAAACAGACAGACAGACAGACAGAAAGAAGTATTTCAATATGTCTCCCACACTACTACGTGGTGGGAGACATAATTAATGATCCTGTTGAACATACCATAGGAGTAATATATGAGATCAAAGGTCAATGTTTCAGATCATTGGAAAGGATATGTAACACTCCTTAGTGTTAAGATACACCAACTCACTAAATTTATGTCCCTAAGTGACGTAGCACAGGAGATATATTCTGAGCAAAAAAGGTACAATCAGGCCAAAGAACAAGGTCAGTATCAAAGTACTGGAAACAGTATGCGACAATTCTCAATGTACCAAAATACCAAAGTTGATAGTCCTAAAAGACAGCACAGGAGATATGCTCTGGAAACAGAAAGTGTGATGACGACATCTACTGACTAAATTCTGAATTTCTGACTATTAGATTTGGACATAGAAATGCTTAAATATTTTTCTTTTGGTTGCCTACATGGGTCCAGATATTAACAATCTTGACAGAGCATGTTACTGATGTGTTTATACCCAAATACTCCTGCATACGAATTTTCACCAACATTTAATAATGTCTATATTGCGATCAATCAAGCACCACCACTTTGTTACTATTGCAATCAATTCTTTCGAAATGTCTATGATTAAGTTTGGGGTATTTTTATACCAAATAAGTTTCAGATAAATCAATTGATATACATGTATCTAAATTTCAACAAAACAGATCCAACCATCCAGATACAAAGGCAACCAATAGTTTAAAACTTTATAAACAACTCCCAATCCATACGGAGTACCAACCTTTCCAGACATATCAGATTTCAACAAAATCGAACAATATACTTCAACCAATCAGAGGCAACCATTTGGTTACTATGGCTTTTTTTAATAAAGTATAAAGCACATCTTCATATGTTCATGCGAAGGTTTATAAATGAAGGATCAAATCATTACTTACAGAGAAAATGGTCTGATAATTCAACGTTCGAAGAAGAAGAAAGAAAATAATAGTCGATTATGTTTGGATACAAACAGAAGTTGCCCAAATGAATTCAAGTCTTTAGCATTATTTGTGCAATTTTTGCCGTTTATATGACAACAATTCTAAGTCATGAAATCAGCTCTACACAGCTCTACACAGGACAAACAGCATTTCCGTAAACTGTCATTTATTCCCAAGCATTTTACAATTTTTTGATAATTTCTTCCAACTGCAACGGCATAGATTTGGACAATACCACAGTTTTACAAATCAGAAACAACATTTCTGTAAAGTATCAATCCATTATGAGCACTTTAAAAATGTTATTCAGGGATAAGTTTACACAGAGATTTGAGGATTTTCTCCCATTTATTTTTTTGTGAAACCTCATGACAATGTCTTAAATGAGATAAGAAATCTCATTCAGACTCTAGGGATTCTACCAATACCAAACACTCCTGTGTACAGAGGTTATTATTAACATTCAAGTAATAAATATATATGATGTTATAATTTCTTACATGAGTATTAAACAGGGATAGGGTTGGAATAGGTTTTACTATATTCAGAATTCTTACCTTAGATGGGTAAGCCTGTATAGCCAAACCATTGTTATCTGCAAATGCTTAGAACAGGAATAGTAGTGGCCCCAGGAGTTTTCCTTCACTTTCTCTCAAAGACTGCCTGGATTCTCCTTTACCATTCATCCAGCGTCTTCCGTGGTTTCCATTCAAGTTAATATTGTTGATGGGCCATTCGGAGTTCAAAGCTGACAAAAAGGTTTACTGCATTGTTACCTTATGACTATTCATGTAAGAAATTATGACAGGAAAGAGAACATTTAACCCTTTGTTCCATAAATATGCCTTCCTACACCTTTAAATACAATAGACCCAGATCCAGTCATCTTTGATACAGGATCAGGTGAGAGACATATGTTTTTCTTAAAAACAATCTCTAGTTTCTAGACGTTGTTTGTATTTGGATAATCCTTAATCTGAAACTATGGTTTCCTAAATTTACCCAGAGAAAAGGCCCCAGTGGCGTTTTTGCTACTGAACGTGCCAAGGCGGTACTCTCTTTGTCACCCTTCCATTTGTTTGCCTTGCGTCTTTGTGCTTGTAATGTTGTTCATGTGTGGAGTGTTTGTCTCTGGTTCATGTGTGTCTGTTGGTGTTTTATGTGTTCATCTCGTGTGTGAGTGTGCGTTTGGGTGTGTGGTTGTGTGTGTATGTGTGTGTCATGCTGTCTATCGGTGATTTGGTGGTGGTGGCGTCTTTTATGTGGCTTTGCCTGCTTGAATTTACTACTTTTACATTTACTTTTAGCAACTCACCTTGAACCGACGATATGTCTTTCTTTTGTAGTGTTTTCCATCACAAATTATAAAGTTTTGTCCAAAATATATGATAAAAGGGAATATTTTGTTTTTGAAATTGGTAATTATCCTATTCTAGATTTAGATGTGTCCTATTATCAATTGTATGGCCCTTACATTTCTCAACCTATTCGATTTGCCCGAAGCCGCTCTTTCCTAGATGAAATGACTAGTAGTAATTTAGTTGTAACTGTCAAACTTCTTAAGCAATGTTACAGATGTCTTACTGTCTGGAAAGCTTTTTACTATATTTTTATCGAGGAAATGTACTTGCAATCTACTGATTTGACTCTTATTTTATCTAGATACTTTACAATAAATTATCTCTCTTTTATCTAGGTACTTTAATTATGAATTTTAAAATTTATGACAAAATGATTTTGTTTTCACTATTGTAAATTTCCCTCATATTAAGGGTGTCCCGTTCCCTACCCTACGGTGTATACTTATCTTTTGCTAGAGTTTGTTTCTCTCTGAACGATTTTAACAGTGGAAATCTCATTTCAACAGGAAAGCTACTTGAGCAAGGATATAGGTATTATAAACTATAAAGGCATATAATCTCTAAATTTTACCATCAAAACCACTCACTTATTGGTAAGTCTTAGAACAATCTTAAGGCGCCCCAATTGACATTGTATTGTACATCCGGAATGTTATGAAGTTATTTATTAAGTGGTTTTTTTTGACACACCTATTTTCTCTGTTCGTCAAATATGTTAAAACATTCATTAAATATAAACATGATTCCTATAGTACTGCAACATAATGCACGTCTGGTAGTCAATACATTTACAGTGCTCTCTTTTTTATGTACCCCGAAATGAAAGGCTTAGTTCTCTATGAAGATGCCTCTAAAATCCTAATATTTAGTTTCTAAATTTACTCTGCAGATCAGTCATTGAGTACACTAGCGATAGGTAGAACCAGTTTGTTAAATCTGTTTTCGTATTACATGAAACTCATTGCTGTATTTGTCACTGCGGTTGTTGTATGGTAGTCGAAGAAGGGATACGTATATTAGTGAAACTATTCGTCCTTTAGGGTGGGATTTAATAATTGTGAGGTTGGCGAAGTTGAATCGGTTAAAACCCAACTGACTATTGTTACTGACCGTTCCAAGGGGGATTTTCCATCGTCCTCTTGATGTGTACGTGTTATTTCTTTTTGCGTCTCTTTTTGTCTTTTTCAAGGCATTTCCATTTCGCTGTTTGTTTAGGCATGTGTGTTCTGTAGGTGATGTTTCCTGCATGAGTCATGCACGTGCTTTCAAATATTTACCGCACTACTTCAAATGAAAACGTAGTGAACTTAAGCAGGCAAAGCCAGACACAAGACGTAACCACCACCAAAACATCGATAGATAGCATGATACACACATGTAACTACACATACAAACATACGCACATACACGAGATGAACACAGAACAAATCAACAAACACACAAGTTTAAGAGATAAACATACCATACATGAACAAAACTCACAAGTAGAAGGACACAAGACAAACAAAATATAAGGGTGACAAAGAGAGTACCGCCTTTACAGGGTCAGTAAAAAAAATCACCACTGGGGGTTTAAATCGGTTTACGGACGTCCTAACCTCACACTTCTCTCAAAGTCACCATAGCTTTAAAAATAGTGTAAATAAAGGTATCACCGCAGGACTTGTCACCCATCACTTTCCAATATGAATAAAGTTAAAATACCTCGGATAGAACTGACAGCTATAAATATGCACTCTGTGTCGTCTGTACAAGTACCCCAAAATATTCCTAATTTCGCTTCCCTTCTACCTTATGTTCGTTTAAAACAACATAATCCTCAGTCGGCTTCATCTTATCACATACCATCTATTTTTATTAATACATATTTTTTGTTAATGGACCAAGAAAAAGAGGTGCATATGTTGTAGTAACATTTCTTGTAAATCCACTATAATATCAACAGCTAATGGTAGAACATTTAATGTCAAGATAAACTCAGACGTTTATTGTACTACTACTAACGTTATTTATGTTTTCACTTGAAACGAGCCTAGTTGCGGTATACAGTACGTAGGACAAACAGGACGTGCTTTGAAAACTCGATTTCGGGAGCACGTATATCAGTGTCGAAATCATAAAGTAAATCATTTGTTATAACAACACTTTCGGAAGTCTGGCCATTCTTATTAAAAAAATTCAGTACAAATTTTAGAACATATATCATATGATAAAGATGCTACAAGTAGCTTAAAATCGACAGCTAGATTGATATCTGAATTAAATTGGTTTAAAAAATTGCAAACACCGTTTCTTTTAGGCTTAAATGATAATAATAACCAGACTGGAAATATTTCAAAAGATCCTGATATAGATATGTTTCGATTTTCTTCTATAAGAAAACACAAATCTCGATCACATGGCATTCGTAAAAAATGGTAACATTAAACGAAAATCATCTCGTTTTAAAATGACTATTCTTTATTTACGTACTATAGTCTAACATCTGGTAAACATTTCATGCTTTCTAGCCTTTCCTTCTTATCTATATCTTCATTAACAGAAATTGATGAGCAAGCCGATAAAATCATTTTTAGATCAGATCCTCTGATAGGAACGGCTAGTTTGAAACAAAACTTTACTCTATATGTTCTCAGACCGCACATTGACAATTTATCTGAACACCAAATATTCTTATTGAAAATTCCTTTTATTAGTAAAGGTATTGATTTTATTGACCTCAAACGAAGGGTGCTACAATTACTGCACACATTATGAATAGTCTCCCTATACTTACAATACAAACTTAAACTTACACTTTGTGACTTCTGTTCAGATTCATCAAAACCTGGCTGATTTCCAATCACTACAGCCGACAGTTTGTATTAAACCTCTAAAATTGTCTTCTGCTTTGTGTTTTCATGTTTCCTCTTATGCTATTAGTAACATTTTTCATAATGGACCAAAATCGTTCTGTCTCCTTTAAAGCAATCTATCCTTCGTTATAGTAAAGCCCATCTAAATTCACATTATTTGACATAGGGTGTAACCAATAATTACTAATTGCAATAGTAAGAGGTATATGTGTTGCAATTTTATCTCTACTAGATCAACAATTAAATCTCTTGTTAATGGTAGAGTGTTTAGTGTGAAGATTAATTCTGATTTAGACTGAAACTCATCTAATATTAAATATATTCTTACATGAAATGCGCCATGCTGTGGCATTCAATATGTAGGTCAGACAGGACGTACTTTAAAAACTAGGTTTCGTGAACACAGTTACCATTGCCGGATCAAAAAAGTACGCAATTTTCTTTACCAGCACTTTCGTCATACAGGACATTCTTTCAACTATGTTTTGGTTCAACCAGTATGACAAAATTATTATGATTCGAAAACCACTAGCAGTTTAAAATCTAAAGCTCGTTTTATAACAGAGCTAGACTGGATAAAGAAGTTACAAACACCTTTTCCTTTAGGCCTTAATGATAACATTTTTCAAAGCGGCAACATTTCTAAAGATCCAAGCATCGATATTTCATCTATATTTTCTATTCGAAAACGTTAAAGTAGAAATGGTAATATTAAGCGTAAATTACGTCGTACTATGTATATTCATGATTTACGTACCATTCTAAAACGAGCTGGCAAACATTCTATGTTATCTTGTTTATCGTATTTTCATATCCATTTTCATGATTTTTCTATAAGACGCATTAAAACATTTAAGAAGAAAGGTTATGATCCCATTATATTGCAATACACTGCATGTTTGGTTATCGACCCTTTTACAGTATGTAGCTTCGCTTCCCTCTTTGCTTGCGCGATGACAGGCCGAAGGTAGTACTCTATGATGTCCGTAATCCGGTTTAAACCCCCAGTGGTGTTTTTGCTACTGACCGTGCCAAGGCGGTACTCTCTTTGTCACCCTTCCTTTTGTTGTGCTGGTGATTTTGTTCATGTGTCTCTGGTTCTTGTGTGTCTGTTGGTGTCTTCTTTGTTCATCCTGTGTGTGAGTGTGCGTTTGGGTGTGTGGCTGTGTGTATAGGTATGTCATGCTGTCTATCGGTATTTTGGTGGTGGTTGCGTCTTGTATGTGGCTTTGCCTGCTTGACTTTACTAATTTTCCATTTAGAGACAAACATGTAATTGACACTATTCCTAAATACTTTAAAAATACAGAACCACCTATTATCTATAAAGGTACTAGAGAAAGTTGTTCTAGAACAATTCAGAGAACATACAAATAAATACAATCTGATGCTTGGCTATCAATCAGCGTATAGACCACACTTTAGCTGCGAAACAGCTTTGGTAAATATTATTGATGATTTACTCTGTAGTATGGAAAAACAAGAATGTACAGCCCTGATAGCGCTAGATCTAAGCGCCGCTTTTGACACTGTAGATCATGATGTTTTGATAAAAGTTCTGGAGAGTCGTTTCGGAATTCACGGACACGCCTTATCTTGGTTTTATACTTACCTCAGTCCAAGATACTGTAAAGTCAATGTCGGAAAACAATATTCCGACGTTATGAAATTTAACTTTTCTGTGCCACAAGGTAGCTGTGCTGGTCCCCAACTTTATTCAGCTTATGCGAGTACTCTTACAGATGCGACAGACGATGCTATTGAGATCCACGGGTTTGCCGATGACCATGCGGTTAAAAAGAATTTCGAAGTAGGTAACACTGGAAACGATACCATCAAGATATTGGAAAAGAATGCAAGATCTATTAATATATGGATGGATGAAAACAGATTAAAAATGAACCAATCAAAAACTGAATTTATTCTGTTTGGATCGCGTCAGCAGTTGTCGAAATGTGTAACTGAGAATTTAGCCGTGAACAACACTACAGTGACCAAACAAAGTGAAATTAAACACTTGGGTGCAATATTGGATAGCACGCTCAACTTAAAAGCTCATGTAAAAAAAAACAATGTAGAAAAGCAATGTGTAATGTAATGAAGCTTAAACACACCAGAGACTATTTAACCTTAGAAGCATGTAAAGTTTTTGCTTCTGCCATGATTCTCTCGCATCTCGACTATTGCAATGCCATACTCTGTGGATTACCCAAATGTGAATTAGACCAACTTCAGCGAGTACAATCAATGACTGCGAATATCATACTGAAGAAACGTAAATTTGACAGTTCAAAGAAATCTTTAGAAGAATTACACTAACTTCCTGTGCACAAAAGAATTTACTTCAAGGTTCTGACATTAGTCTTCAAGTGCCTACATGGATGTGCTCCGGAATACCTTAAAAATAAACTGTCACTTTATAACTGCCACAGAAACCTTCGATCAGATTCGAACCATCTCAAACTATCAGTTGTTCTGTATATGCACCTGCAAAATAGAACAAACTTCCAAACTCGATCAAGCCAGCACCAACGCTTGATGTTTATAAAACGAAACTGAAAACATACTTGTTTACAAATAATATCTAATATCGTTAATGCATCGATTTGTTTTACTGTTCAAAGATTTATTTTTTTATATGTACAAAACACTGAGCATGTTTTTAATATTTTATAACTTTATGTGACTTTACAACACCGTGCTTTATGGACATGTTTACCAGTAGAGTAATATCGACAACTTTAAAATGTTATTTTAAGATAAATGTGTTGTAAATACACTTTTTTAAATACTTGTTACAATATCAAAATATGTTTAATGTACAGCGCCTCTGATAACCTTTATGGTTCTAGATAGCGCTATATCAAAATCAAGTATTATTACTATTATTATTATCTGCTACAAATATAACAAACCCATCAGAAATACAATTTCCAACTATGATAAAATTGTGGCCGACCTTAATATTAATGATAATATTCCTGATAATTGAGATTGCGCCACCTCAAAATTTGCTATTCTCCGGCTAGCCATGTGGTTACTGCTAATTTTGAGATAATAAAAGATAAACGTCTACGATCTCTTTTGAATAAAGGTCCGAAATATAGAATACTATCCTTGATAGATTTTAACTCTTGTCGTGTTCCGATTGCGGAGGCTTTACAAAATTGTAGTATTAAATGGTGTCGAAGACAATATGTTGAGCCCAATGCTCTTTCAATTGGAAAAAAATAATCTTTGATATAATTGACAAACGCATTTATTTTTATAGCTCTAATAAACACCTTCCACCTAAACCTAGAATTTCTTTTAGACATCTTAAAAAGGGTATACATGATTTACATTCAAAATACCTTTCTGTTCCTGCTGATAAGGAATCGAATAATGTGATTATTATTTGACGAGTACATTATATCGATGTCTTACAGCAGGAAATTATTAATACCAAGTCATACATTTCAGTTACTTCTGACGAAAAGACCATCGTTTCAGACCAAGTCAAGAAGTGTGAACTTGGAACCGATAATAAAATTACACAACATAAACTTCCTACAATGTATTGGTTACCTAAACAACATAAAACACATATAAAGCGCGTTTCATTGCAAATTCTAGCTCCTGTACAACTACTAAATTGTCTATACGTTTGACTTCTTGTTTATCGAAGGTAAAATAACATGTAAAATTATACTGTGATAAGACATGAAAGTTCTGAAATAAATCCGTCAAATATGTACTCAATGACTTTGCTGAAGTCAGAGCACCTGTAGGGAAGTCGATCAGGGCACGACAGGGAAAAGGTAATACATGAGTATGGTAAGCTCATCCCGTATCTAATTTCAAGAGTATACCATCATAGAATATTACCCTCGGCCTGTCATCGCGCAACACATATTAGTGTTAAATATATTACGACTGTTAATTTTTTAGAAAAGAACAGGCTCGGGCAAACCGAATAAGTTGAGAAATATAAACCCAATAAGACGTAGAACGTGGCACATCTCCATCTAGAAAAGGATAATTAAAAAAATACAGTTTTCCATTTAATCATATTTTTTGGACGAAACTTTATCATTTGTGATTGAAATATTCAAATCTAAAAATGAAGCTATAATGTCAGATTAATTCGCTTTGTTTAAAGACGGTTCTTTTAGGTAATTTGAATAAATCATAGTTCAGAAATAAATATTATCCAAATTCAAAATATCGTCTAAATACCTTGAAATTTCATTAAAAGCATTAACGATATCGACCTGTGTATTAGCTAAGCATAAAAGTACAAAAATGTACACAAAAATTATAATCCCTCTCATAGCAAAACAAACTAGAAAATTGTGTCTGTAAGACACAGTGATGCCCTCGTGTGGGTGCTTGCCTAGCTGTACATAAAATTCCTCAGTCATTTGACCTTGAACTTGGGCTTGCGGGCACAATGGGCCGGGTGCATAATGAAAGTATTGATGGTGTTGAATGTGTATATGCAATTCCATGCCAATAGCTATAGTGGTTATTGTGGGTCGGGTGCATAATGAACGTATGGATGGTATTTAATATGTATATGCAATTCTGTGCAAATAGCTACAGTGGTAAGGGAGAAACAAGACTATGAAACACGAGTGCCAGTAGGCACAATATACGCCGGTCGAGGTTTTGATCAACATAAACTGGGGTTAACGTATTTGCTAAATTCAAATTCTAAGTCCAATTTTGCGACCAAGTTTCAACGTTGTAATTAGGCATACTTTAACAAAAGACCTTAACCAAAAATTATAAATTAAAAAGTGCCATATCCAACAATTCTAAGTTAAAAGGGGCATAATTCGGGCAAAATGGTTTTTTTTAGTTATTTTCTCTTGCCTACAGGTGAAGGTTGTGACGGTGAACAAGTGTTCCAAGTTTCAAAGCTTATCACAAAGTGTTATGTAAATAAGTGGACTTGTTCCACATAAATTGAGGTTAACATTTCAGACGGACAGACAGCGCCATTCCATAATACGTCCCGTTTTTTTCAAACGGGCGTATAAAAACTGTGACAACCAACGGCACGTAAACGTCCTAAGTCATTTGACCTTGACATTGGGCTTACTGGCAGCATGGGCTGGGTGTGCAATGAAAGTATGGATGGTGTTTAAGGTGTATATGCAATTCCATGGCAATAGCTACAGTGGTTAGGGAGATATAAGACAATGAAAAAACTGTGACAAAAAACTGCACGTAAATGTGACAACCAACAGCACGTAAAGTTTCCAAGTCATTTGACCTCGACCTTGGGCGTGCCGGCAGCATGGGTGAGGTGTCAGCACAGATGGTAATTGATGTGTATGTGAAGTTTCATGTGTATAAGTGTAGAAATTACTGACTTATAACACTTGATAAAACTGTGACATCCAACTGCACATAAAAGCGTGGCACACGAACAGGCGGACGGACAGACAGACAGACGTACGGACATGTGCACAACATAATGCCCCCTGACTATCGTCAACGAGGGCAAAAAATCAAATCTGCAACATGATGGGTACAATTTGTACTCATTATTATACCAACAACTTGACGATATCTGATATCCCCATAACGCACAAATATATTATCTAAAAGAAAGGTAACAGATCTACACACATCAAGGCAAGTCCACATTGTGTAATGTTCAACTTCTGAAATCGAAATGAATGAACGTTGAACATTACAAGCAAGGAACAATTTACTTTCTCTGGTAAAGGTTTTTTTTTATTAATTTAGTCAGTTTATCCTTTATAAGATGGTGAGGTAGAGTAGTATAGTGTAGAGAAATCATAAGAGCTCAGTGAAGAAATGTTATACTGTTCGTTTTCAAGTTTCGTTTAAACATCATTTGATTTTTTATGGACCAAAAAACATTAATATCATATTTTTTGTATATATTTTTTCACAGTAAAGTTTTACATGTTCTTTGATTGTAGTAAGACAGGAATTCAATCGTTTATATAATTTAGTAATAGTACAACAACTAGAGTTTGCAATAAAACGCGCCTTCTAAGGGTTTTCTATAGTTTCGGATTCCAGTACAAAGTAGAAAGTTTATTTTGTTTAATGCTGGGACTAGACTTAAAAGTATTGTTCCGAGACTATATCTTTTCCAGGTGTATGAACTGTAACTGTGTGTATGAACCAGTTAGTCCCTTCTTTAAAACATCAACATAATACAATCGTCAATTAATGATTACATTATTTAATGCCTTGTCAGCAGGAGCAAGAACACAATTTGAATGAAAACTAGAAATGTTATTCTTCAAATAGCGACATGTTACAGTAGGTCAATGTGGTAAAAGCTGGTAATTCAATACAGGTATCAATATAAAACAATGCATTTCTTCCAATCTGAAAGGGCATTAACATCAGCATGTTCTCGTCGCCAACATAATTCTTGAATAGCTTCCGCAATATGAATTCGACAAGGTAATCGATATTTAGGTCGTTTAGTTAGGAGGGTTCTGAGACGTTTATCTTCAATTATATCACAATTACCAGTAATGACATGACCAGCTGGTTTATAGCAGAAGTATGAAATGCTACAATCTCAAGAAGTAGAGATATTGACATCAATATTTAAGTCAGAGACAATTTTATTGTAGTTAAAAACACATTCCTAATAGGTTTGTTATATTTATAACAGATAATAGGTGATTCAGAGTTGATGAAATATTTGGGAATAGTATCGATTACATTCTTATCACGAAATATACTTTGAATATCCATAAAATCGATACTTTTTTCAGGAACTGAAGTTCAGAAAATGCCTTTTATGTTCAGATTATATATCAATACGAGGACGAAGAACATGCTGTGTGTAACTATGTCCTGTGTTCGCGTTTTCGCCGTAATCATACGTATTTACGCAAATAAATTGGCCGGGACTCGGAATTTCTGAGGTCATCGAGTTCCTTGGACGCAACGCTAAAACATCAGTTCTTAAAGCTGATATTTACTATTCTGGTAATCTGGTCAGTACTTTAGGTTTTGAATGGTTGAAATAATTAATAGTATGCGTCACTGACATCGAAATATTATACATGATAAAGTATTTTTTGACACGAGCACAGTTTGGTTTTGTAACATTTACATGTATCGCGTGATGTCAAAACATGAACCCGGCGATTTCATTATATATTGCTTAACTGTGGGGCTAAACGAGCTCTCGTTTAGCAACTGCACGCTGGGTAATGATTGCGTCTTCACCTAAACACACCCGTAGTTTCCTAGAAGCGTGGTTAATAGACTTTGATTCTCTTTTTTAAAGACTCGTTGATAAGATAGGCGACTAGAGGGCTGAGTCAACAAATGCCATTCGAATGAAATACAGCGTCTGTGTTTCTACCCATCACATCAGGTAGCACTGATTATCAACGCAGTTCACTGGCTCGACATTGATTTCTCTAACAGGATTGTTAATGGCTGCATTTGTAATAGTGCATAACAATGTCGCGTTAGTCGTTTACCCTCAATGATTTGGTATAAGAATATTCAGTGAATTTCCTACTGCTTTATTTTACTTATTTCATATGCATGTTGTATTGCTATCTGAACGGAATGTTGTGAACGTCCGCAAACAATGTGGTAAAAACACACTGTAGCTGAAACAATGATAGTTTTCATTCAATGATTAGTGTACTAATATCATGCATGGGACTACCGCAATTCAAAATGTTCTCACACATAAAAATAATATATCTTGTCACAAAAACATGCTTTATTTAGCCTAAGTTCAACTAATTATTTAGAAATGCTTGCTGAAAGATAATAGAAATATGTTAAAATAATGCAAATGTATCGATCTAGCATTTTCAATTGAAGAAAGAACTAGAAATCAACTGGGATTCAGTTGGACTCTAGTTTTTCAATGACATTGGGAGAAAATATCGATGCTTGGATCTTTAGACATATTCTCGCTGTGGTAAATGTTATCATTCAGGCCAAATGTCTAGCTCTTTACCACGTCTAGCTCTGTGGTGAAACGATCTTTAGATTTGAAACTGCAAGGAGTTTTAGAATTATAATGAATGTGTGCTACTGGTTGAACCGAAACATATTTGAAAGAATGGCCTGTATGACGAAACTGCTGGTAAAGAAAATTGCGTACTTTTTGATCCGGCAGTGGTAACTGTGTTCACGAAACCTAGACTTGTTTTAAAGCTCGTCCTGTCAGAGCTACATATTGAATGCCACATAGACTACATATACGTATAAATATGTAACTAAAAGTAGAGTTATGTAAAAAATAAAAACATACCAAAAAATATGACAAAAATAAAGAAGACTTAAAATATAAAGTAAAACATTGAACGGGTAAGAAGTACAAAAACGAGTAAGGTAACGTCAAACTAGAGAAATCGCAAAGGGCATAAATCTTAAAAGGGAAATTAAAATAGTCACACAATATGTCGATGAGTACCGAAACCACCATGAAGTGCAAAGTACGGTGTTAGGGTATGAGGAAGAAAACAACAATGAGTGCATGTACGGGGAGACGTTTCACGATCGCCACACAGCACAAACAACATTAGTGTGCTTATAAATGACAAAGTAGTACAGTTGAGCATGTAGAGCCACACACAAGACACAACCACCACCAAAACATCGATAGATAGCATGACACAAACACATACAACACACACACACACACACAATTACACACCTAAACACACACATACACAAGATGACAAACAATGCAATGATTACTAGGGTTAATTGTTTGCTATTTTATCCTTTGAAATGATGCTCTTTTGTATATATCAGTTGTTTTTGTGTGCTTCATTCTGTTCGTTCGATTTACGTTTGTTTTCATCCACTGAGCTATTAGTCGATTCATACAATGATTGTCTTTACATGACTGATCACAGTCCTATTTATCCAGGAACACCGAGATCCAGTCACCTTAGGAAAAGGCAGAAACGAGGATGGTTTAAACACTTTTTCAAAGGGGTAGCCTGTATTGCAACGTTTGGTATAGTGTGTGGGCGATCAGGCCCAACACCAGGTAATACCATTTATTTGTATTATTGTCCACGTGGACCTTCAATACAGATTAGCCGTACCGGCGGCGATACGTATGTGAAAATAATGCTAATAAATTAGACAGACGTGTACAAAACTAACACAATGTGAAACTTATGTGCATGTCTTCTGTAAATCTAAGCTATCACATGACTACATATCTGGTATATTTTCAAATAATACTGCAACATAAAGCGTTAATAATTTACATACATTTAACATTTCTCTTATACGTAACTGTGCAGTGCTTAGGCGACCTCTTAAATCCGGAAACGGAAGGAGAAGGTCAAATATCTGTATTATTTTTTTTCCGTACCCTTTATTGCTTTTCTACAGATACTCTGCTTGAAGCTCAATCATTGAGTACTCAAGCGATAGTAGGGTACAGTTTGTGTCACGTAAATGTTTTAGTTTTACATGCACATTACCACTGTATTTGCCATCGCGGTTGTTGTAGATTAGTCGGAGAGGGGATACGTTGATTTACACTGCTTGTCTTTTAGGGCGGGGATGGAAAAATTGTATGGGAAAATCTTGAGGGATATGTTTCATCTTACGGGGTATAGAGACTTGCATCTCAACTTATTCATTTTGCTACAGCATTTACCTCCGTTGATGACTTTAACAGTCAAGCTCTCACCTTAACTTGACAGATGCATAAGCAAGAATATAGATGTCATGAACTAAGGGATTTTTGTTATGAATTTTACCATCGACATATCTTATTTATTGGCAAGTATAGGTGTAATCGTTAAGGGGCTCCTTCGACACGGTATTTCACATTCGTAATGTTATGGTAATGTGATTTACATTCTTCGTACAAGTACTGAACATTCACAATGTCATTGTTCGTAAAATATGTTACACAATTATTAAAAAGGATATGTGATCCTAAGGTACTTAAACTTACTAAATTTCTGCTGGCAACCGTTTTTTTATATTTGGCAATCAAACTGTCCTCTTTTCACGTACGCGGGAGGGAAAACCGTAGTACTCTATGAAGGCGCCCTTTTAAATGCTGACACGGAAGAAAGAGAATGACCTCGATTTTGTGGAACAGTTACCCTGTTTGCATTTCATTTATTGTGTACACTTTAGCTGGATCCAGTTTGCTTCCCTTAAACATATTGAAAATGTGTTGCTGTATTTGCCATCACGGCTGTTATAGGTAATAAATTCTGAAAGGAGGTGATCCGCCGAGAGCAAATATTGCAACACAAAAAGAGAAAATTGCAGACTCGGTTTTATGGAGTCTGTTCATGAACAGTAATTGAAAGTGCAACCGACAGTTGCAATGATGTACATAAAATCTTTATCCTTTAGCTTTTTTGTTGTATCCTTTTTAGTTTCATTTTTGTCTTTTTATAGGCATGTACATGCTGTTCTCGTTTTCGCTATCATGCTGTTCGGGCGACTGTGTTTTACATGTATGTGGTGTTTCTTGCATGGCTCATGCATGTACGTCTGATTTTGCCATCCAACAAATTTACACAGCTATTTTAGGTAAACATAATTTGTTTATTACAAGACATTGGAAGAACTCATTCTGCATCTACAAACGTGTGTATTCAACGGCCATGGTAGCCAATTAGTTACACATGTTTACTTCATTATGGGTATTGTAGTATGCATATAGAACATATATATAGAAACCAATGGTAATTATACCCTGATAAAGTATTTCTTTATTTAGATAAAACGCGCCCAAACATAAACTGCCGACCTCTTATTGAAACTGGTGTCGCCGAGCCATTTCAGACTTACGCACAGGTTTATTGGAAACAGCCCATTGCACATGACGAGACGGATGGAAACGTAAGGTAATATATTTAAAAATTTAGAACCTGGAAAACACGTCCTACGTCGCAGTTGTATTATTGGCATGGTTTGATAGGCACTGTATGATTGTTCCGCCTTTTTCCGTAAGCAATTGTCATCGTTCCGAAAACGCGATTGCAGAATCCACAACTATACAATGACTTTAGTACATTATCATGTTTTCAATGTAATACAAGAGTTAGTAGCGCAGTGGTATCACCACAGCGATACCGATATTATTGTCTTGGGTTCGAGCCCTAACGTAGTTTGTTTTTGTTTTCGATTTTTTAAGATATGGTTTTGTTGTAATGCTTTCCGGCAGGTATGCTGCCCATGAACAAAAATATGGAAATATTGTATAGTCAAACTTGTCGCAGACAAAATATAATAACAACGTATACGTTATGTAATGAAACGGCTGCGTTTAAGACAGTTTACTGTACACGTCACTCAAATCGCTTTTAGGAAACACTCTACTGTTTTACAATAATATATTAAACAGTAGAGCGTTTCCGTTTCCTAAAAGCGGTTTGAGTGGGACATATATATATTTCAGAAAACATATTGCCTTAGTTTAATTTCATTTTGTTTTATTCGAACCAACGAGTTTTATCATCATCGTCATAGACACAACCCACTGGACTATTGCGATAGTATTAGTATTGTATAGCATGTGCAGTATATGCTGCTAATCATTTCAACGGAAATTATCCATTCGTCATTGATTAAAGCTGTCGAAAAGTTATGAGTGCTATATCAAACGTTGCCAATATTAACCATTCACCTGGTAAATAGTTGCCTAAATAAAAATGATGTTAATTATGTTTATTTGATCATACAATGTGTATGAACACATGACATTTTGGCTATGATAGCAATTGCTAAATCATACTTGCATTGTTAAAACAGAATACCCCTGAGTAGACAGGTCCCGTTTAAGTCGTCTTATGTGGTTGTATCCAGTTTGCAAAAATATGTAAAACGCGTGCCTATGAAGTAAAACAAATAAAATATTTTAATTGCATGTTGCATATATTCTTATATTACGATCAATCAAAACATGTTTTGATACCAGCTTTGATATTCGTTTGACTGGCGTGTTGTTGTACTTGTACATTGGTGCATGCGTGTGTGTATTCTGCTTGAATGCCCTACTAGTAAAGTTGCTTTTAAGAAGGCGTCCTTAAATGCATTTACCAGCTTGTCCTTTTAGGGTAATACAAACTAGTGGACGAGCATCTGGGAGACATTTTCCCGAAGGAAAAACATACATGCGATTTTACGCCAAGGACCGTAGTGGCAACACCAACTGGTGCACGAAAACAATAGACGTAACAGGTGCGTCCCTACTCCAATTCGCAAAACATAGTAGAATGAACGTGGTTTTGCTTATATCGTTCATCTACTAGTACCATTGTACTTGTCTATATGTCACGATGTGTTCAGTAACAATTATCGTTTAGTCTGAACCCGAGGCGAAGCCATATACGGGTAACTAACGTGTCATTTGGGCGTAGAAGTTTCAAGTTTATAATTCTACTTCACGGACACAACCTTAAATCATTATTAATTATACAGTAGTGCGTTATCAAAATTTGGAACAATTAATTTATCCTGATTACTCTTATACTCCATATTATTGGCAACTGAACATCAACTGCTTATATGTTCCCTAACATGTTGTACGTATGCGGTGGATGAATATAGAATTTGCGCTCATATATAATATACACTTATAAAACTGCATATGGAAGAACACTGTCAACACTTTCCCAACCTCGATTAACTAACTAATAGCATTTAGAGTATTCCATTATAGAATATATTTACAGTTTAACATGACTTTATTATTTTCTTTACATTCTTAACATAGTATGCGTTCTGAGCTGTTAAGGTGTCACTAGGCTGTCGGAGCTAAAGACTTAACAATTGCCGTAAAATGTCGCCGCGTACTTCATTATCAGTGTTGTTATATGTTCTGGTCCTTCGGGATCATTAGTTTTGATATTATTAGTTCGAAAATTGAATACTGCTTAATCCGGTGCTAGGGTGCGTTAGTAGTGTTGCACTTTTAATTACTTCTTATGAACAGACGCAATAAAACAGTCTGCAATTTTCTCTTTTTACATTTCTACTTTTTCTTTCGAAGGATCACCGATTTTCAGAATATTTAACGTGTGGGAGTTTTGTAAACCATGAATACTGAAGCGAAGTTTACAGTTTTCACTTTACATGCAATAAACTACAATAAGAATGTGGTATCTCTTTCTCTGCAGCTACGGTTTGTCTGCACTTTTAACTGAGGATGTTGAGAAATTGTTCACAGTTTGTTAATAGAGCACTGAGAACCACAATACTCAAATTACTGTCACTATATTGCATGTTCTAATATTGTGGGATCTACATACATTCACTGTAAGCACATTCGATTTTATACATTGTACACATGCTATCCTTATTATTTGAACTCGCGTTTTAATCACTCTATGTTAGTTTTGGGACAGAATACGTGTCAGGTTTACCGCCCCTTAACCGGTTTAAATCCCAAATGTCACGGACTGTTCCAAGGCGGTTCTTCTATTTCCCCTATTTTGTAAGTTTGTTTTGTCCGTGTGCCAATTTTGTGTGTGTTTTGATAGACGTACATTTGTTCGGGCGGCTGTGTGTTTTGTATGTATTGTTTCTTGCATTATCCATACATACACTTTCAGCATGTACGTTCTGTCCTTTGATGAGACTTAACCAATTGCCGTTTCTCCGTTGATTCATTGTTTTGGACAGCTCTTTTATTTCCCATGCATTTTCGCATATAGCTTATTATCTGCAAATGCAAAGTCTCGGAGTTGTCAGCTGCACGTCGTAATGTCCCGCATAAATATTATTATCGGCACATGCACACTCTTGGAGTTATTAGTTGAAAGTTCATGTAGGAATCATGCATAAAACACCGCATTCATAACACACAACCGCCCAAATAGCAACATGATAAAAAAACAGCAACTGTACATAAATATAAAATAAACCAACAGACGCACAGACATAACAAACAATAGGGGGAAGATGGAAGTTCTGCCTTGGAACGGTCAGTGACAAATGTCCCTGGGGGTTAAACCGGCTTCGAGGTACCCAACCTCACACTTATTAAATATCTTTATTGGCCATGATACTGGTTTGCACATTATTAAAGTGTTTTAAAGAGCGCAACGTCGCCGCTTACATGAGCTAAATATTCCCATAAACAGGTAAAACTGGCTTTGGAACTGTAACATTCAACAACTAAATTTTCTGTCATAAAGATTGGCGATATATAATTGCTTATAAATGTTTATCTGCAGTAAAGAGATGTCCTCAACCGAACCCAGTCAAGAACGGATATTTCATATGTCATCCTAGTACGGATTTTGTGCGAGGTGGGTGGTGCAAATTTGGGTGTTATGATGGATTTGACCTGCATGGAGAATCAATCATTACATGCAGAGATAATGAAATATGGACCGCTTCCCAACCAACCTGCAAAGGTAATTCAAACGTAAAATTATTAGATTAGCAGTGTATATGCTCGCAAATGTCGAAATTATATGGCTATAGACAAAAACTACTATTTGAAGCTAAAATTACAGTCAATATAATTTTAATATACAAATATTACAATTAATGTTGTATTGCGTTGTACTTATTCAAGTGCTTTTGTGCCCTATTGATTTATTACATCATGCGAAATATTCAGTTTTAATACGGTCATTAAATGCATTTATTAAGTGCACGCAATAATCAGATACTCTAACGGATACTCTTTTTCAATGGATAGCCTGGACATGTCCGACGCTAAAATTTATAGATGGTGCCGACACACCAATATGCACAGACGAATCCAAATTCAGGAGCATATGTACATACAACTGTAAGACTGGATATGATATGCCGCCAGAGGTTTCCAAAACCATGGTATGTTCCATCAACAAATTGTGGCGTCAGTTTGGTACACCAACATGTATAGGTAATAAAACGTTTGTATATTGATGTGTACAGAATACATAGTTGAATTGCTGTAAGTTTATGCATCACTTTGTATTATACGTTAAGATGTATTTATAAATGCTATATATTATGTCATACATGCATAAAAGTACTGCACAAAGGCAACATGTTAAACTTTTAACAGGTTTCATATAAAAACCAATTATACACTTACCTGAATTATATAGATAGTTTAAAATAGTATACACTTAGCTGCATGTTTGTGGATGTTTCTAATATTATTCTAATAATCCAATGTTATCAAACCCTAATCACATTTAGTTACACAGTTCAAAGGTTTTAACGAATGCAAATTACGGAAGAAAATGCTACTTTGTATAAATATTTCAAAATAAATTTGTCACAACATATAAATAAAAAAATACCTTTAATTGGAAATTTTAAAATGCTGGTAATACTTGTATTTATTACAAGATGTTGAGTCGCCAATGTTTGAAGAATGCCCAACTACAAAGGTATTTGGAACTGACAGAGGTGTCAATACTTCATCCGTACATTGGAAGGCCCCATTGGTGACAGACAACAGTGGTAAACACATTTTGGCACAACTTACAGAGGGGTTTCCTTCAGAGAGCAGGCTCACCGCTGGTACATACCACATGGTGTATACAGCAAGAGATGGTGACGGGAATTCGGCTAAACCTTGCAAGTTTAAAGTGGTTGTTAGAGGTATGGTATGCAAGCCTTTCAAAACTGAAATATTATTAATCCAGGGTTTGACCCGAAGCACTATTTCAATCATTTTGACTAATATGTAAGGATACGTGTACCTAAATGCAGATGATTCTATTTTTTTATGTATTAAGCATTCAATTAAATTTCGGGGCCATTTGAGAAGTAGTCGTATCAGTCAACATTTGCAATTGTCGCGACGAGTATTTTAAGATATGCAGCCTGTTGGGCATTGGCATATCAGAAATTAAATCTGACTTTGACAAAAGGTATGGGGAAAGTACTATACCATACTATTGCCCGGTGGGTCAATCACTATTTATAGACAGAAGATTCAGCACCAAATATTAGCCTCGACCTGGGTTCCTGACAAAGACACAGATGCAAGTAAAGCAACTGAGAAAGATACAAGATGCACAGACGAATCAGGGTTTGCGCCCGATGGATATTTATTAACCTCTGAACAAAAGGAGTTGGGGGTACAAAAATAATATATTAACCCTGTTCGTCAAATAGAACCACATGGACACTGGACGTATTAGAGAAATTGTAACAGGCGTTGAGACGTGTCTGTACCTTTTTAACCCTGGCAATGACAAACATAATAAAACATGAGTGGGTGAAACTAATGACAGATCCTTTATTGCTTGGCGGAGCAGACTCATCAGGCGTGTTATTAATGTTTTGTTCATTGATTCGATTGAAATTGTGGTTCAGGTACCTGTCCCCGAACACAATAATGTTACTGGCACATTTATCAAAAAAATGTACTGTCTGCCTTTTTCGACCACTATACATTTAAAATCCCAAAGACGGGGTACGCATCATTAAGCTTCTCTAACACAAGGCATCTGCCAATTGTGTCGTTTTGTTGAAATCGTGCTTAAGAGGGTGCCGCTGTCGTGAAACGCGCAGTGCAGTTGAGAGCGCCGCTCTATACCAGTGCATAAAGAGTATACTATTTAAACATTGCCATCCATATTTTTATCTTATAATGTCGTTTATACTTAATAACATACAGACCGATATAAAATACTCCATTGTAAATTCTAGATACAACAGATTTATTAACAAGACTAAAAGCATGGCAAAACTTGCCACCTTTGGTAGAATATTTTATACAGCCTGGTGGTATTGGAACAACTTTGGAATTCAAATCGATAAACCACATACTATTTATTCAAACAAATAATGTAATCTGGAATGATGACCGATTCCCACTTTAGGTGGAACAGATAGGGGATGAACGTCATGTCGCTTTGCTCGTATTCAGAAGGTATGTGGCCGACCCTTGAAGTCGATAGTGAGGCATGCTGTCTCGGCCACGACGCGGTACACCCTTAATAAATAACAAAAGGTTAACGTTTTCAGAAAGGACACATGGGTTGTGCATACTGTGTATAGCTTCAATAACGAAATTTAGTAATTTGATAAACAAAATATGGCATAGGTAATTAATTAATTTTAATCATTGCTATGACATAACCATTTTGATTATGAATCAGCTGGGACTGATTATTAACTGATTCTGTCCCTTGATATGTATGCTTTTTCCCAAGCTATGTCTAAATTTTACTTTAAACCGTTTTAATGTCCCTTTTGTTAGACAGAAGACGATATTTTGTAACACACTAAATGAATGGTCTCTTAAGACAGGTTTTATTGCAAATTAAAGCGTTGTATATTGTCTACTATTGACTCGAAACCGAACATAAACGGAGTTAATATTTCTAGGGAGTTTATGTTTCTAGGGGTACATTTATGTTACTTAAATAACATTAAAATGATTCAGGTTTGTCGTTGTTACCAATGTTTTCCATATTTTATTATCGCTTGTCGCATTTTAATATCTTCTGCGTGGGATATTTTTCACTTGAAGATATGCGGTGTCCTAAGCTTTATCCAACTCCATTTGTGCGAATGCTGTGTCCCAATGGTTATAGAACCGGTGCTGGTTGTAATATATCATGCGATCCTGGAAAGGCAAGGAAAGGCACAGAGTATGTCACTTGTGAGAAGAGTACGAAGGGACTGTACGGACAATGGAACTGGCAATTAGGTCATACGACAACGTGTATAAGTAAGATTGTATAAATTGTTATATTTTATGTATGCAATACCTTTTTTTAAGGCTTTGACTACAGTGAAAAGCATTGCTCTTTGAACTACTGTGGTAGATACGCTTCCCTCTTTGCTTGCACGTTGACAGGCCGAGGGTAGTACTCTATGATGGTATACGCTTATACCAAGAAACGGGATGAGCTTACCAGACTCGTGTATTGCCTTTTCTCTGTCGTGCCCTTAACGGCTTCCCTGCAGTTGCAGTTGCTAAGTCACCGAGTACATATTTGACGGACTTTCAGAGTTTCACAATGGATCTAGCAATTAGGTAACCCGAATTTTCACAGTTGTGGTTATGCTATGCTATATATATTGCCCCGCGTTTACCGTGTTCTATGTTGTGGGGAAGTCTCGCGGGGATACCTTTATTTACACTATTTGTTACACTAGAATGACTTTAAGATAAACGTGAGGTCAATACGTCCGTCAACCTGTTTAAATCCCCAGTGGTGTTTTTCAACTGACCGTTCCAAGGCAGTACTTTGGCATCCTTGCTTTAACGTTGTGTGCGCGCATGTGAGTATGTGTGTGGGTGTGTTACTTTCCTTCTCTTTGTGTTGTGGTGTTGGTTGTGTTTTGTGTATGTCTTTTCCTGCTGGACTTTACTGTTTTTCATTTAACATATGAGGTTTGTTTATATAACAACCTTTTCATGCATATGCCAGCGCAATAAACGAGATAAGTACGTTCAATTAGAAAACCGTCTAATAAGGATCTGCTCTGTTTGCCTTTACCATTATATTATACACTAGACTAGTCTGCAGTGTGTACTAATAACAAACAATTATTTGTACATCATGGATATTTAGCATGGGAAGAGTTAACGCTTTCCCCCAAGATAATTTTTTTAAGCAAAACGTTGACACATGTCAGGCGGTTAATCAGGATCTGCTGTTTGCTAATGCGTGTTTTCATTGGTTAGTTCCTTTAGTTTTTGAAATGGCTCAAAATTCCGTGTTTCAGGGTCCAGTATTACTAGTTTGTCCATGCTGTTTCAGTATTGAATTGTTATATATTTAACTCTAGAATTTAAACCATACAAAATAATAATGTATACACATGCCCTTATAAACAATCAACTAATAAAATAGCATTATGCATTGATGCCTTAGATTCATATTCAAACAAGGTA
This sequence comes from Azorinus chamasolen, assembly GCA_963576725.1. Lineage (NCBI taxonomy): Eukaryota > Metazoa > Mollusca > Bivalvia > Cardiida > Solecurtidae > Azorinus > Azorinus chamasolen. The sequence goes on along the minus strand of OY755252.1, from coordinate 32,090,118 downwards.
AAGCTACACGCAGTCTTTAAAAGTACAATCGTGAGTCAAGCAGGGAACACAACATCCAAAACAGCCGCCCGAACTGCACCACGATATGAAAACAGAGCAAGGGTATATAACTATCAAAACTCAGAGACGCACAAAGACAAAACAAACAATAGCGGGAAGCTGAAAGGACCACGTTGGAACGGTCACCGACAATAATTAACCGCGATTGCAAATACGATGGTAAATTTCATGTAAAACGAAAACAAATTTAAGTGAAACAAGTTGTATCAACCTATCGCTAGTGTCCTCAGTGATTGAGCTACAAACAAAGTAACTGTAGAAAGGGTATAAAAGGGTACGATTAAAGCGAGATAATACAATGATCCGACGTCTTCCTTATGTTTCCGGATTTAAGCGGTCGACCTTATAGAGTAATAAATCTTTCTTGACGGTGTACATGAGCGAAGGTAGTGTGATCTCCAATTGTAAACGGGTTGTCAACCAAACATACAGTATGTTGCAGGATCATATCCATATTTATTGAAATGTTAACATGTATGATGAAAAAAGTGAAAACTAATCTTGCGAAGTATGTAAATCACATCAGAATCAAATCCAGGTTGTGAAATACTGTGTCGCTGGGGCGCCTTAAGATTACATCTGCGCTTGCATATAAGTAAGAAATTTCGATAATACAATTTAGAGAATGCTTTTCTTACTTTATTATATCTGTATCATTGCTTAAGCAGCTTGTCAGTTAAAATGAGATTTCGACTGTTAAAATCGTCAACAGAAGAACAAGCTCTAGCGAAACTAATAAGTTGAGATATATTAACCCCTTAAGATGTTAATGCTAACATATTTTTTAGAGTAAAATACATATAGCTGTTTCAAAAGAACGATTGACACGGTTTTATGTTGCACCAGGTACTCACCATTGTCCAACTATATCGACGCCATCAAATGGAGCAGTGGTGTGTGACAACTGGAGCGGGGGCGAATTTTGTCAACTGCAATGTAGAAATGGCACACAGATGAGCGGTGTCGACTGGAGAAAGCTTCATGTATGTTCTAAGGAGGGCGTCTGGTTTCCACCGCCGAAAATTCGTCCTTGTACAGGTAATGTTTTTAAGCCTTTACTTAATATATACATCTGTTTTCAAGTCTGCGAGGAGATCCAGATCAGATAAATCTTGTTTCGTTCTTCCGTTTGTTTAAGGATTTTACATGTCCCATTTTCATGTGTTTACACGCCATTAGAACATTATCTTATTATTAAAATATGGTGTCATTATTTCTTATCTGAATATTCACGAGTAGGCATACCAGCAGACATTTACAAAACATTATTGATAGGTAACTATGTTTTGTATGTGGTGTCTCCTACATGAGACATACACCTACTAACACGGAAACAATACATGTATTTACACTGTCCGTTTAACAAGAGTGACGCTGAAACAAATGTGAATTTTGAATGTTTTTAAACCAGTATAAACCCCCAGTGGTGTAATTTTGCCACTGACGGTTCCAATACGGTAATTTCATTTCCACTCTTAATTCATTGATCGTATTGTGCCTTTGAATGTATGTGCGCTGGTGTAGCGTGTTTGCGCACAGGTAGGTATATGTGTTTCACTTACCAACTGCTGGTGTTTTGGTAATGATTGTGTCTTGTGTGTGGCTTTTTCTGGTTGCCGTTACCATTTACCGTAATAAAGTTTCTGCTTTTATTGTTAGCGTTGAATACACACATAATCTGTAAATGTATTGTTGAATAGCAAAGTGTATTTGAGTAGTTTTTAGTAAAGGTTTGACTTAAGCCAATAATGAGCTAATCCATGTTATATCCTGTTTGTCAAAACTGTCGATCCACAATGGAAAGAATGCATTTTGTGCTATCCTTCGTATATTATGTTATTGATATGGTTTCACCATTAATGAATGCATATTCTAAAACCCCTTTCAAATGGAATACTAGAAGAGAAGAGTTGAGACACTTTCTGACAGGTTGTTAATGAATGGTGAAAGTCACCAGCCTTCCTAGAGGAGCTTTCTGTTTGACTTTCACCACGTATTAAGCTGCAGTTATCCCCAAGTCCGAAATTTATACCATATTTAACGTCATGTTTAGAGGGGTTTACTGTATTATTTTGTTTATTGTAACTGCAATTTGAGCCATGTTAAGTACATTTTAACTGAATTATCAATACATCCATCGTAGGACCCTCCGAGCTACTCGGTATCTCATCCAAATTCCGGGTGCATTAATAGGTCAGGTTGTACTTAGCATAACTTTATTCAGTGCCCTGAAGACAGGTCTGTAATATCATGTGCAAACAGTCTGTCTGGACCCAGATGATGCGCTGAGCAAATACGTGTCTGTTCAGCATCAAAACTGTTTGAAACCATATTGTTTGATAAAGAAGGTGAACAAATGCCCAATCTAACTATTGACGCCGACAAAACTATTCTTGCGCTAAAAAGGTTAAGATTCATACTAGCATAAAACAAATACCAAAGACTGACAATACGAAGTCCCCACTAAACTACAAGTAAATCATGATATGTTAACCGTATAGGAATCATAATAAATTATTGATAACTTGATTTGCAGCAATGCGTCATCCACGTCCTGCAGTTGGTATCAATGCGTTTTATTACTTCTACGGTGACTGTACTGATGCATCAACAAAAACAACCATAGCAACCAATTTTATCGCAGCACTGAAATCTAGTTTGTATAAAGCTGAGGCGTGTCCGGATTCTGGAGAATGTGTGACAGACAATGTCATGGTAAAGTTATGAAGGTTTTGAACTTTCTTATTTGCGATATGTTTTTCGTCTGCATTCATGGTCCTCTGATTCCAAGTAGATTCTCATTTTATTTCATTCCATCCCATAAGTTGGGTTTCAAACATTGTGGTCCTGATGTATCCAAACAGTTTATAAGAGTAATCACAGATTACTATTCCTATTGCAGCAAATCTATCTTCTTCCAGTGAGCATGGCAGCCAAAACATTAAAAAGCGTGGCGGTCATAAACTAAGAAATGCAGCTATAGGATATGATTAAGTGCAGTTTTATTTTAACAAAGTATTTTATGACTTATTTGTAAATGAAAAAAATGTATCGTCAAGCAGGAAAAGACACACAAAACCCAACCGCCAACAAACCACCTATAGGAAGCATGTGACACATATACACAACCACACACGCATACACATGCACGCACACAAACACACAAGATGAAAATATCAATCATGAGCAAACACACAAATGGAAGGACACAAAGACACCAAACAAACATAAAATCAGGGGTGGTGATGGGACGATCAGTGGCAAAACCACCACTGGGGGTTTAAACCTGTTAACGGACGTCCTAAACAAAAAAATATTTCAGAGTCATCCTAGCTTCACAAAACCTTTGAATAAAGTGACTTGGGAAAAATTAATGCAATAAACATAAATGCATGTAATAACATCAGTTATGGTCTGTCTCTTACAGTTATAATATTCCAATGTCAAATTTAATGTATCTAATTTATAAGTTAAGAAAAAATAAAGATAAGTAGTAGTAGCATTCTCCTATATATGTATACATTATAACATCTCTAAAAAGGCCACGTAAACAGCAGACGTTAGTGTTTTATGTAGTCGCATTAAATGGGTTTACTGTATACATAGATTACCTGCGGCAAAACGGAGCGTATAAGGCGGGAAGCTATGGATACTAAAACGCCAATGAAACTTACTATTCGAGCAACACTACCTCTCAGCATACAGTTACAAAACGACACCAGATACACAGAGAGAACCAATGAAATAAAGAACATTCTGAAGTTAACAGAGACACTATGCAACAACAACTCGTCTTTGATATTTGGAAAGACACCTGTGAAATTTGGCGGCGTTGAAGATAATGGATTAGATGTACTATGTGACGAAGGCCACGTTAAATTGGACAACAGCTTAAGTTGTGGTAAGTATTTGTTGTAATATAGTTTACATAAACATTGTTAAGATAAATTCTGATACACTTAAACACAATTATAACATGATAAACATTAACCAATCTCTAACGCTGAACATATCTTCATTGGCCATTAAAAGAAGATCTAATAACGGGTCTGAAAGGCAGACGGTACATTACTGCATGCCAAAGGTAATACCGAAATGCATATATGAGGTTTTCGTATTTTTGCCCTTCATTTAGCAACAACCTGCTGTGTGAGACTCGTGCTCAATAACTTAATGTTTTCACAATTCGGTGACTGTGCATTTTTCAATTTTAGAATGCTTTATTATTGCCATGCTTAGCACGACTAGATCGACATTTGCGAATATCATTGATCCTAATGAATCACAGATTAATTTTGTATGTCATCAGAGTGCTTCCCAACTGATATTTATTCAAACAGTGAAGCAACTGGTTAATTTCATGATGGCAGTGAACGTTTCAGCTGACATAATTATTATTGAAGAGCATGCGAAGGCTTAGCTTTATTAATTCAAGCAAAGGGTGTTTTCGCATTTGAACATTAAGCATGTGTAGAGGTAACCATTCCCCTTTTATAAACGCTTTTTTCACGCGAACATATTAGAACCAGACCAGGCGGCTTTTACAGGAACCGTCTGATCAGGGGCTATGCTCTTTGCTAATGGAATTTCGTATGCTGATTTATTTAAGGTTTTTGAAACAGGTTAATGTTCCATATTCCACTTTTCATTATTACTATTTGGCCTTGCATGCATTGAAAATTGGAATAAATATAGGACAGGGAAAGACTTAATGTTGCATGCGCATACATGATAGATCTGTGTGGCAGGCGTTGTTATAGGTTACATGTATGTATTCGTCCTAATCAAGCTCTTCCAATAAGCACATAATCTCATAAATCCCATAAGTATTAATTTAACATAATGTATTAACAAAACTGCCGTACACGATGACTGGCTGGTTTATATTCGAGATTTACCGTTAATGAACAAACATAATTTACAAATAGTATACTTTGTCGTGTATTTATATATATACAGTGAAGCCTACTTATAACGAACTTGGATATGATGAAAAACTGATTATAACAAAAGATAATTTACCCCCCCCCCTCCCGGATAGTAAAACGGATCTGGTATAACGAAATTTGGATATAACTTACTTCTTTGTAAGTGAGCTTCACTGTATCTATATACATTTGCAGTATATACGTTGTACAGTATGTAGTTTACTAGTTATAGCCAATATGTTAACATAGTGTTCACTACTTTTAGTATTCGAACTTAACGGTAAATTATTTTTGCCTTGTTAGTTTAAACATTGTATTTATATTTCCGCGTAGTTGAATGTCCTGTTGGAACGTTATTTAGTAAAACCAACCGAGGGTGTGTGTCCTGTACTAAAGGAACATATCAAGATCATAGCGGTCAGCAGACGTGCAAAAGATGTCCATATGGAACAACAACTAGAAAAGAAGGGAAATCATCAATCCATGAGTGTGAAGGTACAATAAAGATGCATAATTGTATAAATACATTAAAAGAAGGTCTATAATCACCAACGCTTTGGCATGTTCACCAAAGCTTTGGTATGTTCACCAAATGTTATGGTAGTAAGGATAACGTACATAGCTGACTAATTATAAATTCTAAAGGTACTATATGTACAATCTAGTCCAGTAAAACACCTCTATAAAAAGAATTCTATTGGAGAAGCATTTATAAACTTTTAGACAGGTGGCTGTTTACTACAGAGTGAAAGTAATGCAAAACGCTCCTAGAGGGGGTTTCGGTTTTACTATCACCCTGTTTGAAGCTGGCAACTGTTTCCAAGACTATATATTGCTTCAGGTTCGATGAATGTTACTGTAGCACTTCACCGCTGTGGAGTCTCTGTCTCAATGGGATTTTTCATATCAGTATGATCGCCAGGATACAGTCCGAATAAGGATAAAATACTGGTTCTACTGGTGTTTCAATACCGGTGTTCTTCTTTGCAAGGAATATGGTAATGTGTTGCATACATGGGTTATTCATTCTCCTGTAATTAACTGGTCTCATGACGTGACTGAAATACTATTCAGGTGACGTAAATTCCAAAAACAAACACAAACAACTTATAAATTTCCCGGTAATGAAATTAACACTCCTGAATAGTGTCGGTCATATCCAAGATTCGCTTATGATGGGCCGATTTGTACGAGGTTTCATCTGGATCCTAGATGGATGAACAGGCCAATCAAGACAGACCCGCTTTGCATTAGATGGGTTAATGGTGTGAAATAGCTGAAAAAAATGTATAAACGACTGTAAACCGAAAAAAGAAAAACTAACTGGAGAATGTTATAACCGTTTCCTTCGTAGATATTCATGTGAGAAACACTATGTGTATGTATACTGTATCTACAATCTTATAATGGTAGCATGATCGAAGAAAACTTTACTGTGTCAGAAGCTGCTGCATCCGATCTATATTAGTTAATAGGTAAACAGAGTAGAACATGATCAGAAGGCTCTTATAGCAGTCTGAGCTTGATTTACTCTATTTAAATAGGCGTCAAAGGCGGTTGGACAGGGTAGAATAAAATCGAAACAAAAACGTTTAAACGACTGTAAATTGTAGTAACTAAAGTATGTAATGAACCTTTTATTTGTTGATATACATGTAAGGATCATTCAGTGTATGTATACTACATTGGTAATATGAATGAGGACAGTTTTACCATGGCATAACTTACTGCATTCAATCTATATTATTCGTAATTTAACACGGCAGAATGTGATAAGACGGCTCATTCAGCAACCGTCTGATCTGATCTCTCACTTATTGGCAAGAGCCAATGTAATATCAGGCGCTTCTGCGACAAGGTATTTCACATCCTGAATTGTATGGTGATGTGATTTACAAACTTCGTAAAACTATTGGACATACCAATGTTCTCATTTTGTTCATCAAATATGTTAAATCATTAAAAAGGATATGATCATACAGTACTACAACATACTGCATGTTTGGTTGTCAACCCTTTTACAGTTGGGAATCACGTTGGCCTCTTTGATTGTATGCCGACAGGAAATGATTAGTACTCTATGAAGGCGATCTCTTAAATCAAGAAATGGAAGGTGAAGATCAGATATCTGTACTTTTTTGTTTTTGTCGTACCCTTTATTACTGCTATACATTTACTCTGTTTGCAGCTCAATCATTGAGTACACTAGCGAATAGTGGATACAGATTGTTCACTTAAATGTGTTCGTTATACATGCACTTTACCACTGTATCTGTCATCACGGTTAGTGTAGATTAGTCGGAGAGGGGATAATTTATTTACACTGTGTGTCTTTTAGGGTGGGAATGGAATAAGTGTGAGGTTGGGTGCCCAAAAAACGGTTTGACCCCCAGTGACTTTTTTCACTGACCGTTCCAAGGCGATACTTCCATCTTGTATTTGTGTGTCTCTTGATGTTTTAGAAGTTATATACATTTGCTTTTTACTTGTATTACTGATCGGGCGGCTGTTTGTTCTGTATGTGATGGTTCCTGCATGACTCATTCTTGTACTTTTATTCTGATTGAAAAGGCGTCTGAAGGCGGTGGAAAAGGGTAAACTAAATCGAAAGTACATTTAGGATATGCAGTTAGTTTTGAAAGCAAAAATATTATATACTTATTATGTGCCAAAGTTTAACACAGTCTTTGTAATACATCAATATTTAACGATCTTATTTAGGCATATGTAATTATCATTTAATTGATGTGACTAGATGCCTGTTCTCCGGGGACATTTTCAATCGACGGTGTCGTTCCGTGCTCGCCCTGCGAACATGGAGAGTATCAACCATCTTACGGTCAGCATAAATGCCACATATGTCATGGTGCTACAACAACAGTTACAACAGGATCAATGCGAAGGTCCGACTGTAAGGGTACGTACTTATAGGTAGATATATTCATTTCGGCCAACAGAAAACATAAAATAGTTCACACACATGTATCACATCATAGTAAATAATAATTCGTAAAATGATGCATTATGAAACACCATGACATGCTTTCTATACCAAAAATAACACAATAAAGAGTCTGCTCTTATTTATTTCCATTGTATTTCAGTGTGGTAAGTAATGTTACTTCAGAATGACAAGTGACATTATCTTAAAAAGGTAAATATTTCAGAATGGTGAAAAACGCTTTTTTTCTAAAAACTAAGTAGCGTTATTTCAAAATGACGAGTTATTTCAGAGTAGTAATTGTAGTTCTGAAGGAATGGTACTTACTTAACATTTGGGAACTGTTTACTGGATATATAATATATGAACACATGAATTGTCAAGTAAGAATAATTTTCGCTTCGGTCATGGCAGAAACTGTAATATATCAAAAGCTAACAGTACAGTTCCTGGACGTTCTGCTCCTGAAGGAGAACGGGTTAAAAATACATGGAGAAAAAGCAACGTTCTGTTGTAGTTTGAAACAGCGACGATCCAAATCATCAGCTTCGTCAAAATGCGTCTGGTCAGTGCTTTCAATGACCATCTGTCGCATTATTTGGTCCAACTCGACACTGTATCAAAACAAAGAGAATATGACCATAGCCAAACTCACAAACTATATATCTGCTCTTTGTGAAAACAATGTCTTATTTTCATTGACTTTGTGTGTGTTGCTTCTGCAGAGAGAACCTAACATTAGTTTTACTGCACGCTGTGGATACTGATTGGGAAAAATCGGATCGTTCGTTATGATGTTTGTATAATTTCTAAATGAGTTATTGACAAAGTGTTATCATAATTGTTATTTCAGAGTTCGACATAGAACTACCGGAGAATGGAAATAAAAGTGCAATCATTACACTTCTTGAAACGAAAACCTTCAGAAACTTTATACTCAGTTTTTGGGTCAAACAAGAGACGAATTTATTGAATGACACCAATGATGGCGTCGGTATAATGTTGTTCCATGGCGACAAGATAATGTGGCAGCTACAGAACCAGCGGGTGGTTAGATTTGACAAGTATGGATATATGTGTGACTACTTGTAACAATATTCGATCAAATTAAATATTGTACAGCATACGCGTTCTAGGTAAATGGACTTGCTTGTTAACATTTTCCACATAACATCCTTGAATGGGTGACGACAGTAAGGGTAAAATACATTTCAAATTGAATTAAATGAACAAGTAGTCAAGTCAAGCAGGCAAAGCCATTTACAAGAGGCAACCACCTCCAAAATATCGAAAGACAACATGTCACACACATATTAACACACACAGACACAGACACACACACAACCACACACCCGAACACATGCACACACACACACACACACACACACACACACACACACATACACACGAGATAAACACCTACAAACCCACAGGCACCAGATGAACAAAATCACAAGTACAAAATCACAAGACAAACAAAAGGTAATGGTGACAAAGAGAGTACCGCCTTGGAACGGTCAGTAGCAAAATCACCACTGGGGGTTTAAATCGGTTTACGGAGTCCTAACCTCATATTTATCTCAAAGTCACCCTAGCTTTACAAATAGTGTTAATAAAGTTGTTCCAGCCGGACATTCCCGCAATATAGCAGACGGTAAACACATGACAATATGTAAAACATAGCATTACAGCTTTGAAAAATCCGTCAAATATGTACTCAATGACTTTGCTGAAGTCAGAGCAACTGCAGGGAAACCGTTAAAGGCTCGACAGGGAAAGGGTAATACATGAGTCTGGTAAGCTCATCCAGTTTCTGAATATAAGGGTTGACCATCATAGAGTACTACCCTCGGCCTGTCATCGCGCAAGCAAAAAGTGAACCGATAAAAACTATAATGTCATAGGTGCTCGTGCTAGGGTCACTGTCAAAATAGTCGAAAACCCCAGGGAATGTAACATTCAAATTATTATTGCTTTTGAGTGCCTGAATCTAGTGGAATTGTCCTCATTCGTGTTAAATGTTAAATGTGTTCTCTTTGAATCAGTGTTATCACATTTCCCCTAAAATAACATCTTAACATATTTGAAACTCTTTATTGTGTTGCTGTTCGGGCGACTGATTGTTCTGTATGTGTTGTTTCCTGCATGACTCAATTTTTTACTTTTATCTATGACGGAATTATTGTGACTAGATTCTATTTAAGATACTATTGGCTACACGGAAATTTGGCAGGGTGTACAGGCTCGTATGACTGGGTGTTAGCCGGAGAAAATACGGTTTTAACCCTGTCATACCAGCCCGTGCACTCTGACAAATTATCAGGCAACGACAATTTTACCCATCAGAGATCAGTTTTACCTAATTTAAATAATAACACCTATTTCTTTTAAAATGATATCTGATTTATAGGGCCTTAATAAACGGAGTTACGACGACAAGGAAAACGTGTCGTCATCACATAGCTAATATCACAACATCAAAGAACAATTACGAAACAGACATTTGAAAATTCTATTTGTAAACCACATGACCTGGAACTTAAACAATAACACATTATACTGGGATAAATACTAAATTAAAACTCAATATTCAACATGGAATAAATTATTTACTAGAACACGAAAATAGTGTATATACTTGAATACACTGTGTCGTAATTTCATCAACATTAATAAGTTAATCCTGCGAGATTGTCTGATAGAGCTGTAGATCTATGCGATGTGTAAAGACAATGTTTTATTTTGCTTGGTTGATGGCCACCTGTACAGTTGCACTGAACATCGGTGCAGGTCGTCGAGTGGCAGTGTTGACAGTAATTGTAACTGATCAGGGAAAATGTCTGAGAAAACTTCACCAAGAACAATACCTGCCAAGATATGCAGGCTGCTGACTGGTGTCTTTGAGGTACAATATTAGAACATTTGCCGATCGTTTTTTGGTCTTTTCAGTGCTTTGGGGAATAAGGGACGCCCGTGTTTCTCCATTTTATAATCACTGTATACGCAAAGCTTTTGGCCACTGTTTACATTGAGTATGTAGTAGGCCGCGGTATTTATCCCCTTCTTAACATACAAAATGGCAGTGCGTTTAACAAAAATCTTTATTTACATTGTTTTTCATAGTTGGCACTGCGTTACGTTAAAAACGTCCATTCTGCTAAACATTGGATTACACATGCAGGATTTATATAAAAATACAACACCATTGCACTTTGTATCTTTATTTCCATCAATGTGTGAACACTATTTACCTTGGTTACGTATACAGATCAGAAGTGTCAAACTGTATAACGGTTGGTCAGTTCTCCTGTAGCAAGAAGCCCACAAAAATGCATGTTTAAATGAAGAGCAGTTTTTACGTTCATGGCCGATTATGTATCCGCAATCAGAATTCATGGAATAAGGACAATATTGGAATTCCAAGCATTTACTCTGACGGGTAACAAACATTTTTAATCATTTTTAATCATTAGCTCCTTTCAGCTTATGACACGTTTAATGATCCAAAAAGGAAGAATCATTCAATTAGCAATTTTAAGGTTTAGATCGAGAAAAGCTGCATAAATGTTAGCTTTACTTAATATGAGTTCTTTTGGGTAAATGGTTGAAATCAAAACATCAAAGAAAGGGTTATCGAAAGTGAAAATATCATCCAAATATCGAGAAGAATCATTGAAGACATCATGAAATCTCGTTCATAGCAGTACAAAAAAAATTGTCAATCAGTGGTACACAATTTGGCTAGGGGGCGTGAGCAGTGTTGCACTTTCAATTACTGTTCATGAACAGACTCAATAAAACCGAGTCTGCAATTTTCTCTTTTTGTGTTGTAAGTTTTGCTCTCGGGGATCACACCCTTTCAGTATTTATAATCTTCACAACAGCAGGTGTTAAGTGCTTGTGTGGCGGCCGTAAAACGTCGCCGCGTACTTCATTCTCTGTGTTGTTATACCTTCTGATCCTTCGAGATCATGAATTTCATTACTTCTTGTTCTGAAAATTGAATACCGCTTAAGCCGGTGCTAGGGGGCGTGAGCAGTGTTGCACTTTCAATTACTGTTTATGAACAGACTCAATAAAACCGAGTCTGCAATTTTCTCTTTTTGTGTTGTAAGTTTTGCTCTCGGGGATCACACCCTTTCAGAATTTATAATCTTCACAACAGCAGGTGTTAAATGCTTGTGTGGCGGCCGTAAAACGTCGCCCCGTACTTCATTATCAGTGTTGTTATACCTTCTGATCCTTCGAGATCATGAATTTCATTACTTCTTGTTCTGAAAATTGAATACCGCTTAAGCCGGTGCCAGGGGGCGTGAGCAGTGTTGCACTTTCAATTACTGTCAGTAAAGAAAGCTTTCTCAGCGTTACATACAGCAAAAGTATTTTTCTCTAGCAAATACTTTCTAGATTAAGTTAGTAAGTTTCTCTGTAATTAGATCGTGCGGAAAGGTTATGAACAAAGTAGATATATCGTATGTGCTGACAGTGATTGCAAAAAGCCTTTTGTTTTTAAGATTTCTAAAAAGAATTTAATAGACCAGAAGAGATTTATTCAGGAATGTTCACAATATATTTCAAATGGTCCTTTATCTTAGTTAAATAAGAAGTCATGGTGGAAACAACAAAATTATAACTACAGGTGTTTGTAGCCAGTTAATATCAACATCTAGCCCCACATTTGCACCAATTTGAATAAATCAAATTCAGATGCCTCAAAGATATTGACAAAATACTTTTCATCCTCGATCAAAGTGGTATGTGAATAGCTGTATGTGCTGTGTGTTTTAATCGGCATACCTGGGTGGTGCATAACACTTACAAATTAAACAAGAAAAAACTCTTTGGGTATCCTTAAGTATCTTATTCAAATAATATTGAACTATTTCAATTCAGGGAGATTAGACAATCATAAACAATGGACATTATGTAATGCCTTGCACACAAATGCCAGAAGCCAATTATTAAGGACATCTCTATTCATTTCAAATTCAAATGTTCATACTTTGTGTGAATATTGTCAAACTTAATATCAACAGAGCTCCAGATAAGATGCGTAAAATAAAACATTTGAAAGAATTACTTCTTTATTTCTCCACCAAACCCTATACTATTACTACTCTTTAGAATTGTCTCTAGGGGACGGTTCTAACGAGTGGTCACAGTATAGACTGTCGCGGAGAAAAGTCGATTTTTAGTATGTTCTTTAACCTTTAGCTGTGATCAATGCCTTCAAAAAAGTACTGTGCGATCTATCAAGTGTAAAATACATGTAGGTCTTTATACCTGACTTTCAGAAACCTACAGGTAAACAAAGCTGTAACCAAAGCTACAGCACAGTCTGGGTTTATCTGATTGCTGGTATTTCATTCTATAAAATGATTGTGTGGCACAAATCGTGACAAAACTATTGTTACAAGTGTGTGTATGTGTTTGTGTGCTCACCCTAACATTTGTGTTTGCCTAGTGGTTTGTGTTTGTGCGTTCGGTTCTTGTTTAAAATGCCCGTCTCAACTGCGCGTGTATGTATGTGTGCATATGTGCGTGCGTGCGCGCGCGCGTGTGTGTGTGTGGCTGTCTATTACTTGCTTTATATCGCTGTTTTGGTGATTGTTGCGTATTGTGTGTTGATTTCCTGCTTGACCTTTACTACTTTATTTAATCTTAACAGACAACTGGCACTCAAGTAATTCCAAATGCTGTTTTTGTATCAAGTCTACAATGAACATTTGGTAATATTTTTAGGCAAGAATCAAGTTTAGAAATCACTCTACCAGACACTAGATGGCATAATGTCCGCATAGAATCAAGAACATGCGACCTGTCAGCGTTCCTTGACGGAATTCCTGTGGTCAAGCAGTCATCTACTGGACAATGCAATCCAATAACATTCGATACGGTTGCTATAACAGCAGGTAATGGAATGTTGATGTTTGGAATGTTTCTATCTAGTACTTGTGTGTATCATAAGGGGACCGCTTCCGTTCAGGATTTATAATCTTAAGGGGATCACCTTCCTTCAGAGTTTATAATCTTCACAGCAGCAGATGTTAAGTGCTTGTGTGGCGGCCGTAAAACATCTCCCCGTACTTCATTCTCAGTGTTGTTATACCTTCTGATCCTTTGAGATCATGAATTTCAGTACTTCTTGTTCTGAAATTTTAATACCGCTTAAGCCGGTGCTAGGGGCATGAGCAGTGTTGCACGTTCAATTACAGTTCATGAACAGACTCAATAAAACAGAGTCTGCAATTTTCCCTTTTTGTGTTGCAATATTTGCTCTCGGAGATAACCTCCCTTCAGAATGTATAATCTTCTCAACAGCAGATGTTAAGTGCTTGTGTGGCGGCCGTAAAACGTCGCCCCGTTCTTCATTCTCACTGATGTTATACTGTCTGATCTTTTGAGATTATGAATTTCAGCTCTTCTTGTTCTGAAAACGGAATACGGCTTAAACCGATGTTAGGGGCGTGAGCAGTGTTGCATTTTCAATTACTGTCCATGAACAGACTCAATAAGACCTAGTCTGCAATTTTCTCTGTTTTTGTGTTGCAATTTTTGCTCTCGGGGATAATCTCCCTTCAGAACTTGTTAATGTTTTCTGTTGTCTTCTCATGAATGTGTTTGTGTTTGGGTGTGAAGTTGTGTTTGTGACATGCTATCTATCGATGTTTGGGAGGTGGTTGCGTCTTGAAGGTGTCTTTGCCTTCTTGACTTTACTACTTTTTCATTTACGTTTTAGTTCAGTAAATCCGAATCCTCTGATTAGTATACATAACTATCTTAATCTTACTGTAGGATAACAATCATACAAAACGCCCCTCTGGGGCTTTCTACATGACCTTTACTACGCATTACGCATATACCTTGTAACATCTCTTTCACCTGCCCGTTTAGATTAAACACATTTGTATTAAGTGACAATGAAAACTAAATATTTCAAGTGTCATTTGTCGATGCTAGGATAAATGTGAATTTATTCATGTTTGTTTTGTAAATTCAGTAAATAGCCTCAAGGTCGGCGACTTTAAATAACCTCAACACCCAAGATTAGAAATATCCTGTATTTTGTGCTCTACTAACGCATTTACGTCTTTGCAAACATAATTTAGCGAGGCACGACCAGGATATGATATAATTATGTGCCTATATGTAGTATATCAGATTGTCTCCTGTATAACCTTTTATTTCCTTTGTTTTTAATACAAAAGTAAAACACATGTATATTTAATGCGCATCAAGTAAATTATTAAATATAAATATAACTTGTTGACAAAGTTTTTCTTCTCAATAACTAATGTTGTATATTAAACAACTGTGCCCATGGCTGTGTCTTTACCTTGTCTGTAATATGTTCCATTAAAGTTGAAGCATTGCTTTCCAAAATAATATATCCTGAAAGTGGGAGATCCTTCGAAAGTAAAAGTAGCAATGCCAAAACAGTAAATTGCAGCCTCGGTTTTAATGAATCTGTTCATCAGTAGCAATTAAAAGTGCAACACTACTCATGCTCCCAGGCACCGGCATAAGTAGTATTCAATTTCCAAGACTAATAACATCGTGTGTAAATAGTCTTGGACTAATATATATCCGTGCTTATTCAGCCAAAACGTTCCAATCTAATTTCATGGCAATATTTGATTACAATGATTTCATATCAAACGGTCCTAACATACTTGGATCGGTCACTTTGTCAGGGAGAGAATTAAGGCAGTCCGCACTGTCAGAAAGATAGCTGGATACAAATTCAGTTAATGGTCGAAGAATGATATCTAGCATATTGTTCAGACTGTATATTTTACAACTGGGACCAGCTACTATTAAATCTGTAACGTTATACACTTCATCCATGATAGAAAGCGACTTTCGCATGCTGGTTTATTGTTTACTCTTGTGTATTTGTAGAAATCTGTAGAACATTTTCGTCTTAACTCCGAATTTATTTAAATAATCAAGTTTCTGTTCAGCTAACAGGTTTGATTTCGAATTATTGTATATACCTGTTGTATCAGCTTTTTTCTTGATCTTCATATAGAGAATCATAATAGGTTATATCATCTAACATCTCGTTTACTAATAGGCGAACAGTTTAGCGGAGGCATTTCACAACTGAACATGTGGAACAAAACAGGCTATGTCCCATCTCCATCAAGGTGCTTTTATGGAGGCAAAGATGCTTCGCTGTCCTGGCGGGAATTTGGCGATGCAGTGTTAACCGAAGCATACGTACACCTGCCCAGTTCTTGTGATGGTATGTTGTCAGATATGTGGTTGAATCTTTAAGCACGTTCAATTAAGCTTTTGAGAAACCGTTTTAAGAAATGAATGACGTGCTCCCGGTGTTCATGAGGTTATGCAACGCATAGCTTTACGAGCAAAGTTAGTGAAGCCCGGGAGCACGTCATTTATTTCTTATATGTATATTCCATTGTATTTCTTATATTTCAACGGATTTTTTAAATATTATATACCGGTCACGTAATAGCCGCTATCTAGGTCGTTGCCAGGTTCGTTTCTAACGTAGTAGGATTGTTGGAGATAACGCTCCTTACGTCACGTGTACATAACACGGAAGTGACGATACGTTGCTTGGGAACAGACGTTGATTAATAGTTTGAATGTAGTACGCAAAGAGAGAATTAAGAGAAGTAAATTGTGAAAGAAGAAGACGTGTCAATCATCTATTCCCGTCCCATATAGACAAGGATCTCTATATATGGTATGAAAAATAGTCCCAAACACATATTATAAAATTTTTAATATAGAATGAATACAAGATTTTAATCAGTAAATTGTCCAGCGGAATTCTGGGAAAAGTAGAACCGACTCAAACCGGTATTGAAATGAACGTTCATGGGAAAATGCAACTTTCTTTTTAGAATAAGGTTATATAAGGACGTTTCAGGGCGAATGTTAATATAACAGAATATAGAATATTGACGAGACGTCGATATGCTTCAGATCCAAGATACCAATTATAATAATAATACTAATAAAATGAAAACAATACTATTAATAACAACAATTGTACAGTAAATCATCGTAAATCCGAAATGTTAGTAGAGAATGAAGAAGTGATGTTGATGTTTATTGCATGGTGAAAGTAACGCGAAAAGCTTTCAACTTTGATAGCATTTGTCTAGATACGACGCCTATGCATACATCTGTGCTGCCGGCAATGTTTTACTTTACTGATTTCTATTTAGTCGAGTCTTTAACATTGTAAAGTGTAATAGCATATACATTTGTGCATTTGATAATTTTAGACTATGACAACTGTGTGTCATCCCCATGTTTCCATGGTAACTGTACAGATGCTCTTCATGGCTACCATTGCGACTGTAACATTGGTTTCACCGGTAAACAATGTGAACTCAACATAGATGATTGTCAAACCAATATCTGCATGAACAACGCCACCTGCATTGATGGAGTTAGCAACTACACGTGTGCGTGTTTAGACTCATTCGCCGGGACGTACTGTGAAATTCTACTTGGTACTTAACTTTTGACCTTAATTTGATTCGCTGATGAATCTGTGAAATATTTTAGTTGCATAATGAACAAACATATCTAATATGCCAGTTACAAATTGGACAAAACGCATTTACATATACTACCAATTTGTTGTATACACATGACTGACATTTGGCCTTTTATATTTATTTCCTTTTTGCTTATATGTTGTATACTTATATTTACGTATCTTTATACCATTTCATTATTTAGGCTTTATAGCTATATTACTAGGTTCCAGTATACCTATACTATCATATGCTGTTATTTACATTTCACTTCCTACGTATTTTTGCTTTAATTACGCTATTTGCTATTAAGGGTATACCTAGGATAACCATCATCCCTAGGTCAACCTTTTCATATATAACAATATTGCCCGTTAACTATATACACCATTGTCCTTTAACATTTACCATTATCGTCCTATGACACTATACCAACATTGTAAATATATACCAAGATTATCATTTTAACTATATACCACTATTGTCCTTTAACTATATACCAAAACTGTTCCATAATTATATACCAAGATGGCATTTTACGTGTACATGGATGAAATTTAATTACATAATAGTTTTATCACTTAGCTATTTACCAGCGATGATGACATTTACCTCTTTACCGCCATTGGCATTCGACTGTATACCTGAGACGACACGTTACATATATAGTGATATTTAATTATATAACATTATTTAAAAATAAGTAAACCATACAAATTAATTATCATAACAATGGCTAATGTTGACATCAAGGAATCATATTTACGTGTCAATATATATTAATGTTGTGAATTTGGATGAACATTTTATCACCATGTTAAGTTTATTGTGCAATTTATTGCACTGTCATTTTATTTATTTGAAATGGATAAGTTCATGGACATTGGAGCAACTGGGGCAATTGGACGGAGTGTAGTACCTTTTGTGGACAAGGTTTACGGACTCGGAAGCGCCTGTGTAATAATCCACATCCTGATAATGGTGGCAGGTCATGCAAAGGGGCCATCACTGAAAGTGAGCATTGTATCGACACCGAATGTCCAGGTAAATAAATGTATTTGCTTAATTAAGAATATCAATTATGCAAACTAAAGCAATAAACATAAAGAAACACTATACAAAACATGAAAACCTCTGTTGTAGAGAATGCTAATACAAACCCCGTTATTGCGCTTTGTAAACAACGTGAATCCAGATGAGATCACGAGTTAATCGGTCAAAAGGATCTTAAACTTTTAACGATTCGATTATTTGTGATAATTGTAGCATATCGGAGTTGAGCAGACACTATTTTACATCAGTCTCACGTTTAATGTCTATGCTTCCTTCCCTTGTGGAGTCTTAAATATAGATTTAAAATAAATTTAAAGCTGGGGCATTACGATATAGACTGACACGTACCAATATAGACTTATTTTTTTTAAAATATTAACCTTTATATATTGTGTGTGTGTGGGCGGGGATTGTGATAATGAGATATCGACAATATCTGTGTCTCCTTTGGATTCAAAATGTGTTGATTGCATTTGGGTGATCGTTGACTGTATCCTAACTGCTTAAAAATAGCTATGTGTTCATTCAGGCACTGCATGAATTTACCTGTAACAATAACAATTGTCAGAACATTAAGGGATATTTATTGGAAATGAAAATAGGTAATATATTTCGTCTGGTAAAACTATTAACAATAACAATGTTAAAAACATTAAGAGATGTTTATTGGGGCAAATGAAAAAGTAATATATTTCCTCTGGTAGAACAATGAAATTATCTAGTTCGTAAAACAATTATAAATTTACCTAATGAATATTCATGTCAAAAATATTTCATGTAAAGTTATAAGTGCCAAAGTGTTATAATGGTATCATGAATTCAAAAGTTTTAGAATCAGGGCTATAATATTCAATCAGCAAACGGAACATACCTTAATAAAGCTTTAGTAGTCCAGTATACGCATATCTTGTTTGCAGTGGTTTAAATATGTGAATTCTTGTAATATGCTAAATATGTACCCTAAAAATATTATTGTCAGAAATAATCGCTGTATGAACATTGATCGGCTGATTTACATAATGCAATTATGAACATAGGAGTTGTGTTGCCCATGACAGACATGTTGTATCTAATATATATAATATTTATATATATCATAAAAACACAAAGCAGACTTTGACTAGGCAACCCCGCATAAATCATCTTGTCTAGTCTGCTAACTTTACAAAGGTGTTTAAGGCGTATCTATAGAGTAAAGGGTTCAAACCAACATGTTACAGTTTGTCCATCAATCGAGGCACCAAGCAATGGGAGTGCAGACTGCAGAAATGAAACTAAGACAATTACGTGTACGATATCATGCAATACTGGGTACGACTTTGACCAACAGCCGTTAGATACCTACATCTGTGGGCCTGATACCTTCTATGAATGGAATTTTCAAACAAAGGAAAACCCGGAGAGAAAATTGCCTAAATGTACAGGTATGCAACTGAAAACAGCAATCCTGAACGATGTGACTAGATGTGACAGTGGCTATTAAATTATTAGGCTATGCTACTTGATCATGCTGAGGAATGTAGGAATAGAACATGCCTTAGGCAACATAAAAAAACAAATTCCTATGTGTGTGGCTCTGTAAGGCAGGTGGTAGATTAATGCATTTTAAAAGCTTCTCTAGTAGAATTATGCAACCAACTATGTTATGACTATTAGATTAAATAAATTAATGATCGCTGAGGACAGGTTCTACTGTATTATATATAGTATAAACATCGCATGTATTTTCTTGGTGATTGTTGTCAGAACATACGTTTTCAAACACAAATTCTGTCTCTGGTAACACTTCTCTCGTAACACTTTAATTATAATGCTAATATCACATATAGGTTTAATCTAAAAACGGTATTAATGACATAATCTGTTTATGAATATGAACATTTGGGTTAACGCATAGGGGTATCATAGGTATTGACTAGGTGATTCATATGGCAAATGAGCACAGAAATGCATAATAATGGCAGCAACAGTCAAATGAGATCTTTATTGTTGTATAATCAAACAAAGCAAATCCTCATCCTACAATATCCGTTTGATCTTGGTCTTCTTTGTTTGCAAAAATGCCAAAAGTCGTGTCTGTGGAGTAAACGATATTTATTAAATATTTTGCTGTACGAACATAATAATATGAAATGCATATCGGAGTCATAGGGAAAAACTATTGTCACTATCACTTATGGGACAAATACAGAAACTGTGCTAATGTATATAGATAGTAATCCATGAATATTTATGAACTAACAAGAAATAAATAATATATGTTTAGATATCAATGAACTTTATAATGGCCTATGAACAAGAAACTGTTGCCCTACCAAAATGTAGAATCAGATCTGTAAAGTTTCCTAAGCAAACAGATAAAACTATTCTTTAAGCAAACGTCTACAGGAGTCATCCGATATGTGCCTATTCTGCTAAGGTGTAGAAATTTGTATATATAGAGTAAAGGTTTAGAGATATTAGTTACAGCTGTAGTGTGCTCTGTGTTCTCAATATTTGTATTTTTATTCTAGAAATACGGATGCCAGAAAAACTGACAGTGCACTATTCTGCACAGTACCGAGATCTCTACTGTTCCTCTGATGAAATTAGTGTAACTGCGAAGAACTGTATATATAACCGAATTAAAACCACAGTTGACACACTTCCCTGTATAAGAAAGGAGACATGCTCGCTTCAAACCTTGGAGATAACAAACTGTTCGAATTCCAATCGAGAACGTCGGGGAACTAGACCAGTTGGTGTATCATTAGTCATCGCCACACAACCAGACAATGGTATGACAGGGATTACAAAATTAATCATTATTACCTCTCATTTGTTACACAATATCTAAATTTGACCCAGACATTATGTATTTACTGGTATCCTGAAAACATACGAGAGTGACCATGGCATGTATGAAACCATTTGTCCAGATTTTTTGACGTAAAATATTAAAGTATACACTGTCTGTTACATGGTATCGATTATTTAATAAGAAACTAAATATCTAAGCATTTTCAATGCAATTAAAACCTGCATACGATTACCGCTATGTTAACACAGGTTTACTGCTGCACGGCGCATATGTGGTCAACACAATGAGTAGGATTTGATGAGTTGTACACAGTGTGACAGCTGAGTATGGGTTATTTTTCACAGAGCAAACAGTCCATTCCATGTACATTTATTAGATACAAAATACGGGTAAACCCCGTGTGTGATTGCAGTTATAAAATAAAAATACCCCCTATAATGCTATTAAAAATAATGTATTTGTTTTTACAATCAGCTCTGTACGGACGACTTTGTGAATCTAGAGTGCAAATGTTAGAGAAACTATTGGCCGAACGGCAAAAAGTTTGGATTTTATGATACACGGTCTGGAGCCATGCTGTTTTGCATATGCCATCCATGTCGTGCTATATGCTAACCTTCTGCACGATTGGTCATTTCTCCTCTGCAAATATTGTCCTTCGCTTCAAATCTAAAAGTACATTGTGGTCATATTTTTTTGCCGAAAACAGCGTTAGAGTGACGAACAGTTTGGATTCCGATGAGACACAGAATTCCTCGGCTTCTGATCAGGATCCAAACTTTTTGCAAAAGTTACCAAAGCGTCGACTATAGTGCTAAAATGTATATAAGGAATACGAAAAATCTCATTTACAAATGTGATCGGGTGTATAATTCAGATATTTAACTGCTTGTATAAAAAACCATATTCTTTACGAACTTTATGCAGCACTCTGCCAAATTCGAGTATCCGCATTGCATTTTAACATATAAGATAATAAGAACATTCGCTGCATTGGTGAAAATAGTAAGAACCTGTAACAAGTAATTCTGTACCGAAAGTAAAACCTGGTCAGCTAATACGGAAGGCGTCTTATCTTGCTCTGTTCTGCTTGCAAATGCAGAAAAGTATAGAATTATCGAGTAAATAGAGGATCGGTTGCGAGTTGTCTTTAAGATCACATGTTCCTAAACGAGCCTTAGAAAATGTCATTTAGCGAGCCTTTGCGAGCTTAATAACATATTCTTGGTGAGTTTAGGAACATGTGATCTTAAAAGACAACGAACATCCGATTCTTTATCTCACATACCAAAAAAGTGCATTTTCGCCGTTTAAATGACATGTAAACATCAGTTTCTATGGTTTGACGTCATATATATGACGTATGACGTCATATATGTTCTAAAGTGATCTTACACGTGTTACAGATAAGGAAATCTTAACCCGTTGGTCTAACTCGGAGATAAGGGAAGGTATGTGAGAAACGGTTAATTGGCTCACAATGAAACATGCATCGATCACAAATACCTTGATCACCCAGGTACAGGGTGTTTCATAATATCTGTTACCATTTTACAGTCTCATATTTTTTAACATTTTGAATATATGTAAAAATGAAACTCATTCAGTGATAGGAGACAAAACAAAGTTTCCTATGATACCTAACATCAACATGTTTTCGTGAAATGCTAAACGCAGTGTCATTTCATGAAAATATGCGAGTTTACAGTACATGCTCAAGATGACGTCCTCGTCGTAGCAAAACGACGTCTAAACGTTTCTTGAAGGTGTTTATTACGGATCTACACATGTCTTGCGAACTATTCTAATTTCACGTCTGGTCGATAGCTTCAACTCTTCTGTGGACGATGGCGAAGGCCTGTACACTCATTTGAATATTTAAAAAGAAGTGAGCTTCTTCAGAAAACCAGGTATTGTCTGCTATTTCGGATCGGTCTTTCATCCAGGTCACGAAAGCAAGTCGACTGTTAATGTCAAAATCTTTCAAATGTTGCTTGATTGAAATAGTGTATAGCGTCAATTTCAAGTCAATCATAAGCATCCTGGATACACTGGCAACACTAATTTTGTTAGTTATATCACCCAGGGCTCGGCACACAGACTTTTGTTGTGTTTCTGCACCTGCTCCAACGACTCCGGTGATTTGACTGCTCTCTGTCTTCCGGCATTATCATGTCTTCTGTCTTTCACCAATCCTGATTGTTCAAATCATTTCACAATTATTTATACATGCATTTTATTCAATTCTCATCTTCAGGGCATCGCAATTGCATTGATCTGATAACTGTGATCTACGAATAAGTCTCATAATACAGCTTAACTATTTCAGTGCACTTTTCTATGGGCAGTGTCATCTTGAAAATACTTTTTTCGATAACGTCATAATGACGTCATGACGTCAACGTTCTCCCAAACTGTTTGCAATACCCATTTAAATGACATATAACACCACAGTGTTGTGTGTTCTGTGTAATGTTCATATTAGTTTGTAATGGTAACACATATTATGAAACACCGAATACAACATGTGGATATGGACCCCTCCGCTACAATTCGAACCTCCTGACTAGAAAACATCTATATCCCTAACGACGCTAATAAAACAGATGTGAAGTACACTTGCATTGTGATTGTCGTTCACACGTCTTTACCGTACTCTGTAAGACTGACATAATTATATGACCACATAATGCCACTTGATGGTGCAAATCATATTTGTAAAATACCTTTTTTAATATATATATATATATATACAGTATTACATTAAGAGTAATGCTTTTAAAGATCTTTCAAAAGTATAATAGTATTTCACCAGTTCATTTTGTGTACCCTTTTACTTGATATACATGCAACTTAACATCTTTGCAAGCAGTGTGGAACTAGATCAAAGTGTTCGTCTGATTGGGGTCTACAGTGTTTGATTATGAAACAACATAATTCTAATTCTACAGTTTCTACTATGATAAATACATGTATTAATATGGTATCATAAAAATAATCAAACTAAATTGTATGGTGTCATTAGTTCTTATATAAGTATCCATCAGGTAATTTGTTTTTTAAAATATATATCCGAATCACATTTGTAATTACAAATGAATATAAACATGTTGCAGATAATGCGAATGAGACGCTTGGAGATCTTGAAGATGCATTTAAAAGTCTACAGAAATCAGCTGAAAATGGGAGTTTTACTGTCGACGTCATGGATAGCGAATATGAATTAGACATTGGTTCAACAACGTTAACAGGGGAAGCAACGTGTAGACCAGGCACAACAAGAGTAAACTATTATTGTGGCAAGTATTTCAATAGTTCCTATAAACCAGCAAGCATTACCTGAAATTAACCCATTCAGTGTCATGAAGTCGGGTATGTTATATCATATGCAAACAGTTTGGATCTGGATGAGGCACCGAGTTACCCAGCGTCTCATCAGGATACAAACTATATGACACATTTTATTGTTTAAGGACAGTGAACACTTGCCTATACTTGCCTATTCTAAAATTTTGAGCAGACGAAAATGTGTCAAGAAGATGATAGTGCGCTCAGCAGGCAAATATATGACCAGCAGATAACATTGTTATTACTGAAACAGTCCTTGAATGCATGTTTGTGATGCAGAATACATTTAAGAAATAATCTTATTTACCATGGTAGTAGCTGTAGAGCCAGAGCTCAAACAGTTTAGCAATAAAGAAAAGAAACACATCTCAGCAGACAATCCCTACAGGATTTATTATGTTTGCAAATGTGTTTGTCAAAGGATTATATCCTATGTATGTCAATAATCACGATCTGTTACACATGCAATGCAAAACACATATTTGAACATGTGTCATTTGTTCATGTCACAAAACGCCAATAAACTATGCAGATAAATGTTACTCGTCGATATCGTGAACCTATCAGGTACAAGGTATTCAATAGCCAAAGTGATTATTATGTATCCCTTTCCGTTTTCTATGTTTATTCCAAACTGCAATAACTACTGAATATTTATGGACAAAATAGTAATAATGCAATCTGGAATGTGTAACAGTGTAGTCATTTCAAAATTTAAAGACACGTATCTATAAACTTTCATTAGCAAACAAAGCAAACTCTCGTCATCATTATATATTATTACTACACTTAAAGTGTCAAACAAAATGTGTAAATATAAATATTTTAAAAATAGTTCCTTTATTTCTCCAACAGATCCTGTATTGTTACCACTCATTAGAATCGTCTCGAAGAGACGTGTGTAAAGGGTGGTCACAGTATAAAGTTTGTGGGAGAATTGACAATTTTAGTATTTACCTGTAGGTACCCATCATTATCAGCAGCATAAATAATTGTTGAACGTTGTAACTGTCGTTTGTTAGACCTTTCAATATTTTCAGTCCCTAGACTTCTCGTTGTAGGCCCAAGTCGGTGTCCCTGGCATGGACACGGTGTCGGATCGTTGAAGGATCTGTTGAAAATTAATTCACATTTAATCTATTTCCTAACATAACCAACAGCGTTTATATTGAGCAGAACATTAGCCTGCTAGTCGCGACCGACTCGCATTTTCAAACAGTTTAGATATATATGAGACACGGTGTAACTAGGCTTCACGTTAGGTCCAAACTGATTCTTGGAATCTTGATCCGGAAGTTACATGGTTCAGTGTTGATTAGATATTATTTAATCACAGCGGGGTAACGGTTAACCATTTAGTTCGTAGAATCAATTTTTCACACATTTGCTAACGGAATAAACCCAGATCCGACAGCTTCTGTAGGAGCCGTCTTATCACGGCTGCATATGTTGGCTTTACAAACTAGATAGATTTAAATACAGTTTAAATACAAAAAAGCTCATATATTCAAGTATTCATTTGCTAATACAACAATACAGCCAGTACATATTTATAATATCATTATCTCTAACATGTCCATGAAGACATATATTATTGATGCTCGAATCAATTGTAGTCACACTCAATTGTCAGGTGTTGACGTTAATTTCAGTACCATGCGGGGTAGGATCATATTCATATCAGGACTACTGTAAAACATGCGAAACCGGTTCATACCAGAGCACAGAGGGTCAGTTGTCCTGTATGCCCTGTCCAGATGGAAAAACTACTCTTGGCATTGGATCAACCAACATACAAGACTGCACAGGTAAGTAGCTATGATATTTTATATGACACATATACGAAGACTAACCAAAAGAAAATACTACAAACATACGTTTTTACATCCAAAGATACTTGTCTGAAAGCATAGGATTTCATTTATTCATAATTCATTATTTTGAGAGTATATATTATTATTATAATTATTATTAGTATACCACATTTATATAGCGCTCTTTTCACGCAGGATATGTGCGTTCAAAAGCGCTTAAACAACATATAGAACTTTTATTTTCTTTTTTTTTCTTTCAGTCTCAGTTCCGGCTGTCCCTGAGGCAGTAAAAGGTGTGTGGAAATGTAATATTGGATTCAGTTGTAACTTGCTCATTTGTACTTGTTTTGTATGTTCTAAACAGTAAAGCCCCACTAATACGACAGTCACATAATTGTCTCGCATAAATGACATGTTTCTACAGTTCCTATGTTAACATATCATGTGGTATACAGTAGAACCTGTTTTAAGCGACCATAACAATTTTGAGTATGTATGGCAGGTGGTAGCTTAATGCAGGACAAAAGTAAAGCGAAACGCATCTAAGGGGTATTGCTGAATTATCCCTGTCCTGCATCAAGTAATCAACTGATATGTAAATCCCATTGTTCAATAAATGAATGGCTGCTTATGACAGGCTCAACCATATATATATATAAGATAGACCCTAAAGATACCATATGGACCATATGAAAGAGATATCATCAACCATTATGATGACTGCGATATGACAACCATGTACAACGGATTGGATCCTGACTAGACGCTGAGTAAAACTGAAAAATTCAAGAGAACAATATGTTTAAAGTTAGATTGTGAAATGTAGTAAAACTGGTGATAATAAAGTGGATCGATTAGACCTTACTTGATAAATATTCATGTAATAACTAATAAACATCAGACGCATTGCCGGTAACAGAAACTTATAACTGAGATATATACTGTTCCCGAAGTTTACAACCGGAGGGTCTGGTTTGTTTCTACTCTGTTCACAAATACGTTCGAAGACGATTGTATGAAGTAAAATTAGTTAAGTGACCACTAATTTAAAAGGAAAATAGATGCATGTAAGGGCAAAGGTAATGCCTATGGAATGCATTGCAGTACAGTTACAATATAACTCATACTCGTTTTTTAGATACAACCTCTTTGATTCAATCTACCGAAAGATAGCATTTACTAAAATAAAATAAACTATTTTAGAATTGAGTAGTTCTGTAAACACTGTGATAAAAAGTGCATAAGTATGCTCTATTTATCACTATTGTTTCAAAGAGTAACCATTTACAGATGCGTCAAAAGGAATCAGTATGATAGTTTGTTATAATACCAGATGATTGAACGACCTAGACTAAATAATGTTTAATCGCCGTTTTAGACAGGTTTAACTGTCTATTTTTTTTCTCCTTCATTTCAGTGACAGCAATAGCAGCTGGTTCTGCATGTGCTTTTGTTGTGGTAGTCATTCTGATGTTTGCATATAGGAGATATAGGTAAGTTAGGATTTCTCGTGGTTATCAGAAACCGAGTATAACACTGAAAGCACCTGTTCCAAGCCTACCATTTAATTCTATTAATCTAATGAATGCTGAAGATTCGAGAATAATGGTCCATTATAGTTAAAGTAAAGAATAAAAGTACAAAAATGAGTCATGCAGGAAACACCACATACAGAACAAACACTCGCCCAATCAGCAACACAAGAAAAAAAGCAAATGAACATAACTAGAAAAATCAACAAGAGACGTACAAAGACAAAACAAACATACAATAGGAAGAAGATGGAAGTACCGCCTTGGAACGGTCAATGACAAAAGTCAATGAAAGGAACATTTTCGTTGATAGACAGTACACACCTTGGTCAGAGAATTAATCTAGGAATATCCATTTGCTATCAGTCTACACTCAAATATCAGTACACTTGTTTCCAGCGTTTAAAGGTTTTGAAGGGTCAACTTTTTCAAAGTCAGACATACATTTTGTGACGGATTTTGCAAACACGCAAAATATAATGTTAGACATGAAATGCGTTGCAACAATATATATGTAGGTCCCGCTAGGGGGAGGGTTTTATTATGGGCACTTAGCCTAACTGCATAAGGTTCGGTGAACATATAAAGTAATACACAGGGAGCTAAAAGTACCTATCATGCACCCCTAAACGTCTTTCATGGGTACCAACATGTTCATAAATGTATCCTGAATTAGACTCGCGAATGTACTCAAGTTTATTTTATGCTATATGTATTTAATCGTTTACATGGCAACACCCAGTTTTCGTAATGATGACACATACTTTCAAATTCGTCCATAACATAGCCAGTTATTGTCATAAACCTATAAAACTGGTACCAAATGAAAGATAAGACATTGGAGTTTTATTAAATTACCTTATTTGCATACTCATGAATATTAAAGAGAACCTTAAAATAGTAGAAAAAGTATAGAAATAACGTAAACCTTTTTTTTTTATCCTACAAATATCAGAAACAACTTCAAATGCCGTTTGACATGATGAAAAATAAAGAAAACAAGCTATCCAGTATGAGAATCAAAGCATTAATTTTAAATTCCATCTTCACCTTTTCCATGGCAACACCCCAGTTTTCGTAATAATGGCCCGTACCTTCAAAATCGTCCATACCACAGCCAATTTTTGTCTGAAACCTATAAAACTTGTATTAAATTAGAGATAAGACGCTGTGCCTTTATTTCCAACCTGCTGTTTTAAATTACCTTATTCGCATACTCATGCATATTAATGAGAACATTAAAAATGGTAAAAACAATATAAAAGAACGTAAATAATGTAAACTATTCACTTTTTATACTACAACTATCAGAAAACAACTTTAAATGCAGTTTACTATGCTGAAACAATACTCATAATAAAAATCAAATTTGAGGACCCAAAAATTAACTCTAAATAATATTTTAACTGTTTCCATAGAAATAATTCATTTCACACTGTTCACACATTTTGTTCGTCGACCCCTAACTACAAAAATATTCCATAACACAGAAGGTGTTTGTACAATCTGTATACAATTGGTACCGAATTAAAGCTACGACCTTGTGCTTTTCTTTGAAGGATATACTTTTTTGCATACACATGAATATTAATGAAAATTAAAAAATAGTAAAAACATACAGAAGTAACGTATACCTCTCACTTTTTATCCTTCCAATATCAGAAAACAACTTCAAATGTAGTTTAAACTGATGACAAAATACTCAGAAAGCAATATATCTGAATTGATAAACAAACAATGAAC
Source organism: Azorinus chamasolen (assembly GCA_963576725.1). Taxonomy (NCBI): domain Eukaryota; kingdom Metazoa; phylum Mollusca; class Bivalvia; order Cardiida; family Solecurtidae; genus Azorinus; species Azorinus chamasolen. The sequence goes on along the minus strand of OY755252.1, from coordinate 32,060,378 downwards.
TGTAAGTAACATTGTTACTGTTTCCATGGTAACCGATCCTTTCAAAAAAATTTGAAATTGGCATCTACCTAGATCTCGATTATTTTTTATGAATAATAAATCAAATTGTTACAAAAACATAGACATGAGGCATTGCTTTAATAGTAAATATTACTTTTCTGATATAAACTAATTTTCACATGTATGAATATTTATGAGAACAGTAAAATATGTTAATATTGTTGACACCAGTCTTTCACTTATAATGCAAACAATAATGCAAACTTGTTAGCTAAAGCTTAAAATGATCATTGAATATCACCATGATTGTTTGCTAAATAAATTTGGGACAACTTGTTTAGCATTTATTCGACTGATTGTGATGTAGCTGTTTCCTAGGCAACCATTATAACCTCATTGTTCATATTATAAAGTGTTTAAAAACCTGCATCATACGAAAATATCGCAGCCAATAATTATAAAATGTTATGATATGAACATATAGCTGATGTATGAATATTAATGTTTGGTTTAGTTTATGCCAATTACCTCATTGGCATCCTCATTAATTTTAATTAGTGATACGAAAACAAAGAGAAACAATATAGAAAAAAACATGCCTGGCACTAGTATGCCTAGCACAAAATTACATCTCCACTCTAAAAGACAAACAGTGTAAATAAACGTATCCTCTCTCCGACTAATCTACAATAACCACGACGGCAAATACAGTGGTAAAATGCATGTATAACGAAAACATTTAAGTGAACAAAGTGTATCCACTTATCGCTAGTGAACTCAATGATTGAGCTGCAAAGAGAGTAAATGTAGAAAACGTAATAAAGGGTACGACAAAAACGAAATAGTAAAGATATCCGACGTTCTCCTTCCGTTTCTGAATTTAATAGGTCGCCTTCTTAGAGTACTAAACCTTTCTTGTCGGCGTACATGCAAAGAGGCCAGCGTGATTGCCATCTGTAAAAGGGTTGACAACCAAACATGCAGTATGTTGTAGTTTAATAGGATCTAGGATATATCTCTTTAATTAATGCTTTAACATATTTGATGAACAAAGTGAGAAAATGTGTATGTCAAATAAGTTTACGAAGTTTGTAAATCACATCACCATGGAATTCAGGATATGAAATACCATGTCGCAGAAGTGCCTTGAGATTACATTTGTACTTGCCAATAAGTTAGAGATTTCGATAGTAAAATTTAGAGAAAGATTTTCTTGCTTTATGGTATCTATATCCTTGCTTAAGCAGCTTTTCAGTTAAAATGAGATTTCGACTATTAAATTCGTCAATAGATAAAAAAGGCTCTAGCAAAATGAAGACTGTTTCTCACTTTTGATATACCATAATCTGTCGAGAACTGGTACGTCTGTGATGTGTCTTAAGACCCTTTAATTTGTCTGTTTTGCTAAGCCACCATCAGCCGTGCCAAAACCGAAGGAACCTGTGTCAGCGGATATTTCATCAGCACCCTATATCAATATGTATTTGGTCTTTGTGAACGCACTATATGTAAGGGTCATAATGGTAGATAAGATACCGATTATGCAGTCAGAAATTATTGAGCATGGGCGCCCCTAAACTGGTTTAAACCACAAGTTACCAGCCACTGACCATTCCAAGGCGGTATTTCCATCTTCCCATTATTGCTTGTTGTATGTATTGAAGCATATATTTTTGTCTTTTGATATGCAGGTACATTTGTTGTACTTTCCCTACCATGGTGGTATTCGGGAAATTGTGTGATATTACCTTTCATGAATATACTTTATACAGTCTCTCTACAACGACAACCTTTGGGTGACGATTCTAAAGAGTGGTAACAAAATAGGGTTTGATGGAGGCATAAAGAAAATACGATGGAAACATTTTGATCTGGAGCCTTGTTGTTTCGGAAATAGTGGCATGCGTTGTTGTAAGGAGGGAATCGTTATTGAGAGGGCGGTTGTAGGAAGGGAGCAATGTATGACCTATTTACATGGCCTACGGCTTTATCAAATCATTCAACAAACATTAGCCAGATATGTGTTTAGAAAAAGTTAATTTCTTTTTCAGGTCAAGCCTCAAAAAGAAGTCAGTCAGGGTTACCGACATCAACCTGCCAATGAAAAATGCCCATACGGACCCTCTTGGTCCAGCGAGGAAGATGTACACTATCACGACATCGCGCAAACAAACTGATTTGGCTGGTAATGCTGATCTACCGGCAATAGAAACCTAGAGGATAAATAACTTCTCTAAAACAAAATGTGTTTGTTCGGATTGAAGCAAATTACCATAACGGTTTTTTTCTGCTGTGCAAGTTAACGAATTGGTAAAATCACTTTATTTCAAAATTTATTATTCTGTTTTAAACTCAGTCAAATTTGAAAGCAGCAACAATAATCAGCACATGCATAATGAAAATCACATACAAGCCATATAAAGATATAAATCGCATTCTAAGTTTCAGAGGAAATATGGAGGAAAAACACTCATCCGCTCGAACGGCACCACGACGATCAAAAAGTAAATGTGTATGCAAAGAACACAAAGAAACACACAAAGACATAATATTTGGAGCTTTCATTTCGTATCGGGCGTATTAAATTCATGACTGTAGGCAAAATGTGTAGAATGCGGCCGAGCTCGGGTAAACAAAATGTGTTAAAAAGCAATTTATTGCCTGACCATTCTGTCAGTCAATAATGGCTCATGAATAAATTAGCACCCCCTGCTATGTTAAAACAACAATTTCAGCAAGTTCACATGTGATGCCACATTATTTACTGCTGTTTAAATCTCATTGGACAAGTGAATGGTTTTCCCATTACATACATTAGCATATAGAATGTTCGATCTCGCTAAGCCTTGGAACTCCATCTATGGTCACTCGATATACCTTGTGGTTTTAAATTCCTGTAAAATGTTTGATGGATGCAGTGTACATCTACAAATTGGGCACTCGTGTGTGGTAACACACTTTGCATAGAAAGCATATCCTTAGTTCCTGTGGCATTTATTTTAACACTTGATTTTTTTTTTCAAAAAATCTTGATCAGCGATTAAGCCCCGCCGACCTCATTAGCATTTTCTACGACCTCAATATTTTCCTTACACACTCGTGATCATAATTTCAACACTTTTGCTTCAAGACACCGTTCAATACACCGTTCTATATGCAATAAGCGTAGGCAGTAATGCGAAACGTGTTTGCACACAGGTGTATACACTTACCGCTGGATTTAAATAAAGGTTAAGTTTAACTCACGTTTACGGCAGTAATTGTTTGTGATTCCGAATTTAATCTGTGTAGTCCGTAAAATAAGTCAACAATGGCAGTGCGTAAAAACCCGCTACTAGGTATAATCGGTGTATTTACAAGGAAGCTATTAATCTTAACTTGCTTCCAACCTAGTCTAATGTACTTTAAGTCACTAGTACATAACACTTATATGATTACTTTCTCTATGAATATGTATGGAGCGAGCCAGTAAAACATGTGTTCTTGTAGAGTACAATGTTAATGGCAAACAGTGCATAGCCTGATCAGCTGGCTCCTACAGCAGCCCTTTGATCTGATGCTACATTATTGGAAATGGTTGACATATCCTTGTCCGGAATACCAAGAGTTAACATAAGATTACTAAAATTGGAAAATATAGTAATGAATTGTCTTCGCCAAACACATGCATATACCTTAATCGATAACTATTTAACGCCCTATTATATTAGGTAACAGGTCTAAAGTATAAATATGAGTCATGCTGGAAACACCACATACAGAACAATCAGCCGCCCGAACAGCAACACAAGAAAACAGCAAATGTACATAACTACCAAAAACTTAAAGAGACGCACAAAGACAAAACAAACAAACAGTTTGGGGAAGATGGAAGTACCCCCTTGGAACGGTCAATGACAAAAGTAACTTGTGGTTTTAACCGTTTTAGGGGTTCCCAACCTCACACGTATTCCAACCCACCCTAAAATACAAACAGTGCAATAAACATATCCCATCTCCGACTAATCTACAACAACCTTGGTGGTAAAATATATGTAAAACGAATAATATTTCAGTAAAACAAACTATATCCACCTATCGCTAGTGTAGTCAATGAGTGAGCTGCAAAAAGAGTAACTGTAGAAAGTTAATAAATGGTAAGACAAAAATTAGATACCCGACGTCCTCCTTAAACACCATTCGTATTTGTAGGAGCCGTGCAAGAGATATATGTGTCCGTGACAAAACTTTGACGTTTACTGGTTTAGCAAATGGTGTAAATCCTGATCAAAAAGTTCCTTCAGGTGTCATTTGATCTGTGTCTACATTGTACTCCCAATGTTCTATGATTTAATACATTTTATCTAACAGTTTGTACCACATGAACGCCATTTTTGCTCCTTTGCGAACGGTTTGAACCTATCAGATGATTCCGGTAGGAGCCATCTCACCAAAGTCTTCGCCTTATGCAAATATCTGGATCAAATTCGTAACAAAAGACATTTTGTTAGTTGCTTCTGACCATTTACATCATCATGAATGTTTTTGTAAGACATAAATGTTATAACACCATAAACGTCCAATACATGACGTGTGTCATAATGTTATATGAGTATAGAACATTATTGGATATGGCAGAAACCGTAGAACCAAGTCATCTCTATATAGCTTCATGCGCAAACAGGTCAGAGCGTGATCGGATGGCTCCGACGGCAGCCATTCGATCTGAATCTTCTCTGTATGCAAATACGTCCAACACATTTACGTATGGATTAAAGGATTTAAAAGGTCATGGTGCGAGTGACTGGCACAAAGGAGAAGAATGCACTATAACCATACAATGATCGCGTTCTAAATAATGTGTTCACTGCAAATCCGAACATCGTGTGTTTGTTAGTCTAGTCACAGCTTAGAGTCTGGTGGAGAAATACAGACACAAATGTCTTGGAAAATGTTTAGCTTACTCTAATCTTGATTTTGATTTATGACACGTTGTACATATCATATCAGTCGCAACATACAACGTTTTTCATTAGATACCATGCTAAAACAGATTTAAAACTTCAATACACCTTTTTTCGGTTTTATAGGGCGTGTGTAGTGTTGTACACATAATAACTGCTCAAGAACAGATTCAATAAAACCACATACTTGCATTGCTGCTTTTGCTTTTGAAGGGTCGTCTATATCTTAAACATATACCACACTTTGAAAATATGCACTTTGTGGCGATGTCGGTAGGCATTAGTATGATTAGTGGGGAAACAGTGCAAATAAACTAGAACACTCTTACAGCTGAATCAGATGAATTTAGTTTTAGATGTGGAAGTCGACCGCTGAATGACAAAACAATAATTAGCGTTCTTATTTGATAAATATGCATACACGCAAACATAGTAGAATTAGATTAGTCTATCCTCCCGTAGAGCTGTCTTATTTTCTTACGAAATAACATGGAGTTAGATACGTCGGAAAGTAGATATTATTATTTACATTGTTTAGGGTATACATGGAATAAGTGTAAGGTTGGGCGCCCCAAGCCGTTTCAAATACCCGTGACTATTGTCACTCACCGTTCCCAGACGGTACTTCAATCTTCTAGTAAGTGTTTGTCTGTTTAGTCTTGATGTGTCTCTTTGTGTTTTGACAGCTGTGCTCATTTGTTGTGTTTTCTTATGTGGTGCTGTTCGGGCGGTTGTGTGATTTATATGTGATGTTTCTTGCATGACTCATACTTGCTCTTTACGTTACCAATGTCTTTTTCGGCCATAACTTCTTGTGTGCATGTTAATCCTTACATGAAAATGTAATTCCTTAAACACGAAAAGTGTCATTTTCTCGTGTCCAAATACTATAGAGATTAATTTTATCATATTGATACCATTAATATAACGAAATACGGAAATAATTCATGTCTTATATATGATATCATTTTGAATTGACGAGATAGTCTATAATCCGTAATGAAAGCATACTTTATGATATGTGTACAGTTCGTTTCAGATACCGGTTTGCTACATTTTGAAATGATGTAAATGCAAAATTCGTAAGCACTGAACGCATTGGTGACAAAATAAACCGTAACTGTAATTGTCAACATATTTCGTTTTTTAAATCTGTCACAAATGTCCTTCGCAGGCAGTGCAAATCCAGATAATATGTATCATAGTAGAACCCTTTCACCGCGATCTGAACTGTTGTCATGTTAGACGTTTCCTTCACAGCATTCCTGAATAGTCAAGGTTTGCTTGGCTTGTTTGAAGTTTGGAAGCACCGATTTTAACTTTCAGCGTTGACATGGTTAAATGATGTATTTATTAAGTATTTATGAACACTGTCTTTCATGTAAACGTATGTATTGTTTCAAACACTGACCTGTAATTGCTGTACCATAATCCAGAGATAGACATAAAACAATATTACTCAATTATTGGTTTGATTTTCCTTTTTTCCTTTATAACATCATAGTAATGTGAACATATTATGTCTCCCTTTGTCAGCTGCATTGTGTCGACGTATCGTGATACAATGTTATTTTCTGAAAAGGTAAAACTGGCTCCTCATTTTTTGAATATTGATATACAGTAGAACCCCTCTAATTTGGTTAAAATACACTTTTACAGAGTGAAAGTCATACAGATGCCTCCTTAACATGCATTAAGTTGCAACCTGTCTGAAAAAAAACCTGTTTGATATCAATTTGAATGTGTACGGTTTAGAGGAGGTTTAATGAATCAAAACCAAATTTGATTTTATGATAAACTGTGCCCAGACTTAATAAAGGACTTACAACCTTTGATCTGGTTCTAAAACGTTTGCAAATGTTTTATATGTTCAGTTCCCGTACATTAAATGTTAAGGTATTACACACGTTTGAAACCCGCGCAAAGTTGTAAAGGCATACAAATGAAATTACACTTGTCTAGACCATATACATAGTCTTGTATAATTTATTGTCAAATATGTCAAAACTGAATATTAGAATCAATCAATGATTCAAGCTTAACGGCACCATAAACAACCCTCGTTTGAAGTATTTGGTTCAAACAAAAAATGCCGACTCTGGTCAAATCACTTCAAGGGTTCTCTGCTTGTGTTATGCACTATACGTGTATTTGTAATGTTTTGGATCGTTCGAATAAATGGATTATTTAAAATGATATATACCTTCGCCAGCTAAGTGCAATAGTTTAGTTTCTCCAAAAGTTTGACTGAGTCAAAATTACATCAAATGCAAATCTGAGCCGACACATTTTGACGGTGTACAAATTAAATGTGTCACTATATGCACCATCAGTTTTCATTTATTATGAATGACTGGAGTGTATTCATAAGCATGTATACTTGTCCACCGGTTTCATTCAAATACAGTTAAAACTATTTGTTGTAATACTTTGAAGCCTTTGTCGCATGTAAAGCGGCAACCACTGAAGCTAGATTGGAAAAGTAGTAGAGTCAAGCAGGCAAAGCCATATACAAAACGCAACCACCATTAAACACCGATAAATAACATGACACACACCCAAACAAAAACCCAAATGCACACTCACACACGAGATGAACACAGAAAACACAACAGCACACAAAAACCAAAGACAAACACTCCAAATATGAACAACATCACAAGCACACAGACGTAAGGCAAACAAAAGGAAGGGTGAAAACTAGAGTACTGCCTTGGCACGGTCAGTAGCAAAAACACCACTGGGAGTTAAACCGGTTTACGGACGTCCTAACCTCAAACTAGTCACCATAGCTTTACAAAAAGTGTAAATTAAGGTATCCCCGCCGGACTTACCCACAACATAGACGACGATGAACACGGGACAACATGTAGAACATAGCATAATAACACAAATATTTAGTCATGTTCTAATAAGCGCGAATACTTGTGAAAATGTGAAGCCTGGCCAAATCACACTGAACACTGATGGAGATATTGGCATTTATTTGCAAACGATGTCAAATTTTATTTGTGTCGTATATAAGACTCAAACTATTAGTGCAATCAACAGTTTATACACCAGCATGTGAACATGGGTACATGGTTATTTGCATCCAAACCCAATGACTATTATGCACATCACTTATGTGGAAATTGGTGATTTCAAGGTAGCGTCACATGTAATTCTGAAATCGTGCTGCTAACAGGAAGCTGAACAGAAAATATTGTAATAATATCGGGAGATTTTCCAAATACAAATACACATAAATGCAAATGATTGGGGCATATGTTTCCTTTGTAAACGATTATAGTTTATTATGTGTTGAACATTCCACAAACATGTCATTTCCTGAACGCCCTGGTATTCATTAACTTTCAAGATTGCTCTAAGCTAAAAGTATTAAGACTTGTCCCATACTGATCCTAGTCGTTGGTGATACAAACTTATCTAAACATTACTTAACAGATGGATATTCTCGGCTTAACATCAGTATATTATCGGATTATTATTATTGCGCGAAATGTAAAATACTTATTGGATGTGAAACCTTGGCCTCAAAACAGAAAGGAAATGTTTGTCTTAACCACGTATTCTTTAGTGTCAGGAAATTATAATCTGTAATGTGGAATTATTAATTATTGTAACGTTTAATACTGGTTTGTTTGTCTGGCTTGTAACAGGAAATAAGGAGTTCGTCCTGGATATAAATGTCTGTTACAGATCGTGTAAATATATTTAATGGATGGTAGTATTTGAAATAAATAGGGGAAACTGCTTCAAAATAAATCTCATTTCATTTTAGTGAAGATTTAGAAACCAGCAACCTGCTTTATAATGACAATTTTCGCCATGGGTAAATTGGTAGCTCCACACTCTGAAGAATAATTTAATTTGACATAGAAATCTGGCAAAACATTACTACGAGTATGTCAATAAAGTCAACCCTATTTGAGTTGTAAGTGAAGAAATGTTTGATGAAAGCATATTCATTTCCTATTAAAGAAACATGGACGAGTTTGCAGATTGAACGAGAGGTCAACTTGAGAAGAAGATCCCTGATCTATATCCTTCATTTGCAGTTACTCGAGCTATGGATAACATGCAAATAAAATGTAGCCCTCAGACTAAAACTATAACTTATCTGATAGTGATATAATATTACATTTCTCCTCAAACTAGTTCTAATTAACTATTTGTTTAGGTTTATCGCCGCCATGCACTGTTTATAAAGTATTTGTTTGCATTCTGTCCATCAAGAAATCCTTCTAAACACTATTATAATTTCTTGGCCAAAGATATATTATTGCTACTAATTACAAATAGCCTCGGATATAAAGTTTGGTTGATACGTTCTCACATTGCCTTCAACTCTGGTACGAATCCAGTAAATAAATCGAACAGGACAAATTGCAAACATTCTACAGGACACAAACATAAAAACTGCAAACATAATAAAGTTATAACTTTCAGACTGATAATTATAAATACGTCTACAAACAAACGAACATATTACATAACCTTTGGCGTTCTGAATATTTATAAATTCAAGGTATACTCAATTTTACAATTTCTGTCAGGATCAATACTAATTGTACCCATGTGCTATTGAAACAATTGCTGTAATCAATACCCATTTTTCGTTATTACTTTAATGAACAACCATGAAGTAAAACATACGCAACAGGCAACCGCCATGGTGTGTGCTTTAGCTGAGTAATAGGGGGCTCAGCTGTGCAACTATATGTATAGATGTGTGTCCCTGGTCTTGTTGTGAAAGCATGTACATTGTAGTTTGAAAGCAAGTATTTTTGTGAAGGCATGTGAATGTGTGAAATCAACCCTAGCAGACCAATTCAACAATTTTACTAAATGGACATTGCAGACAACCATCAACCTGTGAGTAATGGGTGCGGTAAATATTCATACAACCCGTAACCAACTCTCTGCAATCCCTCCCACCAACCTTAATCTCGTCCGCCCATTTTTTAATTGCCCACCCAGTTTCCAATTTTCCGAATCAGTACCCACTTTTTCTATCTAGTATCTACCTCTGCCACCCAGTACCCTCCTCAAGGAGCCCTCTGACCCGGATCTACACTGTTTGACCTGCGTCCTTAATAAGGCTGAGCAACAATGCGTTTACAGGTATGTCAGTGAGCGCAGGTTGCGATTTTCAAATCTCTTCAGACAGGTAACCGTATCTTTTCATTCCATATCAATTTAGCATGTTTTTCCTTGAAATCGTACACGTGTGTGTTTTAACCATTTATTATATAAATGCGCATTTATACGCATTTGCAAACAGACTAGAGCCAGGTCAGTCAGTTCCCGTAGGTGCCCACTGGTAAGGGTCTATGTTGTTTGTTTAACAACATACAAATATGATGCTGCATTTTCGGCGGTATCAACAATATCATGGTTTAGACGTTTTTACAACAATTAATCTAATCAATATTGATGATATAGTTATGTTCTATGTTATTTTTCATAGGGTAAAATGTTAAATGAATATAATGATCATGAAAAGGAAATTGGCGTTTGTCAGTTTGATCTCTGGAAAATGTTAGAAGACAAACAGTACATAGAGGATGGCTAGAGACATAGCCTATGATGAAACGGGTAAGTACACAACTGGTTATGTTTTGTCCACTATTTCAATCTCCGTGATCTGGCTGACCTTTAGCTTGGACACAGATGAGACGCCGAATGTATGAATAACTCGGCAATAGTTTGGTTAATAGCTTCTCAAACGTTTAACTAATTGAAAGTAATCATAATTGCACCACAAGCACCGGCGTAAGCGGTATTTAATTTTCAAAACAAATAACATCGAACCTAATGATCATAGAAAGAATAACCGCACTGTGAATGAAGTACGAGGCGACTTTTTACGATCGCTACACAACATGCAACAGTCACCGTGCCCTCCATAAAGATCCCAACAAGTTTTGATTCAGATTGGAAAAGCAATTGTCAGGACTGATAGCAGAATGTTAAATTTATTTCCTAAACTTCATCTATTCAAGGGACATAACTCTACAATGTCAGGGGCAACTTACTAATAATTATACTTTGACAAGATTCTATGCGAATAAACAATTGTCCTTAAGTAGGATCATAATAGAAAACAAAGTAGTAATGATAGGGAGAAGACAGTGTCGAAACTACTCAAAATCATTCCTTCAAGGACAATAACTCTAAAATATCTAGAGTAATCTGACTGTTAATCTAATGTTTTGGATTTACATTCCAATAAACATTTTCATAAAGTGATATGCTGATTTGTACAGGATTTGTTCAAATAGAGAGCAAAAACTGATGAATTCGCTTATTTGCGCTAGTTCAAGGGCACTAACTCTTGTTTGTCAAAGACAATCTTGCTAGTTAAAATTGTTTCCAAATACAACAAATACACACACCGTACAACTTATACGGTCACTGACATTAACAACGGTATAGAGCATAATTACTCACTGATTTTCCGAAAATCAGGACTGCATATAACCCTTTACTCCATGAATATCCATGTGCGAAATAATGACATAATTAATAATAATTTGATTAATTGTTATAATAGCAAACAGACACAGTAACTTTTGGGCGTAGCAGAAACTATAGAATCATGTTTATATAATTATAAGCAAACATGGTAGACCCCTATCAGGACCGTCTGATCAGGATCTACTCCGTTTGAAAAGGCGTAGAAATGCATATATATGGAGTGAAGGGTTAAACTGAATTATAAGCTGTTGACTCTCTTTAGTGATCAACGGTGATGACCCTCCCTATACGGACTTGTGGTTCTTTACCTACATAATCTGCACCGTACGGACGCGATTTCTTCGTTACCTAGCTTAAATGCCACAGATACGAGTATAGTTTCTTCATGATTTCTAATCTCGATGGACAATAATACCCGCGAACGTAAAATGACTTAACCCTGTCTCTGTAAGACATTATTTATGTATAAATATTGTTCAATTTATTACTTATCATAGCATAGGCAAAAGCAACGTTTTGGCCATGGCTCATAGAATCAGATATATGTATTTCCGTAAGCAGTCAGTTAATAGCCGTCTGCGCTAGGTCTTCTTTCTTTGTGAATGATTTAAAATAAATACATGTGGATATGTAATGGTTTAACCATCAAAATTAATCAGTACGTAGCATTTATTGTAATGCATTTGAAAATATTGAAAATGAATAAATGCATTTAGCTCTTTCGCCAAAAAAAGAGAATCTATGTTAACCCTTGTAAATAGTTTGGATCCAGATCAGACGTCGAGTAGCTCGGTGTCTCCACATGATTTAAACTTCTTCATACTGATTATTATACTGAGACTAAAAAAGCCACTTTGAAACATAAAGCAGTCCCAAGCAAATGGAAGTTTAGTGACACCGAACATGTTAATCAAATAGCCCCCACAAATACACACACACACAACAAACACACACACATACACACACAACACACACACACACACACACACAACACACACACACACACACACACACACACACACACACACACACACACACACACACACACACACACACACACACACACACACACACACACACACACACACACACACACACACACACACACACACACACACACACACACACACACACACACACACACACACACACACACACACACACACACACACACACACACAAACACACACACACACACACACACACAAACACAAACAATCACATGCACGAGAGGTGTTTAAACCGGTTTAAGGACGTCCTTATCTCAAATTCACCCTAGCTTAACAGTGTAAACTAGAGGTTTGTTTGTTGTCACAAAAACAGATGTCACCCCCTTCTATCCTCTTTCCAATACACAAGTGTAATTTCTGTAACTCTAAACTTATCAGGGTCTAATTTTAAGTCATCAGGGGAAATAACTCCAACATTATCAGGGAGAGACAGTTCAAAAACCCGGGGTACACAACAACACATGCTTGTCAACATTCATGTGAAGTTTAGTGACTCTAGTACTAGTGGTTTCAGAGATACACACGACACAACGTAGTTTCTCTTATTTTAAGTCATAAGGGGCAGTAACTCCAAAGTTATCAGGGGAGACAATTAAAAAGCCCAGATGAACAACAACACATTCCTGTGAAGTTTGGTGACTCTAGCCCTACTGGTTTCAGAGATACATGCAGCACAAAGTTTCTCTAATTTTAAGTTATCATATCAGGGGCAAAAACTCAGGAATTTTCAGAGACAGACAATTCAAAAAACCCAGGTGCACAACAACTCATGCTGGTGAACATTCCTGTGAAGTTTGGTGACTCTAGCCCTAGTGGTTTTAAAGATATGCATGACAAAAAGTTTCTCTAATTTTAAGTAATTATATCAGGGGCAAGAACTCCAAAGTTAAGGGGAGACAATTCAAAAATCCCAGGTGCACAACAATTTATGCTGGTCAACATTCCTGTGAAGTTTGGTGACTCTAGCCCTAGTGGTTTAAGAGATATGCACGACACTAAGTAAAGTTTGTCTAACTTTTAGTCATCAGGGGCAGTAACTCCAAAGTTAACAGGGGAGACAATTCAAAAAAACCCAGTGCAAAACAACTCATGCTAGTGAACAATCCTGTGAAGTTTGGTGACACTAGCCCTACTGGTTTCAGAGATACACGTGACACAAACTTTAATTTAAGTGTTCATATCAAGGGCAATAACTCAAGAATTATCAGAGGAGACAATTCAAAAAATATAGATGCACAACAACTCATGCTGGTGAACATTCCCGTGACGTTTGGTGACTCTAGTACTAGCGGTTTTAGAGATACGGGCGACACAAAGTTTTTTTCTAATTTTAAGTCATCAGGGGCAATAATTCCAAAGTTATCAGGGGAGACAATTCAAAAACCCGAGGAGCACAACAACTCATGCTGGTAAACATTCCTGTGAAGTTTGGTGACTCTAGCCCAACTGGTTTCAGAGATACGCGCGACACAAGTGTTTGACGGACAGACAGACGGACGGACGAACGGACAAACAGATACTAACTCTGGCAAAAACAATGTCTCCCCATAAATGGGGGAGACATAATAAAGGTACCACCGTCAGTCTCTCCCACAACATAGAAACTATACGTAAAACATAGCAATGCAAAACGTGTGAACGTCCGTCAAATATGTACTCAATGACTTTGTTGAAGTCAGAGCAACTGCATGGAAATTAAGTGGAAACGGTAGCTAAATCCTAGGTTTGCCATTTCGTTTATATACAAGAGTCCAGTGCATTAATTTAATGTATTTGTAGAATAAAACTGTCATATCAAAGATAGCTTGTGTACTTAGTAAACATACCATGTCAATATGTTTATCCTTGTCGCTAGTGAATAAACATGCTCTTCGCGCTCAGTCTAGACAGTAAATACCCCTAACTTTGAAAATGCTTTGCGTTGGTAAATGAATTGATCCCTTACTCCATGAATGTTCCTGTAAAGAAATAAAGGCGTCATAGGTAATAATTACATATTTGTTTCTTATGAAAACAGAACGTTCTGGTCACGGCAGGAACTGTATGATCATATCTTGTTTACTTTGTAAGCAAATAGGAGCCGTCTGATCCGTGCCTGCCCTGTTTCAAAATGCATTTATGTAAAATGAAAGGTTAATGGCAACAAATCACGATATTGACAGCAATTCTATAACGATTGTAATTTCAGCACAACATGCCAGAGTAGTTAGGTTAAGAGAACCTTCTGATTTACACGACATGCATGTCGACTGTGTGTCTACGTATAGTTGATCACGTAGGTGAAATAATCCACATTGATTGAATTGTATATTGGTTTAGCGCAAATATTTCCCCAAGTCAGGAACGTGAGCAGCTCTCTACTTGTGTTACCGTTCAAACACATTTATCAAACGTATCTATCAGTTCAAAGAATATAAACGATTATCACATCAGAACGGCCAAATAAAAGATTAGAAATACTTGAATGACTAATAGGGTATTTTAAGTACTCACAAGCGTCCTAGGAGTATGCAAAACGGAACAGAAGTCCAGTGTCGTTAATAAACGTAGACATTTGGCATAAACACTCGGCATAATACAATATATATACGAATGCAGACTGTAATAATACAGTAGAAATTGAGATTAAGGACACTCGTCGATTCTCCTAGAACAAACTGCGATCGCAATCTCTCCTAGGACAAACTCTGATCCTAATACATCCTAAGGACAATCGACAATTGTACTAGTACAGATCATTCCAATCACAATCTGTCCTAGGACAAACTATAATTCTCTTATGAAAATTTACAATTCTACTGGGAGAATGTATTGTTAGTTTTAGAGATGACACTTTAATTCTTCTAGGAAAATCCACAATTCTACTTGAATAATTTATCATTAGCGTTATATGTGATACTTTAACTCTACAAAGAAAATCTGCATTTCGACTGGAATAATATACATGTAATATTTTCAGATCACACGTCTATATTAAAAATATGACAAACAACACATAGTTGTGAATGATTTAAAAAGAGGATCGGAGTCTGTCCTAGGAGAGATTGCGCTCACAATTTGTCCTATGAAAATCGACGATTGTCCTGAATCGCAATTTCTACTGTGACATAAATATAGTACTCATATATAAATCCTTTTTTGTAAATGATATTTATTTTGAAAGTCATCAAACTACACACATCAAAATGCTGAAGTTGAGTTACAGATGGCCCAGGGGCTCGATTATCATATATCGATTATCATTTAATATTTATAACATTAAAACAAAACATAATAATGTTCAACAGCACAAACCTTTGATTGCTAGATTTACAGAGGAGATGATTAAACAGGTAGTGCCCTTACTGCTCTTTCTGTAAAATTACAGGGTAATACAGCCTATTCATTAGCATACGAAACTGAAATATGCATGAGATATGCGCGCAATTCACATACGAGGGTCATGCAAAAAGTTTTGTCATTGGGTTCGGATTTCTTAAGTGATACGTGTAATAGAAAATAAATTATTATTTCAAACCTTCGAAGTATTCCCCTTTTACCGAAACACATTTTTGTAACCTTTTTACCCAGTCTCGAAAAGCGAAACAAATAGTCTTCTTTAGGTATCTGTTGGAGACGCTGGTAGATAGCGCTGCCAAGAGAACTTCTGCACCTATATTTCTTTCCAGAAAACATTTTCTTCAGTCTAGGAAATAAGAAAAAGTCACAGGGACTCAGGTCAGGTGAATAAGGTGGATGGTTTACAATTTTCACATTTTCAGAAGCCAGAAAACAGCCTCGCACTTGTGAGAGGAGGCGTTATCATATATAAGATGGACACCTGCCCATCCTTTGCTTGGACGTTTCTTATTGTAAAAATATTTGACTTTCTTTAGTATAGAGTTCGTGTAGAATCGTCCAGTGACTGTACAACCAGATGGACAAGGCTCTTGAACGACTGGCCCACTCGAATTAAAGATTATTGCGTACAACATCTTTTTTGAACGTATGGTTCTCTTGGCAATACATGGACGTGTCTGATCTTTTCGCTTCCATTGCTTATTATCAGCCCTTCGCTGTGGCTCAAACATGTGCACCCAGGTTTCGTCACCTGTAAGCACGTTAGAAATAACCCGACTATCACAACCTTTGTATGTTTTCAAAAGTTCCCAGGCACATTTAAGGCGTTGTTTATTTTGTTCGTCAGTGAGCAAATGAGGTACCCACCTAGCGCAAACCTTTCTCAGGTCCAAACGCTTTTTCAGAATTGTTTGCACGCTGCCTTCTGATATGCCAGTACAACTAGCTATATCTTTCACAGACAATCGCGCATCCTGCTCGACCACAGCCTTTACAACAGCGATGTTTGCCTTACTTACAGAGGTTTTAGGTCTATCAGGACAGGTGTCATCTTCAACAGATAATTTTCCAGCTTTAAAAGCCTTGACCCACCTAAAAACTGTGCGTATTGAAATGGCATTAGGTCCATATATACCACACAATTCTTCAAATATCTGCTTTGAATCTATATTAAGCCTAATGCGACATTTGATATAGCTACGGATTTCAGCCTTTTCGTCCATTTTACATTGAGACACGTAAATTGGTCAGTGTATATGACTGCAAGTATTTCAATTTGAAATAAATATGTCATTTGTAAAGCAATTTGCACGAAATAAACGGATATCGTTCGATAGTGAACACTATTCAGGTGCAGTGAAGCGTTTTAAAATATACATGGTTTAAAACTACGGAAACCCGTTAGTAGGACCCTCGTATTAATCGTGTAATTATCAGTCGTCTACATTTAACCTAATTATTTCAGACCTCGTTTGGTACTCATTGACGCTCGTATTGTTCCTGTTTTTCTGTTCTCTATCCGTATTCTCTATGTTGTATTCATTATTTTTTCAGGCTGAAAGTAGGAGACATTCGAAAGCAAAAAGCAGCAATGCGAACAGACAAGAGTGTACATTTGGTTGTATTCTGTCATGATCATTTAATCATAATATGATAGATATAATTATAAAGACAAAACCTGGTAAAATATATTCACCTACGATAATCCGAAAACAAAAGTTCCTCTCATAACATTATTTTAGAGCTAATCGGGTCAATTTGTGAATGTAGCTTGTCTGCTTTAGCCTCTAGCCTGAAACAGTGTCAGGCGAAAAACAACAACATTCAGTTATTCTATATATATTCCCTCCCTTCCGGCAGAGTTATACAGTATCAAGATGATATATGTTAGCAACTAATGCTACATAATTCATATAAAGATGTGCATTATTTCAGTATTAGCGTTAATATATATTGCCGCTGAGTTACATAATTTATGCTATCTACGTTAGTCGAATTCATTGACCAAAACCTAATGGATACATTCCAGTATATGTATTTCCCAAGTTAGTTTACTTATCTCGAAAACGAAAGAAAGGGGATAAACCAAAGGAAAAGGAATTAAATATGACTTCGTTATCATGATTACAATCATAATTTATTACACTAAATCTTATTTATAGTGTCACGTTCATGTAGTGCTCAACAGAGTGCATGCATAAGGTATTCTGACAACTTGTACATGCTTACAAAAAAGTAAATTTAAGACACTATTTTACACTTCTGTTAATGTTTTATTACCCTGATTCTTTTGTTAGGTAATACCATCATTTAATTTATGACGTCACTTGATTACTGTTCCAGTTTACTTAAATATGATTTGGTTTTGACATGGCAAATATTTGCTTGACCTGTTCCGGAGTCGTCTGGAGTGGTTTTATATTTTATATTTTGACTTTGGTAAAGAGGGGATAAGCAATGGCTGGGTACCCAGAAAACCAGCGTTTAAAGACAGGGGCGTAGCTAGCAATACGCAATTACGCACGTGTGTAGCATCAATCTGGAAACATTATGATAGTCAAAATGGAACATAAATCAAAGGCTAAATGGTGGTAGACTTAAATAAAAGTTCTGTCTTATCATGTAAGTGTTAACCCTCATACCTTTTGATGCCTCTGCAACAGTCACATTTGTAAACCCTGTGATAAATAAATTATGCTCATATTGGAGCAAATGCTATATTTATCACAATGGCTTCAAAATTGATATTTCTTTTATTAGATCCCAAATACCCATATTAGTACCCCATCTACCCACTCACAAACATACACCATCTCACTTATATCATTATCAATCGAATATAACATTTCGATAAATCAGATGGATTAGGTTTTTCAAGCTACACGTAGTTTAATAAATTTAGATTAACGTGTTTGTTCGCATGTCAAAGTTTATCATGGCGCCCCGTACAATGGGCCCAATGAATTTTCAAACTTCAAGTAGCTAGGGCTTTAAGAGTACGTATTCAATATATTATCTTGAAAAACAAACAATACAAATAATTCGATCACTTGGTTTATTTATAACATGGTCTTAATTTATGAAAATCACTACTGCACGCAACCTCAAACTTAATCAACATCAGGCTAACGTCGTACGACGTGATCTTCGTTTGTTAGAACTTTACTCTCATCCCAGAATCATTGACTTGGCTCACGTGTGCAAATAGTTTAAATCCAGTTGAGTTGCCGAAAATGTGTGTCGCATGATGATCTAATCTTTTTGACACTCGGTCAATAGTTTCTCACAAGCTTGATCGAATCAGAAACAGTTTATTTGGACCATTTGAGCAGCCACTGCTCGTACAAGGGGACCTCATATCCAAATGTTAACCCGTATAATGACACAATGGCTACCCTTCGCTTGCTAATCGCGTCAATATACCTACCTGTAAATAGTGAAGACCCAGATGAAACAGCTCCTGCAGGAGCTGTCTCATCACGGTCTGCCCTA
This sequence comes from Azorinus chamasolen, assembly GCA_963576725.1. Lineage (NCBI taxonomy): Eukaryota > Metazoa > Mollusca > Bivalvia > Cardiida > Solecurtidae > Azorinus > Azorinus chamasolen. The sequence continues at coordinate 32,041,111 of OY755252.1, read as the reverse complement.
TTTACAAGTTGATTGTGCAACCAGTGCACTCCATAGCAGTGATCGCGCAGCGAAATACGTGTACACAGTGAAGATATATATATATATACTTATACAACAGGGAATGGGTAAGGAAGGAGAAATGCATTTAAACATTCAGCAAGCGAAGGGTTAATTTCAGTCCAGCGGTATTTTGTAACACATATTTTAAAGTGACAGTCTCTACAAAAACATGTACGGGTTAATTTCAATTCTTATCAATTTGAAAGTTTGTTGAAAAATAATGGCGCTGTTACACAACAGAAAAGGTACTTATACGTTCAACAAAATACAATCGGCCTATTTCGAACAGCTACTAAATTTAAACTCGGCCTAAATAAACCTTAATTAATCGGCGAATAACATCGGGTTTTAAAGCGTTGGAAGTAGAGTATATTACTCTAACAAGCAAATTCATAAAATTGATATCCAATGCAAAAAGTATTACCTAGTAAAACGGCAAGCAAGTATGTGTTTGTGTGTGTTTGGGGGGTCTTTAGATAATCAATTTAAATCACGATGGCTATGATCACAGGGGGCCATTTCGTGGGTCTAAATGGTCTAAAAAGTCAAACAAAAATGATTGGGTCGATTTAGTGTTATATTATATACAAGGGGTCTAACTTCCCATTCGCAAATTTCACGACCGATTCGAAATAACGCCCGGTTGTGGGCTATCAAGATAAAATACCCACTAATGTTTGGCACGAACGTGAGGCTGGGACATTGTACTTTTCAAATAAAATAACTTTTGATACATTCCGACTAAGCCATAGCCAGTGCCGACGTGAAATTCCAACAAGATACGCTGATTGTTCTTACTCGGACGACAAGTCGCAATAACTTGACCTAGTTTCTACTTAGCCAGTAACAAGGCACTTGATTGACCTAGGGATAGTGCCCTGCGTTCTCACTAACGCTTATTGGGTAAGCAAGGTAACAGACACGCGGATGTTGTTATTGTAATGGAAGCGGGTCACGAGACTCATAGTAGCCTGACAGATATTTAAATCTGCTAATTGCACGAAATTCGCCTGCATTTCGGACCTGCATCAGTGTCTGCAGAGAGTTTGAGAGGTAAACGATAGCTTTATGTCATATATATTGATTGCACAATCGTTTTATGAAAACACTAAATCGACCATATCAATTTTGTTGACCTTTTAGACCATGTATACCCACGAAATGACCCCCTGTGGCTATGATACCCATAGATGACTCAGCCAGGTTTTACTTGCCTTTGATTAATACCAATACCTTAAATAGATATTCTGACCAACTTAAGAATATTGGGCCAAATTATTGCTTTCTATGGTAATCTTTAATAATAGTGCACATGCATTGATACTAAATGAGTCACATCAAGGGGAAATGTGCTTTATTGTATTACAACAGGTATGGGACAAGCTGTCGCTTGTCCGCTGTGTCATCTGATCCAGTCTACTACTTTTTGCATTAGTTGTAGTTTGTAAATACAATATAGTTTATTCTGATATAGTGAATCATTACATATCGGAGTGGGTGTAGCATTGGTGACGTGGTTGCTGATCTGTTTCTGAACTGTTTGAACCATAAGGCCAATTTTATCTTGACACTGCTGGAATATGAAAGCTGTATAAAACATATTCAAGTTCTTAATGCAAAACAGTAATGAGTGTAATACAACATCCCTCTGCCTTTAGCAGGAGATAAGGGTAATACATATATGATTTTTGTGTATCAAAGTGTAATAATTCCTAAAAGCCGCAGGCCATGTTAAAAAGTAATACATGGGAACGATGCCATGGCGTTAACAAATATCCAATACAGAGATATAGCAATGGACGGAATAATATGTCATTTTTTGTGTTTCAAAGGGCAATAACGTCTAAATTTTACAGGTGACCTGGAACAATAATACATGGGAACGATGCTACAGTGATAACAAATATTCATATCGAGTTTCCTTGAATTATGTCAATTTGTTAGAGTCCAGTATTCGTATAGCTTTGAAGTGTTTTAGAATATTATACAGCTTTGCAGATTAGTGTTGTCGAGTATTTGTACATATTGGAGGTGTCCTCGAAGAAGTACTGTCGAATATTTGTACAGTTTGAAGGGTTGTGTAATATTTGTACTGCTGTGAAATACCGTCCAATATGTTTACAGCTTTTAAGTGTTTTCGGGTATCTGTATAGCTTCAAAGTGTTTTTAATAATTGTACAGCTTTAAAATATTGCCGAAATATTATCAGCTTCAAAGTGCTCTCAAATATGTGTTCAGCTTTAAATGCGCTGTTGAATTTTCGTACAGTTTTGAAGTATGGTTCAGTAATTGTACAGCTTTGACGTGTTGTCGAGAATGTGTACAGGTTTGCAGTGCTGCCGAATGTTGGTACCGTTGTGAGGTACTGCTGAATATTTGTACAGCTTGGGAGTTCTGAGAATTATTCCAAAGTGAGTTGTGTGTCTCTGGGTGCTGTGGGAAATATTGATATAGATTTGAAATGCTATCGACTATGTGTGATGCTTTGAATAACTTTCGATATTTGTACAACTTGACAGTATTGTCGAGTATTTTGAGATGCTGTCGAAAACAATACAGGTTTGATGCATTCCAAATAGTTGTACTACTGTTAACTACTGTCAAATATTTGTACGGAATTGCAATATTGCTGCATATTTGTACACCTCCTAATGCTTTAATGCTGTCGAATAGTTTATATATTTCAAGTAATATGCATTGTCTTTGGAATAACTGCATTACAATATTAAACAATCAGAATTAAAAATATTAAATTGAATCGTAACATTAAAATCAGTCAACTCGTTTTGGATAAAAAGAGCAGATATGGAATTTAAAGAATATAACCTTTACTAGTGACTAAGAGCTTTAGAAACTTGAATAGTGTAATGTCATTATGTAAATGTAGTTTAAGCTCGATGACTTCATTCGAAACGTATTAGATATCCGAGACAAAATGAGGATTAATCTCATAACCTTAACTGTGTTTTTGAAATTGGATATTGTATAGGGAACATGTGTTGGCATGTCTCGTTCAAGAGATTTATTTCGGAGTCGACAAGTCATTAAGGGCTTAAATATTGGTTTACCCATAGGTCCTGGGTAATGCATGCCCCCAACAACAGATTGGCGAAATTCCTTAGACGTGTCCCGATGTTATACAACTTGCATGAGACTGTATTCATTTCAAGTACTTGATCTTTCAGATCATTCAGAAATTTGGTAAACTCAAAATCTTACCAACAGGATGCTTGATAATGAAATAGGACATCAATTAGAACTCAAAGGTTATATAACCTCGGGCCATGGTTATATAGCATGTACACGCTATAAAGCATCATTTAAATATACAGATATAGTCGATAAGGTTCATCCTGGCACTGTATAAATAATCCACCTTTTCCCGTAAGCAATCGTTATCGTTCCGAACACACAATTGTAGAATGCGCCACTATACAATGACTCTAGTACATTATAAACTTGTAAATGTAATTTGTGGTTCAGTCATAGCAATACCGATATTAGGGTCGTGGGTTCAAGCCCTACCGTAGTTTCTTTTACATACATGTATTTTCAAGATATGAAACTCTTTAAATATTTTTGGCAGTAAGCTGTAAGCCTTACTTTAACACAGTATGTTGCTTTGCTTTATGAACGCTTCAAACAGGATTCACTGGTTTTGTGTAACTTCTATATCAGTGCTCAAGTTTTCTGTACACATACATTCGGAAATAAGCCGGCGTTTGTAATAGCATCAAAGAACATCAACGCTCTTCATTGTTATTGCGTAAACAGTGAATGCAACAGGATATAGCAGAAGAACTGTTTTAAGAGTCAGGAAGGGACTTAGAGAGACCATGAACAATGATAACAGATGAAAAGTAGAAACTAGATTCAGAATAAGAGATATATATTTTCGATAAAAATGTTGCCTTACTAAATTAGGATTTACCCAGATTTGAATCCACGACCACCATCCTAACCTTGGTGTCAGTGACACAATCCACTGGGTTATTGCGTCTGCATTAATATTTGTTAGCGTGTGTAGTATAATGGTGATATGCACTTAGCGATTTCGTTATAAACGGTCAACTGAAATTCCCGATTGCATCGACGAAACTTGGCGGAAAGTGACGAGTGCCAGGTGAAACCGTACCGATAATGCCAGGAAAACATAAACAAAACAATGTTGTTTATTATTGTACCCTTTATTTGCTGAATGATTAAAACTAACACTTCCATTTCGGAATATAAATGAATGAAAATGTATCACTGAGGAAATGGGGGAAAATAGCAGTTCAGACTCTGATCTCAACAGTCATTTAATTTGAGTCTTACCTATTTGCAATGGCCTTATACAGTCGCCTCCTGAACATTAAGGGCTTAACAATTTAATAGGGGAACTTTTTGATCGGAATCTGCACAGTTTGCATATTTTAACAAGTTTTATGCTTTCAAACTGAGGGATCCCTATCGTTAAACACTAATGGGCTGTCCACTCTGACAAATCAGCATTGAAAAGGTAAAATAGTTTTAGCACTATATTGGAAACTTAACATATATAACACAAATACACTAGACACTTTCGAAAATAAAATGCAATCGAATGTTTAACAAAAAGGTAATAACAATCACATTGATAGTCTCTTAAAATACAATGATATTCTCTTTCTCTCTCTCTCCTTTTTCTCTCTCACTATCTCTGCCTTTCTCTGCCTCTCTTTCAATATATCCCTCACTATATTTCATCTCTCTCACTCTCTAGTCACACACACTCTCTCTCTCTTTGTGCCCTAACCATGCATTGATACATCAACGTATATTATTATAATATTGTGTGACACGAATTTAACAGCTGACGAATATGTTTTCCTGTTGGCATTCGGTCTGGTGGTTTTCGCACAAATCGTTGAAAGTTGATGCCTTGAGTGCCCGTAAGTAGTAGGACCTGATATGTTTCGTGTCGGTCCCATTGCTGCAGTCGACTGTAGGAGAGGTGGTTCCCACTAAATGCAAGACTGCAAACAGGCAATATAATGTTTCAAATAATGCAATGAAAACATCTCTTTTCTGGATTCAACCTGATGACAAAGTTTATTGGAAATCATCTCATAATAGTTAAAAACGAATCATCAATAAACAATAGTAATTAAAAGCTTACTCTTATTCATTTTCAGTTCGCCAGTGTCATAGCGATATGTCCGTTACTACCAATGACTTCGTCAGTTTTGCAACACGACCAAATAATTACCATAGATGTTCTAGATACGGCCTTATGTTGTCTTATTTATATCAACTTCACTAGTAAATTATCGACATGTGCTGTTTTAACATTGAACCTAAACACATTCACCTTGAGAGACACAGTTTGTCACTTGCATGGCTGGGTACCAATGTCCCGACGCGGCGCACACATACCAGTCAGAGTCAGAGAAGCCGGGTGGATACGTGTATTCTTTCTTGCATAGAAGCATACATATTGTCGAGTATGTTGTTTGCCAATTGTTGCAGACTACGATTCCGTTCGTTGGTTTTTGCAACGGTTTGCATGGGTTTGCTTCATGGGTAGAAGAAATAAGAATTATCATATCTATTTAAAACAAGTAACAGTGCTGTGATATACTAAATTATACATAACATATAACAAGAAGGTTAAGTTACCACCGATCCATGTTAAAGTACGGAAAGATTCCGACCACAACCGTGCAATAGCTTGATAACGGGTTAAAAGATGCAGGGAACTGAATCCTGGATGTACTGATGGACAGATTTGACATTTTCTAAATCTGAACTTGGCAGATCATATATGTACAAAAATGAGTCATGCAGAAAACACCACATACAGAACAAACAGTCGCCCGAACAGCAACACAAGGAAACAGCAAATGTACATAACTATAAAAACAACAAGAGACGCACAAAGACAAAACAAACACACAATAGGGGGAAGATGGAAGCACCGCCTTGGAACGGTCAGTGACAAAAGTCACTGGGGGTTAAACCAACCTCACACTTATTCTATCCCCACCCTAACAGACAAACAGTGTAAATAAACCGGGAACGATTAGGATGCCATTTTGTTATCAACGTACATTGTATTGATTCACGGACACGAAAATCTATAAATACTAATCCAATTGTGACAGCATCAAACTATGACAACATCATACTTTTGCCATAAATATTTATGTTGATTATGACTCGCATTTAATCAGAAGTAGTCAACATTGCACGAAATCCACATTTGAGTAGACAAAATTGGATATGAGTTAAAGCTGAACACTTCGTGCTCAGGTGATGAATATACTTGACGAGAGAAATGTGTTAAGATGTAATATTTCATAGAGTGTGATTAACTTACGCTGAACAGCTATTGTGAAAACGCATTCGGTGGATAGACCGTTCGTTGGTTTAGTCCCCGTGTACTGTACAGTATATTGACCCCACGGAAATGTGAAGGTGTTGGTTTCATAGTTTTTAGCCACAACAACATTCCCGCCAAATGGATCAGTAAATATTGGCACTTTCCATGTTTCGGTGTGGGTCATATTCCCCGTGAATATTGTTTTGTTTGTTGGACAAGTGTCGAAAATTGGCGGTAGAATATCTAGAAAAATGAAATAAACATGAAACAAAAAACACATGTTAACTCTGTCGCTTCCATGTGTTACATCGGTAAAAGCATAGTAGTAACCTTCATTCCTGTATTTATAGTCGTTCTACAGATCATTTATCTAGCGTAATAATTGTCAGAACTGCCCGATTAAATCATGGATATTGAGACTGCATCCACTAAGACGCATTATGAATCTGAAAAAGCCTACTATTGTCCGATCCCTTTATAATATGTCAGGGAGGGCACGTGGTCCATTAAGGAACATGGTCAATCAATATTTCTGTGAACAGTTTTAGTTTCGTTTTCAGTCGAAGTTGTCTTCAGATTTACTTGCCAACAACATTAATATGGGCTGGATAATGTAGTTTTATGACTGGGTGGAATCCGCTACCACTTTTGATTTGCTCGAGACTATCCGTAACTCTTGCAATGACATTTGATGCACTTCTACACATCGGTTTAGATTTCCAGACTGGACATCATCTTGGATATTCTAAATTGTTCGATGAAATACTGCAGCCTTTGATCTCTGAGTGTCATATAATACCTTAACTACAGAATGAATTGTTTATTTTATCGTACATATTGCGGGTAGTCATTTTGTACAAACTGATATTACACTTGTCGTTGAAAATAATATTAAGCGAGCCTCTAGCGAGCTTAAGAACATTTTCCAAGACGAGTTTAATATCAGCTTTTTTTAAAATTACTACGAGCTTCATGTTATTTTTATCACACAACTAATCAAGCAATAATTTACACGTTTTACATTATATATTTCTACAATGGTTCACAACTAAACATGCAGTATGTTGCAGTACTATAGGATCATAATTATACCTTTTCAAGCCGAATACCACGTTCGAAGAAGTCAAACAGTTTTCCAGTATCAATTTTAGCTTACCAATCTCACAGTTTTTTCCCGTCCATCCTGGAATACATGTACAGTCGTATCCGCCTAGATTATCTGAACAGGTGGCTCCATTTTTACACGGACTGCTTTTACAGGATGCGGCAACTGAAATCAAACAGACACTGTTTTAAAGCATATCCTGTGATACGTATTGACGTTTGGGCTAATACTGTTTTCCTGTACTTTCATTTACTTTTCCGATATGCTTAGTGGCATTTTAAATAACTGGCTATTAAGTGACAGGATATGGAGTCTGATTTAACGCCGAGTGACTCGGTGAGTCTCATGAATCAGAAATGATTTCAAAGTAGCAATATCGTCTTACAAAGACATGTCGGGTTTCTTCCAGTCCAGTAACCATGCTCAGTGCACGTCCTTGTCGCTTCAGATGGATTGGTCATGTTATAGTCCAGGTCGCATGTGTAATGCACACTATTTCCGTATTTATACTGACTACCGGATACTTGTCCATGGCTCACTGTGCTCGGGGTCCCACAGTCTACGACTGGAATAAATGGAAATGTTGATGCATGTCTTAATATAATGGTTTAAAAGCAGATGGTTGCAAATAATAAAATAGAAATGACAAATCTGGTATCATTAGTAGTATTGTTATATTTAGTACGCACCATTATCTGTATTTCTAATTTACGTCAACCAGACATTTTGTGATTACACCAAATAGCTAAAATACAACTCACATATGTGACGACATCATACGTGTTATAATCACAGTAGAATCTCTGCACAGCGACGTGTAAGTGATTGTGTTAAGAGTCAGGTGTAGCTTAAATTTATAACGATGTGAAATCGTACATCCGCTGCAATTTCGACTACTTCCGATTTAATCAGGCTTTTGAAAAACACAATTGCCAAAGGCTCTTTAGAAGAAACTATTGATATAAATTCAAACAGTGTGGATCCTGACCAGACGCCGAGTGACTCGACGTCTCATCTGGATCCAAGTTGTCAATGCCATTCATGTTACGGTTAGGGGTTAATGCATGACAAACGCTTTGCAAACATTGTCGTTGGAGTTTCCATATACTTTCTTTTTTTAATCCACAACATCCCGCCATCCCATACAAAGGGCATAGGAAAATGAACCTGACCCAGATCTGAGGTCTCTTACATGATGCCTCTGAATAGAATTTGCAATTTTTGTTATACCAGTAAATGTCAAAGGTTTCACTAGTAAATATTTTATATAGGAACCCCTCACATGTAACCGGATGTGTTCCATATTTTCACTTATACAAGTTTGCTTCATGTCTGTATTGGGGCTTAAGGGTTGCATTTACTAAGAGATAATTTTATGCATACATATAAAGCATAATGATGTAAAAATGATATGAAAAGGAATGATGTGATAAACAATAGAATAAACCAAAGCGACCATCCACCGTCGTCGTCTTTTAATGTTTTCTTCATACTCTACTTCTAAAACTAATAACAAAAATATGTGACAAGGCAAAAGTATTTCAACGTTTAGCATGCAAACAAGGACTACCTTGCAATCTGCATTTCTAGGTGTCTCGCCAGATTGCAAAATGCAAACCATCTGATAGTGTTTATAAGTATGCTAGCGAAATCATATGTGAAACGTTACGAGGGTGACAGTTCCTAATGTCTAGAATTTGCATGGCGACATATTTAGTTTACGCAACATTTGTCACAGGATGTTTTACGTGTACATCAAGCTGGAAAACAAACCTTGTTCGCAACAGTGTCCTTTATTGCCTTTCACGCATTGACAACGACCATATGTTCCATAAAACACATGAAACGTTCCTCCCCGAAAGCAGTTTGTATTACAAAATCTTCGTTCAGATCCCATGTCTGACGTGGCACAGTTTTCGAATGTGTCGCATCCTGGTACGTCGCGCACCCGCACTTGTCTTTCTTTGACTTGCATCCCACCTCCACACGTTTCTGTGCACGATGACCAGGGTTTCCAATTCAACCAACGACATTCACAAACGTCCCATGTAGGCGCTATGCCACACGAACTTATTTGCAGTATTGCAAATAAGAAGGTGGCTTTAACCAACATATTCGTGTTTATTCAATTTCTAAAACAATGTGGTTTAAAATATCTAGATAGACATATACATATGTCCCACAAAATGTTATCAGGGAGAAAGAGTTTACTTATTTAACCAATCAAAACTTGCTCTGATAGCGTTGCTATTACAGCAGTCAATATGCCGCTATCATAAATAGCCTGGTATTTCGTATGGGCTGCATGAATGATAACACGGTAGGTAGTTTTAAGCGTCTGCCGTTGATATATGCGTATCTATCATTTGTTTAAAGCAGACTGCAAACCACAAGTTTTGTTAACGTTTAAATAGATGTATGTACGAAGACGGCATTAATATCTATTGCTTACCCAAAAAATGTATGTTGTGAAATGTTTGCTTTTAAGTATGGATTTGACGATCAAGATCGGTGGGCTTTCTTAAGTATTGGTTTTGCTTATATTTAAAAATATTTAGCAAGTTTATACTGAATTGTTAAAAACCAGTTGGTCATTCCACTCTGAATACTAAACAATAAAAAGGTTTAAATATGTGTATACATATATAGGAGTCGCCATATCGGAGTCTGTTCTGTACGCTTATGGAATTTACCATTTTAAGAACTCAGCTAATAAATATTAATAATGTATTGTAAGGAGTTATTAGTATTAGCGCATACTATTCGTAGAATTTTAAACATATCCTACTGCTTGAATTAAACATATCCTACTGCTTGAATTAAAATCCGTTAAAAGATACGGGTGACATTATAACAGTATCGGCAGATACATAGAAATGCCATATTTGTTCATTTTGGTGTTATTTCTTTTTTGAAAACGGAACACTGATTCGGTCTGTGCTAGGGGGGTGGGAGTAGTGTTGCACCTTTAATTACTACTCACGAACAGACTCAATAAAACCGAGTCTGCAATTTTCTCCTTTCACATTGCTACCTTTGCTTTCGAAGGATATCCCACTTCCAGAATATCGGGAAATGTCTTATCGTTTATTCTGTTTAGTGTTTTTTTGACAATATTAGGTTTTTTAGTTAGATCTGAGAAGCATTTGCATATTGAATTTTTATGAATATCTTCTTTATTTTTCCACCAGGCATTTTGATGTAGATATTTTTAAATGATCACAACATAAGGTGGCTGGAGTAATGACGATTTTAGAAATTTAAATATGCCCTTTATCTAAAACTATTTTCTCTAAAACTCTAAACTCTTATCTCGAGCTCAGAACAACAGTTGTCTTCAGCTTCAGCAGAGAGTCATGCCAAACAAACATCGCCTGTCTTAATACTAAACTGCAGAATGGCCAGACATATATGTATAATTTCAAAGTTTTGCTTATCTATTTCTAAAACCATGAATCATTTTTTATCGGATCGTGTATATATCGGAAATATTTTGATATTAGACACTACCTAAACAGTATTACTTTATATTAATATAAAGATAAAAGTTGGTATTCATTGTACAAGTGGGAAGCTCCGCGATCGACCAGGAAGGATCGGTAATGGTTAGACTTTGAATAGTAGTAATCATTTCACTAATTATACATACAGAGGCATGTTTATAAGTAAAATATTTATTTAAAGTTTTTGTTTAATTAAATAATTGCTACCTATTATGAACAACCATTCCAGGAACAAGTTTACAATGTTCAAGTAAAATATTTTCTTTCCTTTTTAATGGGAATGGCATGTACGATTAACAATAGAACAAGTATGAGTCGTACAGGAAACACCACATATAACACATTCGCCAAAACAGCACCACGACAAAAACAGAAATGTACATGCATTTCAAAAGATACAAAGAGACGCACAAAGACATAACAAACAAACAATAGGGGGAATATTGAAGTACAGCCTTGGAACGGTCAGGGAAAATTGCCACTGGGGGTTTAAATCGGTTTAAGGGCGCTCATCCTCACTTTTATAAAATGTCAGTACTACTTTTAAGTGGGAAAACAGTATTAGAGAGCGCAAATTGGCAACAGCACAAATACGATTGAAAAAGTAGTAAAGTCAAGCAGGCAAAGCCACATGTAAGACGCAACCACCACCAAAACATCGATAGATAGCATGACACACACACACACACACATACACACACGCGCGCGCGCACACACACACACACAAGATGAACACTGAAAACACCAACAAACACACAAGCACCGGGGACAAACATTCAAAACATGATCAAACGCACAAGCACAAAGACACAAGCCAAACAAAAGTAAGGTTGACAAAGAGAGAACTGCCTTGACACGGTCAGTAGCAAACTCACGAATGGGGCTTAAATCGGTTTACGGACGTCCTAACCTCAGACTTATTTCAAAGTCACCCTAGCTTAACAAATAGTGTAAATAAAGGTATCCCCGCTGGACTTTCCCACAACATAGAAGACGGTAAACACATGACAATACGTAAAACATAACATAACAACTGTGAAAATTTCGTCAAATATGTACTCAATGACTCTTTTCGACCTACTGGCACAACGTTCGCAAATGAACCAGGAATAAATCCGGAGGTTTTCCGGAAGGTTGGTCGCTGGAAAATCTCCAAAGTGTTTTGTTGCGCAATATGTTTGAGGGTTGTTCGGGACAAGTGCTATACTTTTTTATTTGTTAATATATTTCTATGATATTTTCATAAATGATAGCTGCGACTGTATCCTATTGATTTATTGCCATAATTAAACGTGGGTACAAGACACATGTGATATATTGTCACCATAGCAACGTCACTTCGTCGTGAGCGGGACACCTTGGTATACTCAATAGGGTGTTAATACACATTTTTACGGGCAATAACATCTGCAGTGTCCCGAGGGACTGTTGTTGGCCCGAGCACAAAGGGCGAGGGCGACAATATTCCCGATGGACACTGCAGATGTTATTGCCCGGAAACAAACGTGTATTAACGCTATACTTGCATAAAACCCATTTTCTGCTTTCATGTATCAATTTAATTCTTCCAAATACAAGCAAAACTATACACTTCTTGGGACACTTCGTTGGATTTATGTTGTTTCCGGGTCATTGTGTTTTCTTTCTGACGTCATTTCATGATTGTATAAAATACCGTTTACACGGAATTTCATTCAGTATGTCTATCACTAAAAACAGTTCATTGTCAGTGCCCCTGAAATACTCGCACCTCGTTCACCTAGCTTAGGCCAAAACGCTATACCATTCGCGTTCATTGTTTACTTTAGGCCCCGAATAGGTATAATTAAAACCGGTCAACAACAGCGCGTGAGCACGAGAATCGCCTTGTTAATACATGGTCTAGCGGAGCTACAACAGCACGTTTTGTGCAAGAAAAAAGGGTTGTCTTTATATAGGTCTGAAACACTCCGAATTTCTCGAAATATTCCCCAAGCGTACTTTATACGCTTCTGGTGCCTATTTACCCAAGAAATGTAACAATTCTTATGATAGATTTTTTCGATTGCACTCTGTGACAACAATTGGCAGCTCATCGACGTCGTCGAAACGACAGCCTTGCAAGTCACGCTTGATTGTCGGGAATAACCAAAAATCGCATGGTGCAAGGTCTGGGCAGTCTGGCGGGTGCGCAGTTATGTAAATTCCTCTCTCAGCAAGTACTTCCTTTGTTGCAGATGCGGTATGGGGCATTGCGTTATCATGATGCAGGTAGAATTTGCCGTCCTTTTCTGATCGCTTCTTCCTCACAGCTTCTTTACAGACTATCTTTGTTCCGGATTCATTTTACATCTGTTCATTCAAAAACTGAATTGTTTATACCGTAACAACGGGAAATGACGTCGTTGACCCACTTCTAGTGGCCCAACGTATATCAACTTCAGAACCATATTAGAGCACGAACAATGACATATCTGACCATACAAACATTATATTTTGCATGGTGACGCCAGGGTGCCCCGCCCACGTCGACGTGACGTTGCTATGGTAACAATATATCGCGTAATGTTTGTACCTACGTTTAATTATGACAATAAATCAATAGGATACAGTTGCAGCTATCATTTATGAAAACTTCATAGAAAAATATTAACAAATAAAACAAAACACTTGTCCCGAAACTTTTCGAACAACCCTCGTATGTACAAGAACCCCAGATTAATAGAATCAAGCATGGTTTTTTTTAAAGACGGTGGTTTCTATACCCGAGGTTGGTCTGTTCCAGTCGGAAACGAGCTTTAGCGAGTTTCCGATAGGAACAGACCAACCGAGGGTATAGAACCCCCCGGCTTTAACAAATCCCATGCTTGATTATTTTTCTCGCTGAAATACGCCCTAAAGCCCAGTAAATTAACGAATTTTGTGAAGTACTACTTTACATTGCGTAATACGACTTCCATATCTAATAGCAACAAACCACAGCATAACTTTAGGCGTGACACCAAAATGACGTAATTTGTTATGACAACCACGAACGTTATGTTTTTGCGTAAAATATAAATGACTGTGTGACTACAAAACAACGTCTTCGGTTAATTAAATAGTCTTTTAAAGTGTTATATGATAAATAGAATTTCATATTCGTGCTAATTACTAATATTAATTTCAATTCATAAGGTTGTTGCCTATAGAAGTGCTGGTATAATTCTGTAAGAGTTACTTCCCTTGTATTGATTTTACCCAACCGCGCGTATGAATACACTAGTCACGGGGTGTTCCAGATAAGGATTTCTAGTACGGCTATTTTCAGTAACTTAGCTTATCTAGCACGGCTGAGAAGCGAGAAAGTTGTTTCTGGCGATGATGCCTATTACACCATTCATAACTACATGGAACAGCCGCGTATATTTAGATACATTTTGAGCATAAGTGAAAGGGTCCTACATTTTACGGGAATAATAGATAGTATGCGGATAACGGTGTAAATATGTGTTCAACTTTTCAAATTTCAATTAGAGCTACTCATCACTGTGGTAAATATATTATTTTGTTTATGAATAAACACCAAACACTTGTATTGATGTCAAAACACAGTGACGCCTATTACCTCCCATCATTGCATATATAAATTGTTTTCTCCAAGCTTAACCCTTACAATGCTGAACTTCCGTATACAATTGGCCTGCCTCATGCTCTGATAAAAAATCAAAAATGCAGATCCTGGTCAGAGGGCTTCCTCTGATATTGGTCTACACTGATTTCAAAGGCTATGTCAACTGATTCCCAACATTGAAAGGGTGAATCATCCTATAATACAAAGTAATTTTGCAACCAATGCAGACATGGAAATATATGTTTCCAGAGGAGTGCCTGGGCATACGCACATAAGCATGTACGTACATATGGTTGAACAAGTCGAAACTTTAAAGTTTGAATACTGCTCAAAAACGCGATTTTCTTTATCTTCCCAATTGGGTGCTTATCGTATCAAATACGCATTCATATGGCCATTTGTGACTCTTCGTGAAGTTAAAATACTCGTAAGATCCATAAAAGCTGTATTTTTAGACGTCCTCCTCAAGCAAGACTGTTTACTTTTCACCGATATCGGAAACAAGCGAAGATTTTACTCGGTTGAATACGGTATCTGCCGACTGGAGTAATTAGCATAATATGCGTACGCATAAACCAGTGACGTTAAATATATGGTAAACATACAGGAAATTAAATATCATCTAGTTCAACGTCAAGTCCAGAAAACCATGAAGTTGGTAGGTGTAGGAATGCAAGGGGACGAGGAAGGGTTGCATCCATTACGTTCCATGACGCGGAAGAGGTGGTATCCGAACCAGAGGCGGGTGAAAAGCTGGTTATGACGATCGGACAGAGGCGCTGAATCTGCACTGCAAATAGTGCAATCTAGGAAAGAGTGGATGAAGGTAATTTTTAACCCGATATTAAACTGATATTGTTATAAGAAGATAAACAACAAACACTTAAATGAGTAATTTAAACGTAAGAGATCACCATGGACATTTTGGAGATGGTTTATAATCTCACCCGTCGTGTAAAAACCTATATAGGAATAAGGATTCTGCGACGTATAGATACAGATTCAATACAGTCCAATTCGACCTACAGCTAAACGGCATGCACTTTATTGGGACGAAATATGTAAATTATGATATATTTACGTCGTACGTAGTGATAGATTTAACACACACGTATATGTATAGAATCCATTCCAGTCAAACAATCCTATATTTCGTTCTGATGTGAATATGGTCAAATAATAACTAGACGGGTGTTCCCAAAGTCCGTGGTACTTAATGATTTTATAAGTAATATATTATCTTCAGCAGCCATTTCTCTACCTTCTGCATGTTGGGTTTCGAGATATACTTTGTTCGAACGTCTTATTATGATTGAGATATGTACTTTACTAATGTTTTAACCTACCATTTTACCCAAACCCCTGGTCTTGCAAACAGAAAAGACTCAGATCAAATGGCCCCTGTAGAAGCATTGGTCTGTTTGCTTTGAACTCTTATTATATTTTCAGTAATAACTGATTGCGAAAAAATCATAGATGTGTTGATATGTAATTCAAGAAAGAAGGATATATTAATCAAAAGTCATTTTAATGTCTTTAAATAGAACCCAGTTCACAAACTTCTCCCACATTCAAGGGTTTAAACTTAAAGCAGTGAGAAGAATTGAATTAAACTACAGCTACCAGTCTGATACATATAGTATGCAGTCTTATGTAATCCTTTCTCTGATAGAGAGACACCTTTTGATGCATTTGCTCACAGGAGCTGTGTGAGCAGGGTCTGTTCTATTTGCTTATGGAATTATGGTAGATCTGACTGCAATTTCTAACAAACCAAACAGCCGTGTATACATATGCCCTCATAAAAACCATTGATTACATATTCATGATGTCATTAATTCTAACATGAATATTTATTATGTAAAGGGTTTGTCCTTACTGACTTTTAGCATGGGAAATTGGTTGAATATATATTATATGTTTGACAGGTTAGGTACAGGTCATGGGTGAAAGACAGTAAGCGGTTTGGATAGCTCAGTGGTTAGAGCACTCGCCTTGTAAGTGAGGGGTCCCAGGTTCGATCTCCGGTCTGACTGCATGTTTTTCACCAGTCCTGTTACATATGAATAGAAATGCAGTGAAGAAGATAAATGGTAACACTCAAGTTATAGTCAAATTATGTCCATCATTATTGGCTTCTCTGTTTTATGAAAATGTCTTAGCAATGGTTTCATTTTCTCGGGAATTGATACAATTTCCATGTGTACTCAACCGTCCTTGTCCAAGTTTCACACAATTTATCACCATTAAATAGAGTTACAATGTAGTCAGGGGTCTTTACTCTTGCTTTATTCAATTGCTGGACTTCCAAGCACTAGTGTTGGATGAAGGGGTCCTTGCATTAGCCAGATTGTACAGACAGGATGTCCTAGTTTTGGAGGAGGGGCACACAGAAAGGCACACAGACATGTAGCCTACAAGCAATTTGTGTTGTGGAACTTTGGATGACTGGCTGCTGGCAACAGAGTGACAATCCCTTCATGTTGTGTTTGGAAGATACGGGACAAAATCCCTGACCCTTTTGGACAGTACACTGACTTCATTCCAAGCAGACTTACCTAACACTTAACTCCATAGATACCGGTCTTTGTAAGCAGAGTAAACTCAGATCAAATAGCTCCTACAGGAGCAGCCCGGTCAGTGTCTCGTCTGTTTGCTTATTGGGTCGAATAGATCTCATTTAACCCTTTCTGCCGTGGCTACAATTCCCTTGTTCATATATGCTATTATATAATTATAATTCTATCTCATTATTCCTAGCTTGATTATTCATGGAGAAAAATGTAAAACTTCCAAAATTCTCAGATCTGCTTGAGTCAAACTTTTAATTGCCTGCTATGACTACATATCTTTCCCTGTTAACCATTTTTCTCATATAGATGCCTTTTCATACTTTGCAGAATGGACCTAGATAATACAGTCTATAGGAGCCTTCTGATCATGGTCCACTCTGTTTGCTTATGGTATACTATAGATTAGATTATACAGTTTGTCTCTGACAGCCAAAATGTTTTTGATTGCTGATGCCATTATAAAGAATATATCTAATTACATGAAGTATGTCATTATTTTTTACATATTCAAAGGTAAAGTGTTAAAGTATTCATGTAAAATATAATGACATCATTCATATTTGTTAGCTGAATACATCATATACACATAACTGTTCTGTCCATCCTGATTTTTGTCCTGATGATATCTCCTCAATCACTAGCATTATGATATCCAAATTTCTAGTATGGGTTCATCTTGAGAAGGTGAAGTGTCACATACTAATTTCGTGTCTTTGTGATCTTGTCATTGACTTCAGCTTTTGTAATTAGTCAGGATGATATATCCGCTACTGCTTTGTTTAGGATTTCCAAACTTTCTTGTGTTTATCTTTGGAAGATGGAGGTGATGACCAGTCTCAGTTAAGGATGGCTTATTGCTAGGTAATACTTGCTTGTTGGTATCAGTAGAGGGTAGTTGGGTATGTTGTTATTTAATGAGCAAACAAAGCAAAATTTGATCACACAGCTCCTACAAAAGCCTTCTGATCTAGGTCCACTCTGTTTGGGAAGGTGTCTATATGAGGAAAAGGGTTAACAGGCAAACGTAGTAGGCAATTAAAACTTAAATTGATTAAAATTTAAAAGTCATGAAAAAGCATGTGAATGGGGGAACGTGTAAGATTAAAAATCATGTTGTATTCTTACTTATAAATATTCAAATGTCACATAATGATAGCTTTATAGGAAATAATTTCTTATTCTTGCTTTTTGTAAAAGATTGTTTTCCTATAAAGCTATCATTATGTGGCATTTGAATATTTAATGGATGGGTGGAAAGAAGAAATAAGACAAAATTTCATCAATTTCTGCCATATTTAATATATGAGCAATACATTGCTAGATGTTACAAAATAATGAAATACTCAAACATAACCATGGGGAAAAAACCTTCACCTGGGTACATATTGTTATCAAGACGAAATGTATATGTTATATACGTAATGGATCCGGCATGAAGGAATGAAGAAGTCCAGTTTGTAGTTTCTGTATTGTCTTTAGAAAAGCTCCGATTTGATAATATAAACACAATTGCAAAGTTAATCTGTACAACTTCAGTATCCACGTAAATATCATGTATGGAAATCCACGCTAAGAAGAGTGTGAGTGTGTCGGAATTCCGAACACAGAAGAAAATGGTGGCCGATGCCACCAAGTAAAATAAACTACATTTTCTCGGCCGATGTTTTGCCGTTCATGTAAACCCAAACTTCGTATACTTCTCTATTCAAAGGCTAAACTAGAACTCTTTTTGTTTTAATATTGTAAGTGTGATCAGGGTGGATTGGACCACGTGACCTCTCTGCAGAAAGGGGGGCGAAGGGATTAAGTACATCACGTGACTTTTGACAGATACATTGTACACAAAGCTTATTGCGTCTTGATGGATTAAATCTTGCGTAATAGCTATCACCGTGCCGGCGGTATGTGTAGACAGTTATTACGCTAGATAAATGATCTGGAGAACAACAATAAATATGAATGTATGAAGTGTATGAATTTACCGATGTACTAATATTCATAAAGCTCCTTAGGATTTTTTTTTTAACTTTAGGGCAACTTGGGAAAATATTTCTGGCTGCATCTGTAGCAAAACTATAGAGTAAATTTTCACTCAGTGACTTCTAGAATATTTGGATAATATACATTTGATATACAGTTTTATTTTCTGAAATGTGTTTACCTGTATTCATTTTATAAGACTAAGAAATGTTCAATCTAACATTGTTTTAACCCTTTACCTGTTCTGTGTTTATTCCAAATTTCACTACCTACTGAATATATATTGACAAAATAGTGTAGAACATTGTAGCCATTTATCCATTTCCTCCATAAATACGCCTTTCTACGCCTCTGTAAATATCACCTGTTAAAACCATTATGATAAATAGAGCATTTGCTCTATTTGAGAAACCGCGCGGACAGATAATCGGACAGACAGACGCCAAGCACAAAAACAGAATGTCTCCCTAGTATACTGGGGGAGACATAATAATGGTATATGACTACTGCATGGTTTGACCATGGCAGAAACTGTAGAATCTAGTTTGCATTATTTTAAAAGCAAACACAGAGGTCAGACGACCCATACAGAAGTCACCCTATTTGCAAGGGTGTTTACTCAATTTACTCAATATATGCGCCATTCTACACCTTTTCAAACAGAGTAGACCCAGATCAGATGGCTCCTATAGGAGCTGTCTGATCAGGGTCTGCTCTGTTTGCTTATGATATACATGTAATATAGATATAAGTGCAGTTTTGCCATGGCCAAAACTTCTTGTGTCCATGTGCTATTATAACTATTTAACTAATTACTATTTATGAGGCCATTATTTCTTATATGTATATTCATGGAATAAAGAGTTAAAAAATAATTAACAGACCGCCGCAAAAAGCAGAAATGCACTATTGCATTTTTTTCTCAAATTAGCAGATTGAACATGGTCAATAATGAATCTTAAATAAAATGTGCGGAACCAATGCATGGCACGTTTAATTGTTAGCCAATCATAGCCCTGCATGGCCGATTCATTTCATAAGTGCCGTATCTTGTATTACTGCGCTGTTTGTACACAATGGCCAAAACCGCCGCCAGCTATAGCATGTTCAACTTTCCCCCACATCTAACCCATTTTCTCATAGGCTATATTTAGACCCATCCACTTTGAATAAAACTACCGAAAAGAAACATTAATTGGAGACAAGAGGGCCAGAATGGCCCAGAAGCGCTCACCAGACAATCAGAGGAGAAGATTTTCAAAGTGTTCACTATATGTTTCTATTGAAAACTAACCCGCCCTGGGGCAGGGCAGGGCAAAGTTTGACCCAATAGGCACAATCTACATGTATATAACTTTTGTAGAGGTCCTGAACATGATGCTATGTGCCAAATATGAAAGCTGAGAGCCTTTCAGTTTCAGAGGAGATGATTTTCAAAATTTGCACTATATGTTTCTATTGAAAACTGGCTACCCCTGGGGCGGAGCCATTTTTGACCCCAGGGACATAATTTATATAACTGTTGTAAAGGACCTAAACATGATGATATGTGCCAAATATGAAAGCTGAGAACATTCAAGTTTCAGAGGAGAAGATTTTATAAGTTTCCACTATATGTTTCTATTGAAAACTGGCTACCCCTGGGACAGGGCCAATTTCGACCCCAATGGCATAATTCATATAACTTTCGTAGAGGACCTGAACATGATGGTAAGCTGAGATTCCTGTAGATTCAGAGGAGAATCTATTCAATGTTTTACTAGATGCTTCTATAGGAAACAAGGCACCCCAGGGGCGGGGTCAATTTTGACCCCAGGGTCAAAATTTATATAACCTTTGTAGAGGACCTGAACATGATGTTATGTGCCAAATATATAAGCTGAGAACCTTCTAGTTTCAGAGAAGAAGATTTTCAAAGTTTTCACTATATGTTTCAATAGAAAACAATGTACCCCTGGTGCGGGGCAAATTTTGACCTCAGGTACTATTTTATATAACTTTTGTAGAGGACCTAAAGATGATGTCATGTGCCAAAGATGAAGACTGAGAACCCTGTAGATTCAGGGAAGAAGATTTTTAAAAGTTCAAATTGCTGACAACGCAAGACTGACGACGCACGCCGACGGACATCAAGCGATCACAAAAGCTCACCCTGAGCACTTTGTTCTCTGGTGAGCTAAAAAGGCATATTTTAGAACTTTGTTGTTTGAAACCATTGTGATAAATAGAGCATTCGTGTTCATTACATAAATTAAATTGTAAATATAAACTGTCAGTTTCATTAACATACCCATTTCAAATACAGTGCTGACCCTGTAAAATCTGGAACAATTTGAGCAGAACGGCATATTCTGTCAAGAGCTGGTTCAAATACACTAGGCATGTTGTCTCATTGGGCAATTCCTCAGTCTTCATTGGTTAAAACCCTACAAATTCATGGACCAGCTGACATGTCTTCAGAGTCTTCTTGCTCATTGACCCTAGTGGCTCCCTCCTTCTCCATCCCACACTCTATTTCTTCAAATGTTAAATCTTCTGTTTCCCGATTTACTTCTTCTGGTCTAAGACATATATTCAATGCAACATTAATATTTAAAAAGAGATATTTGTAAATCATGTATACCCACAGACCGCTTGATCTAGTGACCTAAAAACATCGGGTCATCTTGTGGCCATGACTAATCACGACAGCAAATTTGAAGATCCTAAGCCAAACATTTATTAATCGGAAACCATTTCACCAGTCAAGGTCATCGCGACCTAAACAATAGGGCTCATCTAGTGGTCATGGCCAAAAACCACACGTTTGAAGATCATGTGCTTAGTGGTCATGACCAAACACCACAATAAGTTTGAAGATCATGTGCTAAGTCGTTTATCAGTTATTGACCAGAAACCGTTCGATCTACCAACCGACAGACAGATCAACCGACCAACCGACATGTGCAAAGTAATATACACCCATTTTTCCAAAAGGGGGGTATAATAAATCACATAATCAATCACCTCCAGACAACCAATATATTTGGAGCAAGTAAAGTAACATTACAATGATAGGTTCGTTTGTCTCACACGACTCATTTTAAATTTGGATAAGAATGAGGATTACTGGTATGTCAGAATGTGATACCCCTTCTTGGAGAATAAACATGCTGATGTTTCTGAAAACTTGATATTTTATAAAATATGCCCACTAAACCGACATAAGCATATAAATTATTAATTAAATATATATACATGTATATAAAACATGAGTATTATCGGGATAAATAAAGGTTATTTAGTGTGAAAGTATTAAAGTATGACATGTACTGGTTAGAGTTTGCCAAAGTCATATATATTATTCACGAACCCTTAACTCCAAAAGTTAAGCCTTGCTATACCATGGCAAACAGAGTAGACTAAACTCTGATGGCTCCTATAGGAGCTGTCTGATCAGGATCTGAGTGTTTGCTTACAGAATAATATACAATTTCTGCCATGGCCAAACTTTCTTGTGCTCACAAACAATTATAAAAATGAATCTCAAAATTATGCATGATACTGTTATTTCTCACATGAATATTCATGGAGTAATGTGTCAATATTATAAGGATCCATAATATAATCTAGACACTAGAGTGTTAAACAAGAGCTGTCACAGGACAGCGCGATCGCTATTCTCAGAATTGTTAGTGTAAACATGCTTGATAGTGGACTAAAATAGTGTCCAATGATACTAGAAGCAAGTAATCAGTCTCAGTAAAATATATTTAATAGTATTCAGGATGTAGGATCTCTTTGAACTCTTTAATGAAAGAGAAATACTTAAGTAAAAAAGAGCAATAATTTCTGTTAGAATGTTTGACAGAGTAATGTACTCTTGTCTACATATGAAGCTTGAGGTGGTGAACAAGTGTTGCAAGTTTCAAAGCTTTATCTCAAAGGTTTATGTAAATAAGTTGACTTTAACCAAAAAACTTAACCAAAAGTTCTAAGTTAAAAAGGGTCATAATTCTGTCAAAATGCTTGACTACAGATTAAGATTGTGGTGGTGAACAAGTGTTACAAGTCTCAAAGCTTTATTCCAAAGGTAAGAGGCAAAATGTGGACTTTAACAAAAACCTTAACCAAAAGTTCTAAGTTAAAAAGGGCCATAATACTTGACAGTGTTATGTACTCTTACCTACAGATGGAGTTTGTGATGGTTAACAAGTGTTCCAAGTTTTAAAGCTTTATCTCAAATTGTTATGTAGATAAGTGGACTTTAACAAAAACCTTAGCCAAAAGTCCTAAGTTAAAAAGGCCATAATTCTGTCAAAATGATTGACAGAGTTATGTAATCTTGCCTACAGATGAAGTATCTGATGGTGAACAAGTTTTCCAAGTTTCAAAGCTTTAAAAGGCAAAAATTGAACTTTATCAAAAACCTTAACCAAGGTGTGACGCGGACGCCGATGACGGGGCGAGTAGGATAGCTCCACTATTATGCGAATAGTCGAGCTAAAAAGTAAATTAATTCTTGAAAATTCAAATCTACTACTCTGATTTCACATCTTATAGTCAATCACGTTGTATCTAATTTTGACAGACTTTAAGAAAAACCTTAACCAAGAGTTCTAAGTTAAAAAGGGTCATAATTCTGTCAAAATACTTTACAGAGTTATGTACTCTTACCTACATATGAAATTTGTGATGGTAAACAAGTTTTCCAAGTTTTAAAGCTTTATCTCAAAGTGTTATGTAAATAAGTGGACTTTAACGAAAACCTTAACCAAAATGTCTAAGTTAAAAAGGGCCATAATTCTGTCAGACTCAGACGTTGATTGTACTACTACTAACGTTATTTATGTTTTAACTTGAAACGCGCCTAGTTGCGGTATACAGTACGTAGGACAAACAGGACGTGCTTTGAAGACTTGATTTCGTGAGCATGCATATCAATGTCGAAATCGTAAACTAAACTATTTGTTATACCAAAACTTTCGGAAATCTGGCAATTCTTTTAAAGATGTTTAGTACAAATTGTTGAGCATATAACATTATGATAAGGATGCTACTAGTAGCTTTAAATCGAAAGCCAGATTTATATCTGAATTAAATTGGATCAAACACTTGCAAACACCTTTTCCTTTAGAACAGAACGATAATATTTACCAGATTGGAATTATTTCAAAAGAACCAGATATAGATATCTTTTCAATTTTTTCTATAAGAAAACGCAAATCTCGATAACATGGCATTCGCAAAAATGGTAATATTAAACGAAAATCTCGTTTGAAAATGACTATTCTTGATCTGCATACTTTACGTCGAACTTCTGGTAAACATGCCATGCTTTCTATACTTTCCTCCTTATATATAAAATTATGTTCATTAAAAGAAATTGACGAGCAAGCCGATGAAATTATTTTTAGATCAGATCCTCTCATAGGAACGGCTAGTTTGATACAAAGCTTTACTCTACATGTTCCCAGGCCGCACATTGACAAATTATCTGAACACCAAATATTCTTCTTGAAAATTCCTTTTATTAATAAAGGTATTGATTTTATTGACCTCCAAAGTATTTATAGAGACAAACATGTAATTGACACTATTCCTAAATACTTTAAAACTACAGAACCACCTATCATCTGCTACAAATATAACAAATCCATTAAAATTTTCAACTATAATAAAATTGTGGCCGACCTTTATGATTAATGATAATATTCCTGATATTTGAGATTGCGCCACCTCAAATTTGTGCTATTCTCCGGCTGGTCATGTGATTACTGGTAAGTTTGAGATAATTAAAGATAAACGTCTACGATCTCTTTTGAATAAAGGTCCCAAATATCCTTGATAGATTCTAACTCTTGTCGATTTCAGATTGCGGAGGCTTTACAAAATTTTAGTAGTAAATTGTGTCGAAGAGAACATGTTGAGTCTAATGTTCTTTCTACTTGGAAAACACAAATATTTGATATAATTGATAAACGCATTTCTTTTTATAGCTCTAATAAACACCTTCTTCCACCTAAACGTAGAATTTCTTTTAGACATCTTAAAAAGGGTTTACAGGATTTCCATTCAAAATACGTGTTTGTTCCTGCTGATAAGGCATCGAATAATGTGATTATTATTAGACGATTACATTATATCGATGTCTTGAAGCAGGAAATTATTAATACAAAGTCATACATTTCAGTTACTACTGACGAAAATACCATTGTTTCAGACCATGTCAAAAAGTGTGAACAACTTGGAACCGATATTAAAATTACACAACATAAACTTCGTACAATGTATTGGTTACCAAAACTACATAAAAACCATATAAGGCGCGTTTCATTGCAAATTCTAGTTCATGTACAACTACTAAATTGTCTATACTTTTGACTTCTTGTTTAACGAAGGTAAAGGAACATGTACAATTCTACTGTGATAAGACTTATGAAAATTCTGGAATAAATCTCTTCTGGTCTATTAAGAACTCTTCAGAAGTCTTATACAAACTTAAGAACAAAGGGTATATTGCATCCACTGTAAGCACGTACGAATTTTCTACTCTGTACACGACTCTTCCTCATATTTTAATTAAGGATAAGCTTACTTAATCCATAAAGTATTTGCCCGGGAAAAAACATCATTTCTGGCATGTAATGCTGAAAAAGCTTTCTTTACTGACGAGCAAATACAATATTACACCAATTGGACTTGCTCAGAAGTTTGCGAATCACTAACCTTTCTTTTGGATAACACATGTGTACGTTATGGGAATGCTATATACTGTCAGGTAATTGGTATTCCTATGGGTACGAATTGTGCACCACTTGTCGCAGATTTGTTTTTGTACTGCTATGAGAAAGATTTCATGCTGCGTTTGAATCCTCAATCACAAGAAGATGTTATAAAATCCTTCAATGAAACTTGTCGATATTTGGATGATATTTTTAACTTAGATAACCCTTTCTTTGATGCTCTGATTCCTACATTTTATCCTAAAGAACTCAAATTGAATAAAGCTAACCCGTCCGACAATTATGCAGCGATTCTTGATTTAGACCTTAAAATTGATAATGGAATGATTTCTTCTAAAATATATGACAAAAGAAAAGAAATGATTTTGATTTTAATATTGTATATTTTCCTCATCTTGACGGGGATGTTCCCCGTGCTCCATCTTACGGGGTTTATATATCTAGAGCTTGTTCATCTATTGACGAGTTTAACAGTCGAAATCTCATTTTCATTAAAAAGGGATATGATCATGTAGTACAACATACTGCATGTTTGTTTGTCAACCCTTTTACAGTTGGCAATCATGCTGGCCTCCTTGCATGTACGCCGACAAGAAAGGTTTAGTACTCAATGAAGGCGACCTCTTAAATCCAGAAATGGAAGGAGAACGTCGGATATCTGTACTATTTCGTTTTTGTCGTACCCTTTATTACTTTTCTACAGTTACTCTGTTTGCAGCTCAATCATTGAGTACACTAGCGATAGGTGGATGCAATTTGTTAACTTAAATGTTTTCGTTATACATGCACTTTACCACTGTATTTGCCGTCGCGGTTGTTGTAGA